>JAPQRP010000012.1:6958161-6979109 GCA_037367295.1 Apogon hyalosoma | reverse complement strand
ATCACTCACTCCCCTCCCCCGTCTTATGAACTATTTACCCCCTACCCCTGTCTGTGCACTTCGTGTATTCCTCACAATTTTGCTCTGCAGGCGCACCTGGGTATTAAAACTGTATATTAACTGTCATTTACATTTTAACTAATTTAAATGATTTACCAAACAATTTTTATGTCATTACTTATAAAATACAGACTCACATCTATTCTCAAAAGTCTGCTCTCCCCAGCATAAAAACGACCACATCGACAACCCATGGTTCCCCGCTAGTATATAATATAATATAATATAATATAATATATAATAATATATAATGAATTAATGATCAATGAAGCTTTCATAATTTTTGTAAAAGCTCATAAAACAGGATTCTCAACCATAAAACAGATGAGCTGAGACACAGGAATTTAAAATGATCCTACTGGGTTTTTATGATGAAATGGCGGATATAATGATGTCCGCTTTGTTAGGCAGTGACTCAGCCTTCTTACATTTGTTACAGTGCTGCACTTCTTTTTACATTCTTCTCTGCTCCTCCTTCACTATAATTGCCCTAATTCACTGGCGCATCTTCAACACTGAAGCAAAATTCGCAGGCTATTGATTACCGTGGTAACAGGTCATGGCCGGGGGGACCGGTTGGTATTGGATGGAAAAAAACAAACATTGATCAAAGGCTAAACAGCAGTGCTAAGGAGGGTTTTATGAGAGTGCAAACAAGGCCAGAGGAGGAAGGGATTAAATGTTCGCTGGTTTTATCCATTAAAGCACTGATATACACACATGCTAATGCCAGACATAATCAGAAATGGAGACGGATGATATTTTTTTGAAATTAGACTTTGTAAATAGGTGATGGATACTCATGACATGTTTTCCGGCAAAGCTCCTACCTCCCAAATCCCATACAAGGTGAAATGAAAAGCTGGTGTTTACGGTTAAAAGCAATTTTCACTGTTGATAGATTAGTTGTCCATCAATTTTCCTGCTTTCATTTGTTAAATCAGTTCACACATTGAAAATAAACAAAAAATACGCTTTTAAAATGACATACAGTCACCTCAATGAGGATCAGGAAAGTGGCAATTCTGTAATTTTGTCTCAGAACACCACCAACCAGTGGATATGATATCCTCCTGAGACCCAGGAAAGTGAAAGTTTTAGCTTTGTATCCATGAAACAACTGTCTTGATTGAAAACTGCATAATGCAACCGTTTTTCAGATACATTTTTGAATTTATTTTTATTTATTTATTTTTTAATGGAATGTACTTTGCAATGGACAGCATTTTTTACGTAAAACTGTGAAACTTTTGTCCCCTCCAGGGGACAAAAATGCGTTGCTGGTGTCTCAGGAGGATATGAACCAATCAGATGTGATGTGGACCTTGAGCTTTAATTCAAGGGGTTGTGGGTCTGTTGTTGTCTTTGTCCAATCTCTTTCTTCAGAACTGGACAGGTGTTTTGTTTTTTGTTTTTTTTCTGTCTAATCTGTAATTGGTGTTATTGAGTGTAACCAGTGGTCTGCACCTTGTTCTTAACCCTCTGCATTTACATTCACAAAGGCGTTTGTTGATCATACACTTTGATAAAGACATGCAGACCACTTCAGATGTGTTCATGGCTGATGTTGTAAAGGGTTATTATTCACCAACAGAAGAATTCTACCATCATCTACTTTAATTGTCCTTCATGTTCTTCCAGTGTGCAGTTGCTGAACTCACCAGTAGACTCTTTCTTTGAGAATGTATCAAATTGTTGATTTGGATACACCCATTTCCACCATCTCTCTGATAGGTTTACGTTTTTTTGTTATTTTTTTCAGCCAAATGAAGACCTGATTTGCATTGAGAAGTACAGTGAACATCTACTAACTGCAAAGTCAACATCTGGACTCAACTCAAGACTTGATTTACAATTTGGTAAAGAACAACCCCACCCCAGTGCTTCTGTGTATCTGGTGTACAAAGGCAAAAAGACAAAATCTGTTACAGTGGTTTTATTTATGGATCTGATTGGAAGTGCACATGATTTTAGTGTATTTCATATTTCATCAAACATGTTGGGTAACCGAGCTACTGCAACCAAAATACACTCTACACACACACGCACGCACGCACGCACGCACGCACACACACACACACACACACACACACACACACACGCACACACACACACACACACTATAGATTTCACAGATTTATTACTCAGTAGGTGAGAGACCCTTTGGCTAATATGACTGTGTATAAATGATCAAAGTATATCAATTCAATCAAATTTTCAAGTCAAAAGTCTCCTTAATAGGTTTTTCTAGTCCTTGAATGAGATACTGCTTTCATTGTTGCTTCAAAATAAATATGCCCCAAATATATTCTTATCATTTTATTACTGCAACTGCTGAGGAAGATTCTGTTAAATTGTTTCTTATTGCACTGATGATTCAGTTTTATTCTATTAAAAGAAATATATATAGGCAAGGTCATCATTTGTACAAAAAACGTCCTTTTTTTTTTTTTTTTGGTGTGCCAACCAAACAAGCACGACTGTTTTTGGTAATGCATCTCAGCGGTCAGCGTGGTAACAAGCTTTAAAAATGCCATCCAATGTTTCATAAAGCCATCCAGCTGTGCTCCATGTTTTGGAGCTTAGTCTTCTGTCATGCTAAGCCTGTTAGCTTCCTGCTATTTTCAAATGTATTATTCCTGCCAAACACTTAGTACAACAGGAACCTGTCAGGCTCTGTGAAAGGACTCTTTTCTACTGACTCCACCTGCTACTTCACTGTGACAAATTGCCACAGTGTTGCTTCAACCCAAAGACCAGGCATAGAAAGTATACACAAAGAATGTTCCGGAATAAGCCAACACACTTAAAACAACCCCCTTCTGACTGTTAAAAGAAACTCAGAATGATGCATTTATGCAACAGCTGATGAGCTAGAGTGAGATGGTGACCACTTCAACAACAGTCATTCCTTCTTATCTCTTCTGGAGTGGAATGGAGTGCTCAAGGACACCGATGGTGATGCACCTTCCTGTTCTGCTCTGGTTGTGATGTGGAAAGACAAAGAGGTGTCAGATAAAGGACAGACCAAAGAGCAGGGGAGGTGCTGATGTGAGCTTTGTCCTTGACTAATCTGATCCCTCCACATCAGAGCAAAATATGGGCTCAGAATCAAAACTGGTCCTTTTGGAACCCGGGCCAACTACAGCTCTGAGTGGGGCAGTCCTGCAGGGGCTTCGAGAAACACCCGACACAAAGACGCATAGAGCAGAGGACGCTCCAGACACAAGTAGAGGATCAGTAACGGATATAGTAGGGGTGCAGCTAACGATGATTTTTATAATCCATTAACCTGTTGATTGTTTTAATATCAAATAGATTCATCGGATAAACACAAAAGAAAAGGGGGGGGTATATACGGGGTGCGTTCCATAAGAGCCGCAACTACCATAACTGGCGTGAAACTGAAAATGAAACTTAACTTTGGACGTCCAACTCCCGGCTTCTGTGCCTCTCTTTTACTCCGGAGCTTTCACAAAATTTTCACAACTTCTAGCCTATATCCTCAGGCCACCCAGGGCTCCACTGGGTCCAGGGTGGCCTGGCAAACGGAGATGGATGAAAACATTACAATTACAACAATAATGTCTAACTAGCAAGCGGGCTGAAGTAATCACAACACATAGGCTATCTTAAGATAGGTTTACATTATGCACTCCAAGATATAAATAATTTATTTTTAGGCAATAGATCTTGAAAATCGTATTTCAGGAAATCTTACCAAGATAATTTTCACTTGTTCCATTGGCAGATTTTTTTTTTGTTAATAAAATTATCTTGGTAAGATTTCTTGAACTAAGAATTTCCAGATCTATTGTCTAAAAATAAGTTCTTCTATCTCACTGAAAAGTCATTCTTTTGGTGATTATGTCTTATTTTAAGTGTGATGAGATAATGTGACTAGAAATAAGAAAACTACACTTGGTAGCCCCGTTTGCCTGAAATGTACTGCGCCGTAACAGTTTGGCCATTTTTTTCTCCATATTCAAGTTTTGTTTTGAACATATTTCGGTCAAACAGGGCTGCCCGGCATCCAAAGCCTCAGCCGTGCTCCTCCGTGTTTTCCTCTGTTACATGCTCAAGACCCAACGAATCGACTGCCAAATTCATTGCCAACACTTTTAAGAATCAATTTAATGGATTTGTTGTTGCAGCACTAGGATATAGTATTATTTACAGGGTTTCAAAAAAGAGAAGGAGCATCTAAGGAGGATGGAGGATATGCTTCTTCATTCGACTGAAAATACAAAGTCACAATCAATGCACCATTACTCATATCTGTTGCATCACAGTGTTTAGAGGCTGAGCATCCAGAAGACCAAGAAAACAGGAGCCACATTAATCCAAGTAAAGAGAAAGAACAAGTAGCACATATTTAAACCTAATATTCATGGATGTGTTTTATAACAACTTAGAACATTTTGCATATCTTACTAGTTATGATATGCTTTATTTAAAAAATTAGTGGTTTCTCATTTATTCATAATTACTTTATTGTTTGTAAGGGATTATTTATTTTGCTGTTTAACCCTCAAAGACCTAAACAGTCCCCAGCAACCGAAAGCATCTACTGATCTGAAATGTTGAATAACTTTTCAACCACTAACCCTAACAATACTTTGAATTAATTCAGGTAAAATGCACTTTCTCAGCTTTTCAGCAGCATCAGATATGTCTTTATGGATGTTCAGGGGCTCTGAAGTGAATGTGGAAACACTCATTTTTATTCACCAATAAAATCCATGTAGTCTGACAAATGACAGTGGTTGTGGATACTTATTTTTACATTCAATTAATCATACATTCTGCTGAAAAAGTCTTTTTTTTTTTTTAGCCGGGATGGGGTCCAGCATCCCAGTAACCCTCTGGAGGACTACGCAGTGCATGAATGAATGAATATGTCCTTTTCATCAGTCTACGCTGTTCTGATGTAATAACCACTAACCTAAGTTTTCATGAACATCTGCATGGTCAGTGAATCAAATATAGGAAAATGACTGACTGTCACAGGAAAATTCAAAATGCAGAGAATATTATAATAAATGGTTGTATATGTAGAGGAAATTTGTTAGGAAGTTGCCACAAAAATGATACAAAAACCTCTGACTTTACTCTGCAATCCATTACCCCCAACACTGCTGATCATATAAATGTTCATAAAAGCTCAAAGTTCGGATTAATGTAATTTCATTACTTTTAAGGGTAACAAAGTAAGGTACAGAACTGCACCAAACATACCGATACCTAAATTGCATTACTGGACTGTAGGAACATGATGTCTTGCGTTACTTAAGCCAAGTTCCATTGACTGTTTCCAACACGAATATTCCCTGATCTGTTGCATACGGGACGTACTGTTCGACATGCATCACGAGTCGACAGAGAAAATGTAGCGAGAGCAAGGCTGCTTCGAGAAGTGGCGATTTTCCCATTATTTCCAGTTTATTTCACGAAAGGACAAGAACATAATGGTTAAATGCACTCTATGCCCATGTGACAAGCGCTTGTCACTTTTCAAGTGCAGTAACTAGTAATCTCATTAAAATTCAAACAACTAATTTGTAACTGTTTTTTTTTTTTCCGAGTAACTAACCCAACACTGATGATCAGAGAATATAATATAGGAAAACAGATGATTTTCACTGGCAAAAATGCAAAAAATTCAGAGGAGAATAGTATAATAAATGGTGATAAATCACTTATGAAAGGTTAAATACAGAAAAAAAATTATTTGGGAACTGACGCTGAAGTCCCACTGGGTCCATAAATGGTACCAAAAGTCACCCCTCTGTAACATCTAAACATTTGTGTACCTGTTAGAGTTAACGGACTCAAAGTTAGCAGTAATTCCACACGGGGGAGTGATAACATTAATGTGTCTTGGTGTTCATCATAGCACGGAATAAAATTAAAAAGGGAAGTGAGCAGAAACGGATGGATGAGCTGCATGACAGTTGGATGCAAAGAGGAAGGTCTGACGGATTACCAGCTAAGCGTTCCATCACCTGCTGGGTGTATAATTGAGGGGAAGGAAAAGGGAAAAAGCTCAGCCCTGGGCTCACGGCTCTGCTCCCACAGTCACCTGCATGAGCGGCTTCTCTTTCTTAACATTTATGGGTTTCTCAGTAAGAGCCGCAGAAATCACAAACACGCCGTCAAACACACACCCACAGCAACCAGCATGTGTTTGTTTTACCATGCAGGTTTGTAAATGCAACTAACAATACAGCTGAGTGCAAATATGGTTCTTTCTGATGCATTTTGGTTGACATGGCAGTGTTCATGTCATGTGAAATAGAGAGTAAGTATGAAACATCCTGCCAGATTCAGCACCAAATGCACATACAGACTCACTTTAGTGGTTGAGGGTTTAGTGACAGTAATGCACCTTCATGCTGGATGCTACAATATAAAATGACCAAAAGAAAATGTCTGCTCGGTAGAAACGTGCCACGAAAACCATAGCACAATTCTTTTTGTGTGATTATACACTAGTAAAAACAAAATAATGAATGTTGTTTGCTTTCTGTGAAGACATCCGTCTATCGTACATTTTGGACCTTTAAGACCCAAACCTATTATGCTATTATGTGAAATTTCTTACTCTAAGTTTCTGCACAGCACGTTTTCTGAAAAAAGAAATGGGTACAAATTGAAGACACCAGCAAATAAACTAAAAGATGAAGAAAATGACTCTGTCCTTCTATTAACAGAGATAAAATGTGTCTTAATCTCAGTCTAACAGTATTTGCACATATAAGACTAAACATTCACACTGTGTATTGGTTGTCCTGTACTTCCTTGGTAATTTCTTGAAAAGTTTCATATATTTCCCAAAAAGTAGCTAGAAGTTGCCTAATAATTACAGGTGGAATATAAATTAGATGGACGAACAGCAACAGGAATAGAGAGAATGCGTTTAACTGTAACCATTTATAGTTCACTCACAGAAATACTCTGAAATTCAAAATTTCAACCTTGGTTTGTTATTGGAGGACATAAGACTTTATGACTTTTGTGGAATTTTCCAAAATTTTGTATTGTTATATAGAAAATCAAGGTTAATGAAGTTACCATATTTGGTTCCTTACCCATAAGTTGCAGGAAAAAAATCCAAGTATATATAAAATACAGGAAAAACACATGTAAGCTGAAAGGAACATGTATTTTAGAACATTAGAACAACATTAGTGCTGATCCAGACCTCTGTCCACATTCACATTCTCCCTTTGAACATAATTTCTTACATTAGTACCATTACTTCATGGTACCTAACAAAGCAGGTCCACTCACTGTTCATGCAGAGGTGGACCTTACAGACCCTGGAGACCACATTGGACCTCAGATTGGTGACTCAGTGTAACTGTTGTTGTCACTGTCTTGTAATGCATGTGGATATGACCAAAAATAGTTGCTTGCCTAATAAAGGGGTAGCCTTACAGCAGAGTAACTGGAATTATATAGCACAATGTATGTTGAGAATTCCAAAGCTGTGGAAAACTGGAGGGAATCAACCAGTCTGCAACATTCTAATTATCTAAAAAACTATGTACTGAGCATGACAAGTAAAAGATTTATAGTTACTTAATCTTCTCAGGAAACCCTGATGAAGATGGATGTCAGTCACTCACCAATTACATTTTTCCCGTTTTCCTTATACTTGTAATTGCAGCAATATGTAATCCATCTGTGTCACTTAAAATAATTAATAGCTGACCCTGAAAAACAGACCCGTTAAAAATAATTCATCAGTGATGTGAGTCAACTGTATGACCCTGCATTATGAAGACATTTGAGAAAGCATTTCTGGGAGCAAATACATGAATTTTTGCTGACGTCCTCAAAAGGGAAATAATTACGCCCATGCACATATAGCATATATATACTTATTCCAGTTAAACAAACCCAGCATTATTTGAAATCCTGTAGCGTGCATTAGCATTTCCTTAAACGCGACGAGCGGGAAGCGTCATCTAACAAATCCCCCTGCACATCCTCTTCCCAGTGGGGATCCTGGTGTCTAAATAAACATTACAACAGTCTCCATGGGGGATTAGCCTAATGTGGTACAGTGGAGCATCACTGATATGTCACTTTAATTGTCGCCTAAATTAAAACACACAGTGGTTTATCTTCAAATCTTATAAATCTCATAATCCTCACTCTCCGTTGCATTTTATCAATCAATAATGAAAAGCCGCCACGAAAATAACCTTCCATCTTATGCATTTTCAAAAAGCACCTTTCTCTTCTCTCACCTACACTCACAACTAGAGCCACTTTATAAGACAAAATGTATCTGATCACAAGTTTACCCACACACGCCATTTTTCATCAGTGGAGGTAATTTATTAGCCAATTAGGAATGATGAAAGCACACGGTTCTGGAGTCAGTGATTACTGCCTCCGTGCGATGATTAAATTTATCATTCTTCCCGAGACGCTGAGAGGATGTGTTTCCTCCCATAACCAAGAAAGAAAATGCCAGAGGCTGGTGGAAGGGAATCAAAACCACAACTCTGGCCATTAATTCCTTTTCTGCCACCTTCTAGATGTTATAAATATTCAGTATACAACACCAAGGGCTTCTCCCTGATTTCGTGGCCATGTGGCAAAACATGGGTCTAGTGAAATAAATAACCCGGAAACCAGTCTGTGGCTGCACATTTGAAAGGACTCAGGATTAAACTTCACAGCTGTGGGGTGTTCACTTTGACTTGAATGGGATTGGATGCAGGTGAATGTCATTTAATATTTAAGTGGAACTTGTCTTTTCTTAACTTCTACCAACCAAAGGGGTCTTTGGGGTATTTTTGTCACTTCTTAAAGTGAAATACTTCCAAGTTTGTCACCGATGTGTGAGTGTGTGTGAGTGTAAGCCCCCTCATGCTGGTTCATGGACTCGTTGGTCCACTTCCTGATCTCAGTGGCCTCTTTTATCCACCTCTTGTGCTTGTTGGTCTCTGATGTTAACATTTTTTCCCTTGTCCCAGTCCATAATATGGTTGTTCCTCTTGCAGAGGTCTGTGATGGCTGATTTTTCCTGCAGTCTCTTTTTCACATTCTGTCTGGTGTTCCTTTTTTCTTGTGCTGAATGCTCTTCCTGTTTCGCCTATGCACGTTTTCTTGCATGACCTACACGGAAGACTGCAGACGTAGTTGAAACATGTCAGCAAGGTAAAACACTCACCCTTACTAACTTTGTCGCAAAGAAGAATTGCTAATCTAAGTAATGTGGTTATTTACAGTTGAAACAATTGGTTTCCTTTGCTACGAGGGCCTCTATATCCTATATGGGATCATAAAACCATCAATTTTTGAGCCAAAACACAAGCTTTTCCCAAATTAGATGATTCATTTTGGTCCCTAAATTTAACCCGACTGCAAATGAAAACTGTAAATAGATTACAAGAAAGACGTCAAACCCCAGTATCCTCTCACATCTCACACATTCAGCCACCACATCCATGTCACCAGGACCAAACAGGACCAGCTCATCTACTGTCACATTGGTCCCCATTACATTTCACCTGCTGTATCATGTAATCAGCTCAACAGAAAGGTTTAACGTTTGGTATTAAATGTCCACATGTTCTCCTTGACAAAAACATCAACGAAGGGATTTTGTGGCCAAAGGTCAAAGGCCAACATTTGTCCATTTTGAGGGAATGTCCTCAAAGTTGGCATTGATATTCACTTGGATTCAAGGTTGAAGCATCAAATGTCACTGTAACCTCATAAAAACACATTTTGGATGCAAATGTTTCATAACTGCACGAACAGATCATGGCGCAGAGAGCGTGGGCACATCTGACTGAATTTAGGCTTCTAGTTCAGGTGTTACCAAACACGGTTTTCGATTGCAATCAGCTAAATGCATCACAGTACATTCTAGGATGAGCCAACACTCCCTCTTTACGTCCATGAAATCCTCATTTGTTAGTAGATCCAGAAGCTCCATACCAAATAAAACATTTTACTTGAGCTCTTACCTGAAAGTTGAAGAAGGCCAAGGAGAGGGCAGACATGTAAAAAAAAAAAGAGAAAAAAATCATTAGTTGAAAGTCAAACCGTAAATGAAATTCCCCCATGAGATGAAATCACCAATATGTCAGCCTCCCATAGAGTTTAACACCGCACCTGTCACCCCAATCGGACTGAATAATATTTAGCAGGCGGAAACACAGATGCTAAAGGGCCTCACTTGAAAGCAATGAGCCTTGCATTTCGAGTCGCCTGCCTCAGTCATTAGCCATTACTCCCATTTGTGGAAGGTCGATGAAGCAGCAATCCTAGTCCATCACGCCTGCTTTATTATACCACATGTCCTTCACAAGCAGTCGTACCTGACAGGGCCGATGATTTCACTGTGTATTTAGGCTAATAGCTTAACTGATGAACGCAGAAGCCCAAGACATGAGTGAGGATTTCCGTCCAGTTTTTTGCGATCTCTCAAACACACCGGTCTGACGATTTGAAGCCACCATGAGTCTCAGAGAGAATCGCTGCTATTCATCACTGTAAGTGCCATACGCTCATGAGATGAGATGTAAAGTGAATGAATGACTGAGATGTATGTCTCTCTGTGAATCAGTGTCTCTCTACATTCTGCTATTTCAGTTAAATCCTTCTGTTTTTCATGACAGCTTCTTTGCCACAGAGAGGGGATGTGACAAGGCAGGATTGAAGGGATAAATTCCTAAAGAGGTGTGTGTCAAACAAAGAGATGTGGGAGAGGAAGAGCTGACAACAGGGTGATATTTTTCAAAAAAAATAAAAGGCAAGTGTGGATTTTTTTTTTTTTTTTAGTAGCTTCTCTCTGGGTAGAATGAGAATTATTATAATGTACTGGGGGGAAAAACAGTCGACAATGCGCAGTCTTGACGCAAAATGACGACGCTTGTGACAAAACTAATCTGTAGATGCGGAATACAGACGTGGATCTTTGAAGCTTTTACTCGCAGTGAATTCACATTAGAGTGCATTAAACTACATTTATTTAAAGTTTTTGACGTTCTCTCTCCAAGTTGAACATGTAGATGAATACACCTCCCTCCTTTAATTTAGCTGTAACCTTTTTCAAGTTACTGATGAGACTGTCAAAGAGAAAGAAAAAGCTCACGCTTAAAGCAAAGAGCACATCCACATTCATATTTATAGCTTTAATATATGAGAAAAGAATTGAATATACAGGGAAATGTTAGCATTCGTCATCGTATTGCCATCATTGTGTCAAATACCCACCTGTTTTTTTATGAATATTATTTTCCACTGCTGCTATGTGTCATCCCCACAAACATGAACCCTTGGCTGTTCTTACACTGTTTCAGGCAGTGTCATTGCAGGGATGTCAGGAGAAGCTCAGATACTCAGTAATGCCATCATGTAGAATATGCATGGTACTTTATGTGCAAGAGTGAGCTAAAGTTTTCACAGGTTTGAGATGTCTAACTGTAGGGGTGATTGAGTAGTGCAGTTTTCATCGCATAAAGAGTAAAGAGGAAGTTAACTTCGGGCTGCACACGAATCAATGTACAGTCCCTTTAATCCAACTATAAGTGACACTGAAGCAGAAATCCAATTTAACCCATAAAGAGCCAAACATCCACTGGTGACCAAAACCATCTAATGATCTAAACTGTTTAAGACCTGTTGATCCACTAATGCTATCAATACATGTAAATATTTGGTGTAAAATACAGTTATTCATCTTTTCATGGTCATCAGATATGACCCATTTGGATGTTCAGAGGCTCCATTGTTACCATGGAAACACCAGTATCTTCTACAACAGTGTCTCTCAACCTTTTCTGAACAAATGCCCACTAACAGCATCAGAAGCCTCCTGCTGCCCCTCCATCCCCGAAAAAAATTGCGACCTGTTTGCGGAGGATGTGGTGATGGGTTATATAGCTCAGTAGGTAAAGCCCCCCTCACCTCATCACTGGCCACCTAAGCCACTGAAAGCAAATTTGCGACAGGGGGACCATAAGACCAGGGGGAGTATGTGAGTGAGTATGTACCTCTGTTTTGCGTCGTACATGGACTCCTTACACTGGGAGAGGGGACGAATGATGGATTATGTTGTAATGTACAACAATAACTGCTGCCCCCATTTGTGCCTGAATGCCCCCCTCTCAGCTTTCCCTGCCCCTATTAGAAATGCTTTTCTACAACAATGATTCACCAGTAAAACCCATGGAGTTTGATCAATGACAGTGGATGGACACGCTTGGTTTTTGTTCAGTTAATGATATATTTTATTGAAAAAGTCACATTTTGTTCAGTTTTCTCAGTTTTTGATATAATGACCCTCAACTTTCATTTGAGCTTCAATGAACATCTATATGCCCACTAAGTTAAATGCAGGAAAATAAGTGATTTTCACTTAAAAATGCATAACACAGAGCCCAATATTAGAGTAAATGGTGATAAAGTACTTAAGAAAAGTTAAACATAGAGAAAAAAGTATTTTGGAATTACCACAAAAGTAACTCTGGGTCTTTATGGGTTAATGCTCACAAAAAAAGTTTTACAAGCTCAATGTGGAAGATTTGTGCATACTCGTGTGCCTGTTTGTGTTCAAATCTGTATTGTTCTTGGAAAATGTACTGTTAGTCAACACCACTTTAAAGCTCATAATAGCGTTGACAAATTCAGGAGTGTGTGGAAGGATTCTCATGGAAATATCAGCCCACATCCTCTATAGAGACACTAATGAAGGCTATTATTATGGATGTAGACAACTGCGACAGTTATCAGCTTAGAAATGGAGTTACCTAATGTCAACCAACAACCCGTTCATAGCACAGACTCCAACAGAAACATCGCAGAAGAACCAAAGCATGACTTAACCTTACATATTGAACCTTCCAAACACACTTTGACGTATGAGGCATGTTTATTATCCACTGACAGGACAAACTATCACTGTAAAGAGGCAGTCTCACTATTCCAGTGGTATGTTGAAGGTGGTCTGCGTACTATTAAATGAAAAAACAAAAAGAGCAATTTTTGCAAGCAAAGCTAAGGGGCTAAGCCTTCATTTTACCTATGCTAACACTAAACTAATGTATCCCTTTATAGTTACTTTATTAGATCTCGGTTACAGAAAACCCACAGCAACAGAAAGGTGCTGTTTTCATTTTTATTAGTTTCCTGGGGACAGCTGTGACAATACTTTCAGCAGGCAAATCCTAAAAGTAATCACATCCAACTTCATGAGAAAAACTTGGCTGTATCAACCCAAACTGCAGGGATAGATCTGTGTGATTTCTTAAAAAAATAAACTTTTATTGTCTCCATAGGGAACATCTGCCTTTGCATTTAGTCTGTCCTAGTGCATATAAGGTAAAGGCAGCTAGGAATCAACTCCAGATCTATGCCAGTACCTCGGTGGAGGGCGCTGACAGGAGAATGAACCTAGCATAAACTGGAGGACCTGGAGGAAGTCTGCACCATGTAGAAAGAAAGAACACAAAAACACATAGAAAGACCACTAAATGAGAATCAACCCCAGATGCGTAATTTTCTAAGGTAAGAGCGCCAAAAAGTGCACCATCATGCTTAATGATCAGCACTACTGTTTGCACAAAATAGGTGCCTAGTCACACATGTGCCTATTTTAATCAAACATTTGCTAAAATAAAGATAAATACAGTCACTACTTGCTGCAGTTGACTGTTCTACACACCAAACCAATGGTCCGACATATTGCTGTTGCAGAAAGTGATAAGCCAACTTTGTACTATTGTAATTCATGCAGTTAGAGTTCAGTGTAAGTTCACCATCAGCAGGTCTGACCCTGCATCACTCCGTTTCCTCTTTTCCTATAACCTCTCCGACAGCCTTGTCACTCCTGAAATTTTAAACAGAACACAGCCACCACTTGCCCTCAAAAGCCTCAAATAAAAAGAAAAAGAACACTTGAGCTCTCTTGACACTTTCTATTTGCCACACAGCAATGTTATTTTGGAAAAACGAGGGAAAAAAATACAGCATATACCTCAGGAGCGTACGCATTATCTTTACATAGGAGCTCAAAATGCCATCTGAAAAATACAGTTTTGTGAAAATTACAATGAAAAGGTCACCAATTACTGGATGATTCAAGTCCTTCAAACATCAGGCTGATTAAACATGTACTTTGTCTCTTTTCACTTTCTATTCTTTCTCTTACACTGACGTCAACCCTTCCAAGACTTTAACTTTACTTGTTATCCCTGTCTCGAGCGCCAATATGAACAGGCATAACCATCCCAACCTAGGAGATGAAAGGCACCTACAGTATGAACACATTCTCCTGAAGCTGCAGAAGCGGAAAATTGAGAAGGTGAAGGTACAATATCTCACCTGAACACTGCGGTGAAATGCTTTCTACCTTTTTACTAAGTGAGAAAACCCAATAACATTGCTTGGAAACATGTGGTTGGCGAGTATACAGGCGTGGAGAATGTGTGTACGCAACAAACAGCTCATTAATCTCTGGCCTGCCAGGCATGAGGGCCAATAAATTGCCCACATATGAGGTATACCCAAGCACTGCAAAGCATTCCTGCTCATAAATAGCGTGTGTAAAGCGTTTGTCATACAGTAATTGCATGTCTTCAAATGTAGATGAAGGTATAATGTGGATTATTTGCATCCGTTGCAGTAGGTGATAAGATTGAGGCCAGGAATAAAGTGAAAAGGTGTGTCTTTTACTGTCTCAACAGGCCCACAGAAAATGAGCAAATAAGTGTGACTTTATTCATCAAGCTAATCTCTCTTATTCCAGACAAAAGATGATTGATCTGATGTCTGTACTGACCTTTGCGGCTGAATAGACTCTCCAGTCAAGTCATAAAGGGAGCAAGTAACTGCTGTATAATATCTGATTATATCCCAACATAACTGACTCAGTTCTCTTCTTCTAATATACTTAACCCCTTTAAGAGCATTATAACAAGCCGCCTAGGTGTCTTCATATTCTCTTTGCAATAAGTGTCAGAAAATGTCTTTTTAGCCAATTCTTTTGCACCTTTGTTTCCTGGAGCCTTTTTTTACTATATTGCTTAACCCCCCCCCATTACAACCAATTCATTAAATGATCTAACATTGAAAAAAAAAAAAGTCACCTGTGGGACAGGACTGAAAAAACACCATCCAATCACTTTGACCGGCCCATCGAAATGATTGAACGGTGATATGTCTATCAAACTCAACTACTTTGTCCCTCCCCCCTCTGTGCGTACATGTCTTCAGGCATGAATTACGCGTTCTCAGAGGCTTGGAGCATTGGTACAGGACAGGAAACGAAGCCAGAGCCAGAGCTTGGCTAGCTATATTAGCTGTATTAGAATGTAAAGTTCACCAACGGATGTTTTGTCACTAATATAAATCACTAGGGAATGTAACATTACCGGCGGGAGACGGAGCTGGAGCCAGGCGAATTGATGCCGTGCAGCATTCGTGAACTCTTGGGAACAAACATTGTATGTGCCAGTATTCTGGAGGCGTGGCTTCGGGGGGATGTCTGAAGAAAGGGGTTTGGACTTTTGAATTGTGTATTTTCAAAATGTAGCTTGCTCGAACTGTTTTTCCAAGATCTCCTACCCACCTTTAACTTTCAATATCTGACCATTAATTATCATTAGTATAAATAATAAATGCTTAAAGAAAAAAGTGGGCTTTTAGCAAATTTATTAAGCATATTTATTATCAGAAACAACGCTAAATGTCCATAACAAACTTTTAACTAACATCTGCCCAAACATTCTTTTTGCTCTCGAACCTTCAGTATCCATATCACAACTTCATATTTTTTGTTCTTTCCAGCTGTTTCTTAGCCTGTGTGGAAGTTTTTGAAACAGGTCCTTTTTCCTGGTAATAGAGTCCCACATGGCTAACGTAAAGTGTTATACAGTGTCGGAAAGCTCAGGATCTCAGCTTTCCAATGTCATTTGAATTTTGTGGATAGTGCAAACAGTTCAGGAGTGCAAAATGCAGCACTGCAGAGGCTGCAGTTGTTAAAGGGTTAAACTCTCAGGTTAACTTTATGCTTGCTCATGCTCATTCATTTGTCATGTAATTGTTTTAATCAATCCATCTGTTTACACTGGCTGCATGTCAGTCACGATACATGCGTAGAATGATATTTTAGGCTTATTTATGTGTATTTCTTGGTTTTATGTGGGTGGCTACAGTGATTGTGTTGTGCTGTCAGTACTTCCAAAACACAGGTAACGTTAAGCCCAGTATGACTCCTCAAATGTAGACTCGTACTTGTGATGCTGCTGTGCGAACATGCTGCCCACACTACTCCTTCCATGCAGAGACAGGCTGCCTTTTAAAGCTGCTCAATTTTTCCTTTCCAAGTTCCATTATTTCAGACAATGTGTTTCTGAATCCTCCTGTGAAGGTTTGCTTTCCACATTTAACTCTGTACGGGGCATATTATTTGGCAAACTTTTTCAACTTTCTGAAGTCTATTCCCGCTCAATCTTTTTTTTTTGTACATTTCTATTCCCTTCTTCTCACTTCAGACCATTTATGGCAAAACATCAAAACAAAACCGCTATAGAATATTGCATGTAAAGTTTACAGCGATATGAATTGACTCGCCTCAGCTTGACTCATCAGTTGATGGCGTTGGCGGTGACTCAGCTCGCCAAATTGCCAGTGGCTGGTTTTAGAATGTTATAGTGTGCACTATGTGTTTTTCTCAGTATTTGTGGATTGTAACTTACCTGTACAGCACAGCATTATTATCAGCTTACTATCCCATCTTGGTGTTTGTGTTTTTTCCTCTGGTTTCTAGAATCACAAACCCCCCTAAACTGCTCCAAAAATAGGCAGCACAAACTATCAATCCTCTGCTGTTTTTTATGCTTTTGTTGTTTTATCAGTACCAGGAATGCAGCTGTACTGGGTAAGCATTATTACTCCTCTCATTCATCCAAATACATATTGTCTTCAGCTAAAAACACATCCCTCCTTATCATGGCGGAGGGATTTGCATGCCCTGGTAGGAGCTACATCGTCAGGTGCATATCGCTCCAGGTAGGGTCTCCCATGGTTAATTGATCCTAGGGGAGGGGCCAGACTTAGAGCGATTCAATAGTATAAAGATTCCTTGTTTATTTTTTGTCAGACAAAAAAACGTGTTTGTTTTTTCTTTAACCTTTACATGTTTCGGCTACACTTGTAGCCTTCCTCATGAGGGTCATTAGATGTTCCTGTGATGTTTCTCATCAGCTATTTTATCCAGGTTTATCAGACAATGGGAACATTACGTGACCCTTCTTAGAAAGGCTACAGGTGCAGCCGAAACATATATGCTACCTGTCAAAAGTTTGGACTCACCTGTTTTTTCTTTATTTTCATGACTATTTACATTGTAGATTCTCACTGAAGGCACCAAAACAATGAATGAACACATATGAAATTATGTAGTTTAAAAAAAAGTGTGACATAACTCAAAGCATGTTTTCTATTTTAGATTCTTCAAAATAGCCACATTTTGCTTTGATTACTGCTTTGCACATTCTTGGCATTCTCTCAAGCTTCATGAGGTAAAAAAAAATAAGATAAAAAATAAGTAAAATGTATTTATATAGCACTTATCACAGAGAAACCTCACAAAGTGCTTTACAGATTAAAAGGGTTAGACAGCTGCAAACATACACACAAAAAGTAGTCACCTGAAATGTTTTCCAACTGTCTTGAAGGAGTTCCCAGTGATGCTGAGCACTTGTTGGCCATCTGTGGTCCATCTCATGCCATTTAAATTAGAAGGTGAGTCCAAACTTTTGACTGGTAGTGTAAAGGTAAAAAAAAAAAATCTACTTTTTTTAACCTGACAAAAAAGAAACAAGGAATCTTTACACTCTCAGTAGACAGTATGAACCTGATCAGACTATTAAGGGATTCAACAGACCCTTATGAAGAGAACTTCTAAGATCTCATCCAGGAAAGGGAAACCGGGGCCTGGAGAGGTACGCCTACAGGTGTCTGGTGATCGGACAGTGTGTGGGTCTGCTGTGGAAAAAGGAGCTGAACCAAAAACACAAAGCTCTCAATTCACCAGTCTATCTACATTCCTACCCTCATCTATGGTCATGAGCTGAGGACAGTGGAAAGTGGTGGAAAAGCATTTCCTTGAGCATCTGTTCAGGTTACTGCCTGGATGTCTCCCCAGTGAGGTATTTCAAGTATGTCCAACTGGGAGAAGACCGCCCCCGGGCAGACCCAGGACACACTTGGAGGGATTACATCTCTCAGATGGAACCCCTTGGTGACCCCCTGGAGGAGCTAGTGGAGGTGGCCAGGGAGAGGGAAGTCTGAGCTAGCCCTGCAACCTAGACCCAGATAAGTGGAAGAAGACTGAACATCCACTCATAATGTCCACCTGGACACATTTTTATGCATTTGTGCATTCATTTTAATGCAATTTTTATTCTGCTTTACCTTAATGTGATGTTTTTACATTTTGATGTGACCTCCATATTACAGTTCAACTTGTATAAGACCAGTTGCCGCTTTCTTGAACAAAAGGTTTTGTTAAAAGGCTACTCTTAATTTTGAGCTGCATAATGTTATTTGTTAAATTATTTTCTACAATCCTTTACAAATAAATAAATAGACAAGTCACATAAAATGCTTATGCTTACTGGGTGTCCAGACTAAAAATGCAACTCAAATGAGAAACCTTGGGTGCAGTCGAAATGCATAAGTATACAAAACAGCTCTCATATAATAACTGTCATGATAAAATGTATGCATGCAGTAACATGAGGTACAAAGCCATTAAGATTTTTTTTCTCTGGTTCTCACAGCAGCTTTGAACTTTGTGAGAACTCCTCCTCTCAGTTGCAGAGAGGATGGACAGTTTGATCCAATGAATTAATATTTCAAGTGTAGACACCGCCTTAATCTGAAGCAGAGAAAACAAAAGCTGTGGACTGACAGGAGACTCGGTGGATTTGCAAAGTCAGCCTGACTCAGCACCATCAACCCTAATCAAAGGATCACATGCAAACTCTGCTCATCTCTAAATAAACTTTTAATTTTTCTACAACCCCCTTTAAATTTGTCACTTTATTCCACAGAAAAAAAGTTTAAAAGTTTACGTGTGATAGTTTAGTTTTAGCTTTAGGGTGTGCGTACCAATAAAAATGTTAAACTATCTCAAGAGTCTGACAGTTATTTTGATAAAGCAAACCCACAAAACTATCTCAGATGTTTTCTTGGGGCACCATTAACAGACAATGGCTAAAACTACCCATTTCTGAGTCAGGACAATGGCTATAAATTTCATAAATCCCGGCTCTAATGCCTCCAGTAGATCCTGTGAAACCCAAGCTAATGAAGACATGTTGATTTAACGAGCCATGGCTCTATCTCGCATACAGCTGAGCTGACTTTAGCAGATTAATGGGCATCCTCTGCTAACACTAATGGCTAATAATTCAGTACACAGTAGTTTGCTACTTTCTTTCATTTTTATCTAATCGCTATATTTGCTGTATCCGGTCTTACTTACATCTCAGCCCATCAATCACCACAGTGCTTCCTGTTGTGCTTTTTCATTTAGCCTTCCAGTTTAGCATTTAGACAGTAATTTATGGAATGAAGTGCTTTATTATAACAACCAAAAGTTTTTCAGTCTCAATTTTGTCTGGCCGTTTTGCCAAATAGTGGATTACAAATCAGAGACCTTAGAGAAGATGGAGGGTCTTCCAACTCTGGCTTTGGACCTGTGATGCTGCTCTGAACTGCCATACTGGTTCACCTTCAGCATGTCTATGGTGCATGAAACTTTTAGACGTCCATCTAGGATATCAAATATTGCACGTAGGTTCCATTTGCAGCCACCTTGCTCATACTGTGTGCGTTCCACTTCAATGTTTATGTTGAAACTTAACGTGAGTGTTTGCGTTCTTCACATTAGCTACATGTCTTCCTTTGGTATACCTCTGTATTGTATTGAAGGCCCCGAAACAGTTTGGTATAAACGAGTGCACCGTTACACCACTACAACAGACCAATTATTTTCACAACCATTACAAGACTTGGAGTATGTTTTAAAATGCATAATTTTTGCTCTGTTTAGATCTAAAATCCAGATTAGTCTAAGGTATTAACATGTCAAAAATGGAAACAATGGAGACAATAGTTTAGTTTGGAAATACCAGGCTTGTTAAACAGACAAAAATAGAGAGTTCGAATGCAAACGCCTACATTCACTGCCTAATTGGGTCTCATCATTCACTACATATTCTTCTGTGACTCACTGCTCTCCTTCCACATGACCCTTCAACATCGATACTGAATTACGTTACCAGCAAAAGTTAGCTATTCTATTAAGGTGTTACAGCCATTAATTGTTGGTATTTTTCTTGCCTCTAGCAGCTGATGTGTGCTGGAATTCTGCTTTTTATGACTACACTACTGATCATTAGTCTGGCCAGCCATCTGTCTTTCTCAGTAAGAAATCTGTCAGGAATCGCAGGGTTTGAATCCAAATATTAAGGCAAGACTAACAGGCGTGCAAGTAAACCAATCACAGATAAGATGGACATGATGCTTTTGTCAGAGAAATTTAAGAATACAATGTGTAATCTGTAATCCAATCCTCTGTTTTGAATCAAACAACCAACAACAGTTGTAAAGGCATTTCGCGGACTGGAACTGACTGACTCACGATAAAAAGAAGTATGATGCATTGCGAAACACCCGCCCCCAAGACTTGCATTTGGTTTGGTATAAAATAGATTAGGCATAATTCACAGCAAATGGACCAGTTCCAGACTGTTTTCTCAGTATTGAATATGTGACATGCCAAAAATGGTGTGATCAATTTTTGTATTTTGTTTAATTTAGACAGCTGGAAAATAATTTCATATGTT
>JAPQRP010000012.1:6931291-6942814 GCA_037367295.1 Apogon hyalosoma | reverse complement strand
ATGAACAAAATCATCCTCAACATATACTTTTTTCTGCATATACTATACATTCTAATTCACAGTATACCTCTATCTCCGAACAGTTTTATACAATAACTATTTGAATTAAGGAGGCCAAAAATGAAGGATGATCAGAAAAAAATGGGGCGGCCAAAGGGTTAACTTTACAGTCTTGTTTTCATCCAATGAAGACGATGTACAATTTTGAACTGAGTTA
Organism: Apogon hyalosoma; assembly: GCA_037367295.1. Classification (NCBI taxonomy): domain Eukaryota; kingdom Metazoa; phylum Chordata; class Actinopteri; order Kurtiformes; family Apogonidae; genus Apogon; species Apogon hyalosoma. Next base: position 6,942,597 of record JAPQRP010000012.1, on the reverse strand, counting down.
CAAAATGTCTAAGACATATAGAAGACAAATATAATCTGTTGATTATTTTTTACAATACACAGTAACTTATAGAGTTTGGGTCAGGGTGACCTCAACCAAGGGGTCGAAATCAAGGCAGGGGCCAAGTCAAAACTGAGACCAGATGAGATGCACAGCAAGAGCATTGCAGCTTTGAAGCTTTACAGATATTACAGATTGATACGGTATCAGGCAGGGGTCTGAAGCCCACTGCTCCTGAGCCAGATGTGGTGCTTTAGCATCCCTCTAGAGCTGTGTCATACCCCCCCCCACACACACACACACTTCAATAGTACAAACTCAATTTACATTTGTTTGTAGTTTGTCCATTAAAAAAAAAAAATTCAAATGACATTAAACCAAACTAGCCCTCAAAGTGCTGTCATTGCCTAAAACACCATAAAAACAGAGAAATAATAACAAATGAATACAGTTTCTGAAGTTGAAATGGAGCATGAGCAGTTAAAACATAGTAACATTGATTTGCAGTGGAAAAATGTGCATTTTAGAATCAAACATGATCTGTGGTTTCCTGAAAGGCAAAATGCCATAATGTCATTCTAGTAATTGGGCTGCTGTAGCTGTAAAATAATCAGGGTGACTAACTAATGCTCATTTTTTTGCATGCTAGGGCTGTAAAAATTCTACTTATTTGGCCTCAAAAGCCTTTCATATCCTCTCATACATCATCTGTGGATTTGGAACGGGTTCAGATATAAATTCATTCTCATTTTTCTGCATTTAGGCTTTTCTATTCAGATTATTAAGAAATGGCATGAATTCTCAAGAACAAAGGAAAGCAGCAGGGTTGACACAGTTCCCGACTCGACTCCAAGTGAGAGGTTATATTTTGGTTTGGAAGCTTTTCTGAGGCTTGTGGCGGACAGCTGTGTGTCTGGAGATTGGGTTTAATTGGGAGGCAGTGACCTTTTCCACTAGAGAAAACACACACATACTATAAAATGCACATTAAGACTCAGACTCAGTACAGACACAGGCACCGACTCAAAGATCCAACAAAGAAATTAATTAAGAGGACAGATAGAGCAGCGTGGGTAATTTATTCATAGTCATATTAATGGGTATAAAGGGCAAATCCCCCCTTTATCTGTCTTTTACTGCTCTGTGGTTATGTATCACTGCATCTCGCTTTACTCTTTCCTTGTGTCCTGCTGCACAATAAAGTGTCTGTTCCTTTCTTCTGAGCTTCAGATGCTGTTACAGCATATTCTTCATACATCTAAAGTTATTTAAGCTTTCATATTCCACTTTATTAAATTACCGACTGTCTGCATGTAGAAAATGTAACATAATAGAGACCCTTGAAGAGGCTTGAATGGAGGGACCTTTACTTGGACATCAGAATGCAACAGCCTCTTTTGTGTGCTTTAGATTGAATGTTTTGTGCTGGAAATGTACAAAAGCAAAAAATCTTGAACAGACAAATACAGCAACAAAACATACAGCATATCCTGTTGTGCAGGATTTATGTACTACATATAAGACACTACTTGTAGTATACAGTTCCTATTAAACAGTCTCAGTGTCACTTGTCATGTAAATATTAAATTTTCTACAGTTTTTATTCAAAGTGTGTGTATGCGTGTGTATGTGAAGATGATAAGTGAAGTTAACTGATCCGGGGGACTTGATTTTTCATCTATTATGTTGATAGGAAGCTAAATAATAGACTGTTGTGTGGAGGAGGGGTGGGATCAAGTAAGTTATACTTCATCTCACTCCTTTTCAAATATGCAAATGAAGTCATACTTTGTTTTCATGTATATGTATAGGTTTTTGTTTGTTTTGTTTTCTTATAATCTCTTTCATTTATAAGGACTAAGTAGGATTATTTTGTTTTGTTGCATATTCGAAATAAACTAAACTAAAACTAAAGTGTCCTCTTTAACCCATAAAGACCCAACGTCCACCAGCAACCAAAAGCATCTACTGATCTAAAATATTTAATAACTACTGATTCACTAATCATATAAATACATGTAAATAATTGGTGTAACATGCAATTTTTCATCTTTTCATGATCATCAGATATTATCCATTTGGACGTTCAGAGGCTCCGTAGTGAACATGAAAACACTGTCATCTTCTACAACATTGATTCACCAGTTTGATAAATGAGAGTGGAAGGAGACACTTGGTTTATGTTCAGGTATTGATATATTTTACTGAAAAAGTCCGCTTTTCTTTAGTTTTCTCTGTTTATGTGTAAAAATCTTTAAATTTACTCTGAGTTTTCACAAACATCTAAATTAAATACAGGAAATAAAATAGCAGGAAAACATAATTTAGAGTGAAAAATGCAAAATACAGAGGATAATATCATAATAAATGGAGATATATCACTTACAAAAGCTTAAATAGAGAGAAAAATTCATTTGGGAACTAACACAAAAGTAGCACAGGATCTTTATGAGTTAAGGCTCAACATAATGTTCACAATAAACTAGTTCCCAGTGACGGCATTCGTACTTCCTTTTAGCAAAACTTTAGTCAAATAAAGGTCTTCTTTCATCACAACATTGACAATATTCCAAAAATACATCACTCAGGAGGTATTTGGAATTTCAGATTCCAAAATTATTTCAGTAGTCGCATTAACAGACTAATTTTTGTACAGTTTCAGAAAATATATTCAGTCAGCCTCCACCGTTCCACTCAGCCGCAGACAGTGCAGCTGTGGAAGACTTTAACCTGTTGTCTACTTTTTATGTGTAGGTGTTACAAAGAAGCAGGTTAAAGTCTTCCAGCAGAATTGCCTCTATATTACAGAATCTGTAGATGTAGACTGTCTCATACATTTGATACCATTCTTTCTGTGTAATTTGTATCTTCAGCTTGATTTTATGTTTAATGTTGATTCCCTCTGCTTTTTCCAAGTGTCCCGATGTTGATAGAAAGTTTATCCTGTGTGCCACTTCTAAATGTATTTACACTACTCAATCAACTTTGGAAGGAATACAGATCAAAAATAGCAGCTTTCTGTACTTTCCAAATATTTTAAAATACACGGTTGCCCCTAAAGTTGAAATAAAATATTTGTATGTCTTCCCGTGAAATGATGGTGACAATGTGATTGATTGTTCTCAGAGGTGATTACTGGTGTGTATAAAAAGGAATAAAAGGAAGAATGTGTCAAAAAATAAAATTATTCCAACTTTATGACCAACAATGTATCTAGCTGACCACATATCACAACTGGAAATATTCATTCATTCATCTTCTGAACCCACTTCATCCTCACTAGGGTCGCTGGAGCCTATCCCAGCTACCTATGGGTGAAAAGCAGGGTGCACCCTGAATAAGTCACCAGTTCATCACAGGGTCAACATATGGAGACGAACAACCAATCACACTCACGTTCACACCTACGGGCAATTTTAGGTTGACCACTACTGTTTATATTCACTTTCAATTCAAGTACTAATCAATTTTTACATGCAAGTCAAATAATTCACAATTTTTCCTTTGGGAAATTGGTTTTTGCTGCTGTAGAAATACGTCTTAGTAAAAGTATTGCATAAAATATAGATTAGTGTATGATAACTATTCTAACACAGTAATTAGAAATGTAAATGCAGTTTTGAAATGAAAATTTTACAAGCTAAAAATGAGTCACCAAATGTTTGGTTGAGCAAAAAGAAATTGTTGTGACAGTTACATAACATGGTACATCCTATATGAAGCAGCACTGTTGCAATGCAAGTAGTCTCGTTCTCATTAGTCATACAGTTTCAGCCATCATCATTACAAACAGTAGAAACTAATTTATACCCACATGCACATTCCTAACATTTACATATTCATAATGGGAAAGCAAAGCTTTGTAATCATGCATTGTTTGCCAATGATGTTTACAACAGTGCAGATAGTCAGACATCATTACTGTCTAAATACTGTGAATTAAATTAAGCAAATGCGGTCTCTCAACAAAATGGATTTTCAAATGAATGGCAGAGCAAGCAACAGAATTGCATTTGTGTTGAGTTGGTGGAATTCTGAGCCCCAACCAGCAGCGAAAGCCGTTTACACTCACATAAAGCTGCTGATTCATTCACTCATTCAGGGATACATGCTAAAAGAATTGAAAAAATTGAGGATGAAGCACATTTTTGGAGAAAACAGGAATAAACAGCAGCAGTGATGCATATATTTGTAAGAGTTCAGTTGCATGTAATTAAACTTTTGTGGCTTTGTTTGTGCTGCATCAAAGTTTTTAATGCATTTAATTTTCTGATTAGAAAGTAAAGGATAAAAGTGGATGAAAAATGACAGAAAATGGACTCATAACTTAAACCTTTTAATATCAATATTCCACTCCAGGTGTTTTAAATGAACAACCATACAAAATGAAAATTCCATATAAATGCAGAAAACTATATTGAGATGAATAATTTGGCTAATAGTTTGCATGTCCTTTATTTATCCACAGCCCACAGTAGGGGTAGATAAGGTATTTGACTTAGAAAAAGCCTTTATCCCCTGATATTTCTATGGCTTGGCAGCTCATTTATTGGCCTCTCAAACCATCTATCACCCCATTCAGCTGTGCTCATTGGCCCGCCAGGCTGCAAAAGAGGCCAAAAATCAATTTGAAGCCAGGATCTTCACTCGCATTTGATTAAGTGTTTGCCTCGCCTGGGAGGAAAAAAGGCTGGCTGTCATTATCATGCAAAGTCCAACCACGCTCCTCTTCACCTAACACACTCCTGTAACCCCTGTCCTTTCTCTCTCTCTGTGGCCCTTTTCACCTCCTTTTCTTCCCATTGAACAGTTTCCCTTCTCCAGTTCACCTCTGTTCACCTTTCCCAAGTTTTGACATTGACTGGGTGAAATGAAGTCGGTTTGACTGGCGCCTGTCAGCGGTCAAGACAGAAAAGAAATCCTGTTTTTTAACTTGTCAGAAAAGCAGGGAAGGTGAAAATGAACGTTGGAGGACAGAACGTCTGCTCTGCCCTGATTCCCATGAGTCTCCCTGCTGGCAAAGAGAAGCACCATGACAGCCGCAGCCAGAGGTTAAAGCACCAATTAGCTCCAGTTAATGAAGCCTCATTAGCCTCCACTAAGTTTCTCCTGTCTCTCCTTCACTCTCTCTGTCTTTCACTTCATTCTTTCACACTTCTCTTCCATTATAAGACTGAGACACTAACTCTGGATGACCTCGAAGAAAAGTAGAGGGGACACACTTGTACAGATGAGTAACAACAACTGGCAACAGGCACTGACTGATGCATGTAGATGAATATAAACAGATCTGTCTATGTTTCTACTCTCACCCATGGACAAAAGCTGTGGGTAGTGACCATAAGCAAAGCTCATCGTGGAAACAAGCAGTGGGAATGACTTTGCTCTGCAGGGTGGCTGGATTCTCCCTTGGTTATTACATACTCCACAAGAACAGGTACATTTGTTCATTTTCTCAAGGTGGCAACAACAAGAACAAAGTTAGTTTTGGCCAGGATGTTTGATACTTCACGAGAAACTCCTGAGAAGTCCTCTGCTTTTCTGCATTAGCCATGCCCACTTCAAATTATGACCAATTACAAAATAGTTGTAAGACACCATACGAGAAAAATGTTCTGCAAATTATGCAAAACAAGAACAGGCATGAATTCTGCTTCTGCACATGCATACACATGTTTTGGTTTAGCAGAGTCTGAAAACAGCTGGTCTCTAGATACTCTAAAGCTGGGGTGTCAAACTCATTTTAGGTCAGGGGCCACATTCGGCCAAATTTGACCTGAAGTGGGCCGGACCACATGTTTGAGACCTCTTCTCTAAAGGCTCAACAGTGGCCAATGGATAGGCTTTAGGATGCTTATACCTCTACATCATTTGGTCTGAACTTTTGCACCTTTTAGTTTAATCCAACTGCCATTATGAGAGCTATCAAACTGAACCATGAATCAGTTCAATTACAGCATGAAAACATTGTATATGATTTAGACTTTCTAACCAAGCACAGGAAGTCACAGCCAATCCTCAGCCATTGAACAACATGCATAGGAAGAGAACAAATGGTTGAATGGAAGATGAGGAGAGCAAAGCTACCTGAAGGTAAAGAGACTGTAACAGCAGTAAAAGTGTGCAATGCTGTCTGGTTATTAATTATTTCCCACTCAAAAAGAATCAAAATGACAACATACCTTCATTAAAAACTGATCTTCAACCACTCAAAGTCCAGGGAGATGCAGACAGTGACAGTAGTGTAGGTATGTCAACAGAGTTCTTTAGTGCACTCACAAAATGGCAAAGTGAAAACAACAAAACAAAAACAACGATCCTTGGTTTCCACCTCGATTCTGATTTGGAGATGTGAAAGCACCTCTAGTCTAGGGATGTGAATCCCCACCACTGAGGCTGGTTCGATAGGTATCTGAATATGCTGCCAATGATATGATACATTAACGATACAGTGAAACCCCTGCAGATACAACGCGATACAATTCACCCCATTCATGATGTGATGCAATTCATTAATGATCTGACAACAACTTAATACAATGCAATTCGGTTTGATACGATTCAAGGCAATACAAAGAATTTACAAGCGCACATCTGGTTTCTGAACAACATCACAATTCTTTTGTGCTCTCTCTTCCTCTGTGAAGGATGTTTTTGATACTTGACTGTTTTTCTATAAAGCAAATGAAACCAACTTAAAAAGAAGATATAATTCAATATGGTACATACAGGATTGTTTTATTCCTGATAAACACTAAATCATGAACAAAAATTTTTTTTTGTGTGTGTCTTCAGAGGTACGCTGAGTATCTCCTCTTCACCTGTTGTCTCCCTTCCCTCCATGTTTGCTGTTTACTAACTGCGGCTGCGCCACCCAGTTCCCGTATGTTTCAATAACAAAATGCCAAAAGATAGTGATGGTGCATTTAAGGCACCTCAAAAACACAGGTGCAGAAGAGATAAACTGTAATAATCGACCCTAACCCAAAGCAGCACTGGGTCTTAATGGGTTAATCAGGTAACCAAAAAATGCCATTTATTTGTGGATAAGATGCCCAAATGTACATTACATTTTACCAAATAGCGCTACTGTGGACAGGGCTTTATTTACTTATTAATGACAATTAGGTATGGCGATTCCCAGGCACAACTCCGTCCCGAGGTATGACCTAGTTATCCAGATTAAAAACACATTAAGGGTCTTGGTGAGTCACTTAGAAAACATGGCAGTATCTCTGATGTATTTTCATATTCTGTAATGCCAAAGAATGAAGTGGCATCAGCATGAGGCTGAAAATAATGGTCTCCTTTATTTAAGGGAATGGAAAAGACTCCATTACATTAATTGAATGTATCTCTGCATATGGAAAAGGCCATCCTTAAAAATACAGGAGGCACAGAGGTCTTCCAGCAACAGCTTCTTAATAACTTCTTTTTTATTTTGGCTGACTGAAAGTTAGCCTTCACTGAAGAATATTGAATTATAAAGTGAGAGCCCCAGAGGGACTTCACAGGTTCATAGGTCAAGCTCATTCAAGAGTCAAGTACATTTTGTGTAATGTGAGCTCATTAATGGCAAAGTGAGTTTAACTCCAGGTCGGCGAATCATCCCCACCAACATGTACGAACGCTCTGTGGGGATACGTAGGGCAAACTGAGCCTCAGGGGGGCAAAAAGATGATAGAATAAGCTGTTACGACCATGCTTGTCCTTCCGCAGCATACGGACACACATAAATCGACATCATTAAATCGACCCCCTGCTACTTTTTCCCAAACAGGGGAAACCCCATAGCAGTGAGCGGTAGAGAAGCTTGCATCAATTAACATCGAGCCGGGCATGTGGGATGAACTGAGGGACAGACTGTATTACACACATCAAAGGGCGGAGGATGGATGATCTGTAACATGTGATTCAGAGCACCCCTGCTACAAAACATGTTCTGCATGTGTAGGACACATCACAGCAGAATCTAATGATGAATGCTGTGCGTGGTTTAGAAAGCATTTGTTCTGGCTTCATATATTGCACAACGTTAATAAATGAGGTAGTTTGCAGTGCAGAATGTTGCTGCATCTGTTAAATGCAAGTGAAAGGGGACATCGCCCTATGCAGTATGGGAATAGACATTCTAAAGCAAGTAGAGCCACAGTAAAGCCTCATATGAGTAGCACTTGTGACACAATGACATATGTGTGGTTGCTGTTAAGGCCAGTTACCAGTTATCAGTTGCTAAAACAGCTTCTGTTAGTCAAGTTCCAGTAAACATCCAATATAATAGCATTACTGTGATCTCTATTAACCCATAAAGACACAGTGATACTTTAGTGGCAGTTCCTAAATAATTATTTTTTCTCTATATTTAACCTTTCTTCAATTATTTATCACATTTTATTAAAATACTATCCTCTGGATTTTGTGTTTTTTCAGTCAAAATCAGGTATTTTCTGAAATAAAATGTACTGATCATGCAGATGTTCATTAAAGTGCAGATTACAATTGAGGGTTATTATATGAAAAAAAACTGAGAAAACTGAAGAAATAGTGACTTTCCGCAACAAAATATATCATTGATTGAACATAATACGAGTGTCTCCATCCACGTTCACTAAGGAGCCTCTGAATGTCCAAATGGGTCATATCTGATGATCATGAAAAGATGACAAACCGCATTTTACACCAGTTATGTACATGCATTGATAGGAGTAGTGGATCAACAGTTATTAAACATTGTACATCAGTGGATGAATTTGGTTTCTAGTGACTGTTTGGGTCTTTATGGGGTTAATCTGACCAGCCAATCAAAAGGCAGGAGGTGAGATTTTGGATTTTGGGAGATCTGGGATTTTATCTGAAGTATTTTTTTTTAAATTTAAGGTATGACCTCATATTTATATTATGAGCTCAGAAACCAAAATGTGCTGATTTTTCTAAGCTTCTGTGGCACAAATAAAGGTACTGTTCAGTCATGTTGAGTGAAACAGGTGTCATGTTTCAGTGACTATCCATTTAAGTCATGGTATCACTTTCTACTTGTGGATACATTCCCATTCATTTCTGTGTATTCAATCTGCTGCAGTACCATGTCTGTGAGTTCATACAACACAACGAGTTGTCATTCTAGCACTTTACATGTGGGGAAAAAGAACAAAAAGGAGGGGGAAAAGACTCCTGCCAAACCAGATCTTTATGAACAGACTGATCTCAATAAATGGCGTTGTACGTCAGGCCATGTCGTATGGCATTTGGCGTCCTATACATACGCATTTTCAACCTTTCACATGTTATTCAATGCCATTTGGCCTCCATTGGCTTACATTAACTAGCTGACATGTTAATTTATGCCAAGATCTCCGGTTCACATAACATTAACCCTCAGTGCGTGGTACTTGACGCATCAATTCAGGTTGGACAGGGGGCTAATAATGGAGTGAACATACATGGGGAAAGCTTATAATGCGTACAGATAACATGCCAATTGAATGTGGTGTGTATATTGACACAGATTCATGATATCACATTGTTATGAATTATGCAGATGTAGAACAGGGTTTTTATGAAGTGTTTCACATCGTTACATTTTGGATTTCTTTTGTTAGTCCGTCATCTGTGCTGTCTGGTCCAGAGGTGGATCTTGCAGACCCTGTAGACCACACTGAACCTGAGATTGTTGCCTCACTGTTGTCAATAAAACTGTTGTTGTCACTGTCTTGTAATGCATGCAGAAATGACCAAAAGTAGTCACTTATCAATAACAGGTTAATATTCATAGTAGACACTACATGGTGTCAGTTCCATCATGTTTTCTGAAAAATTAACTTTTGTCAATCAATGACCTTTTTATTGAACAAGCATTTCAACTATCACAAATCCGCATTTACATCTGTGTGTCATCTTGATTTGAAATATTTGCGGGTATTTTGCTTTTTTTTTCATTTATTCTGGTGTGCAAAGGTCACAAAGATTGAGCTAAGAAGTAAAACTAGCTCCTCTTTTCCTTTGTTTTTCAGTTCTTTGTCAAACTACAGTAGAGTACAGTGCTTCACTGCAATGTGAGGCCTGTTAACACACTTCTGAGAGAACAGTGGCTCAGCAGATTTACAGATTTACTGCAGAAACGAGGCCTCAGTGATAAATCAAATTAATCACAGCCCAGTGATTGATCAGGAGGGAAAAACACTGGTAGCAAAGTGTTTACACATGTAGACACTGTATCTGTGTTCACTGGGGTCCTAATTGAACAACGGGAGTCTGAAATCTGTTGTAGTCACTCTTGTGCTGTTACACTCCGATTACATGCTGAGCTGTTGGGTTTTTGCACTTTACTGCCTTTAGTGATCAGACAACAATAGCAGTAATTAAATGACAGTAAACATGAATACTGTCTGTTGTTCGCAAAGGCTTACCAACCATGAAATGAGTCCTAAGAGCTATCAGTGCTTCCAGCTTGAAAAACAACCATAGTATCATTCTGCGTTGCTAATAAAATGTCAATAGATTTGATTCTGCCTCGATGAGTATTGACCTCTGTGATATTCTGCAGAAGGAGAAGATTGTGTCATGTGTATGAATCTGCTGTCACATGTGTAAGTGAGATGTATAGGCCCATCAAGGAGAAATAAACACAGCAAAAAGATACTGTGAATTTGTTTTTCCAGCCAAAGAAACATATTCTTGGAAGGATATCAAAGGGGAACTTTACACTGCGGAGCTTTGTGCTGCAGGGAATTGTTACAGCACTGCGTAGGCCATCAGGGTGTATCCCAGCAGGGACCCAAGTCTGGACGGCAGGTTATTTATTATGCAGCAAAAACCTCAGGGAAGCAGTGCTTAACTTCCTCTCCTTTATACTCAATACTTCCTGTCCTCCTCACTCTGCAAAGATACACAGCGACCTTAAAACAAGACCAGAATTGGCTCACCTTTGTGCTACTTTAAGTTTTTTAATATTTTCAGCATTTCTGCTGGTAAAGTTTCCTTGCCACCACACCGTACATTTGATTAAAAAAAATCATCACCGTACAATAGGCCTCAGGGGCAGTTTGAGGGGAGGCAATGCCCCCGTAAACAAACGTCCTCCCCTCTCAAATGAAAGTTTGTGAAGTTTCAGAGGTAGGAAAAAGGTAAATGAGTTTCACAACAGCAGGAGACATAGAGGAATTTGTAACGCATTAAGTTCCACTTTCACTTTTACCATTGTGAGGTATGCACAGCACGAACCACACTGCCCTGTGTGTACGGGGGGGGGGGGGGGGGGGGGGGGGGGGGGGGGGGGGGGGGGGGGGGGGGGGGGGGGGGGGGGGGGG
>JAPQRP010000012.1:6918374-6931281 GCA_037367295.1 Apogon hyalosoma | reverse complement strand
ATTGAATAAGTAGGACAGAAACCCCCCCCACACACACACACACACACACACACACACACACACACGCGCTCCCAGGTTTCACACCACCACACCAAGAGATAAATTCCACAGGAAACACTGATTTTACTTTGTATATAAGACAGATAAACCTCAAAATGAAGCCAAATCAGCCAGTTTTGCTTTTACACTTGAGTCTTTGCAGCCAAATGGTATTATTGGTTTATTAAAAGTTCTGATATTTAACATTTCCACAAGGGCTAGGTCTGTGTTATATAATTGATAACTTAAATGGACAACCATGAAATATTATAAATTAACCATTAAAGTGTTGAGAATAAAGAGCTCTGAAGTTCTGCCAAAGTTGCAGATGTATTGGATCGTAGAGATATGAACTGAATTTGTTCTTGCCAATGATCTGTGGGATGTCAGTGACCAGTAGAGGGAGTAATGAGTCATTCTGCTTGTCTCCCGTGGTAACGAAAACTAACACCATGGGGCCTTTGACCAACTAATCAGAAAGTGACAAGATGGGATGAGAACTGCTAAAGACACAACTTTTATAGTCAAAGAAAGTGACAAAGTCATAAAAACTAGAAGCACTGTTGTTTTTTTCACCACTGGACACAGCTGTAAATGAAAAGAATGGAGTTTGATGATGAAATCAATGTGTTTCTTCCACACAGGTTTGATTAAGAGGTATAACGTTATTATGGGATGTTATCTGTGCTAAGTTTGTTGCTTGCTGATCCACATTTAAGACTAAAGTGTTACAGTTCTGACCTTGTTTGTTTGATTCCAAATAGCTACTGACAACACAAACTGTACAGCAAACAGAGATGATTTGTTGTTTTACTGTGGCTGTTTTCTGTCTAAAAACAGAGCTAAGTTAACAGGGCTATAATGTAAACTATCAGCCGATGCAGCACATGAAGATTATACAACATGGTGTTATTCTGACCAACTGTCAAAGCAAGCAGTTGAGTTTGAGTTTCAAGAAGAAAACCTGATAAGATAATACAGATGTTTGCAAACAATGATCTTTAGACTTTATTCAGTGAAACAGTCTGTGGATACATAGCGTCAATTCATTGGTGGTTTTCATAGTCATAAGTGTGATCTGGTACGAGACTTCGCCTGTTGTTGAAAGAATGGAGTCTCATGCTACTTATAACCCCTTTAATATTTCCAACAATGTTCCATTTGAGAGAAGACCATTATTTTCCCCATTGTGACTTAATTTGGCCATGTCAGTGGCATTACATTATTACTAACATTATTGTTTACTAATCCAACAGTTACATTAAAATGAAATGAACATATGACACTAAATGTAATGTGACTAAAATATGAATGTAATGCCTCATCTGCGAGCATAATTTCTGTATGAGTCACATTAAGTTCTGTTTGTAAATAGAAAACAACCTCCACAATCCCATGCTGCCTCACATCAGCATCAAAAAATGTCAATTATGATTGTTTTGATTGAGCGACCCTGGAAACAGAAATGAAATACTGTGCAAAGAAAAGAGTGGATAAAATGACTGAATGTAGAGATGGGCGATATATATCAACAACGATGATAACGAATATGTTGATTTGACAGTGTGCAATTTTACATTATCGTGAATTCATACTGTCTTGAAAAGAAAACAAACAGACAGTGCATCGACGGTAAAGGAGAGGTGCATGAAAGTCCTCACTGGCCGAATGTGTGCCTCAGAAGCCAATCAACGGACAGGATTCAGCCTCGTGGTGACTCGGTGGCACCCAAAACACATCGTCTCACATGGAGGAAATATGCAGGAGTCTCCCGTCTCAGCGGATGATTTCGTAGCGAGACGTGGGTCCATATCACTAGCCTGGAAATGGTTCAGTTTTGACAAGACTGATGTCGATCAAAATAAGATTACATGCAAGCTGGGGTGCCGTTAAGGGGGATAAACATGACAAATTTATGTGGCGGGGGTCCAGTGGATACAGGTTAGAAGTTGTGAAACTTTCGTGTAAGATCCGCTGTATAATAGAGGAACAGAAGCCGGGAGGTGGACGTTGAAAGCATGTTATGTTTCACTTTCGCTTCACCCCAGCGTTAGTTACATTAGTTATGGACCGCACACCCACATTTATAACTACTGCCCCTACCACATGTACATATGCCTCCCTGCATGTTTTACAGAAGATGTATGAAACACTTTATAAACAAACAAGAGCTGCTGTTCTGAAATGCTCTGTCTATTCATAGATGTCCCGGTAAGCAAGTAGAGTTTTACAGCATTTTTGTAATAAAAAAAGGAAAGAAATTCACATTTTAAAGGATATAATCAGATTATCGTTATCAGGAAATTTAAAAAAATAATCAAGATTTTTTTTTTGGTCCATATCACCCACTCCTAACTGAATGTAGTATATTAAAGGTCTCTTTCTTGCTCAGACAGATATCAGATCAGTTAGTCAATTAACAACTTGCTTATAAAAAAAGCATTTTCAGTCTATTTATCTTCGAACAACAACAAAACTGGTGCCTAAACTTTACTTCATACACCCGTAGTAGCCCTCATGTTTCCTGTACTGAAAAGGGTGTGTACATGCACCCTGTTTCCCTGTTGTGTAAACTATCTCAGTTAAATCAATTCATCAGTAAACTAGTCTCTGTGATCATAAAGTTCATTGGAATTTTGCTTAAGCACCAGCTGTATAGTATAAAACTGATGCAGTGCCTCAAAAGCACTAATGCAATATCAAAGCAACGTTCAGTGTTTAGATCTCGACTAAAGAAAGCAAAGATTACTCAGACAACTCTGTCTGCCACAAGTAGGGAATTGTTTAGCTCTGTTCATCCAGCCTTTTAAGTAAATCTGAAATCAAGAATGTGAGGCAATTAAAGGGAATTTGGAATGTGTGTGAGCTGATAGTGCTGAATTATTGATCTGTGTGGCTGTCAGGCAGCAGCCTGTGTTTGAGCTGTGAGGTGGAGAGGATCACAGGCCTGTCTAACTTAGTTCAGTTGTTAGCACTGCCAGTCATCCTCATAGCGCACATTCGTCTCCATTCAATATGCTGTCACCGTTCTATCCTTGTTCACGCAGCGTATCCCTGAGCTCATTACCCTGCCAGCACACACACACTCTCTCACGAAGACCCCACCGTGGTGCAGTGATGCATTAAAAAAACCATACTTTTGTTTCATTATTAATTTGCTTATTTATTCATAGCATCAATAAAACATGCCGATGGGTTGGGAGACTGACGAAGCGATACAGAATCAAATGAGGATCAACAAACAGGGTTTGAAAGAGATCACACCTCACACAAATTGCCTGGTGTTTTGTTCACGCCACCTGGGTTAGCATAGCAGGAGATCATGATAGGCAAAGCGAATCAGAGAATATCTTTTATATGGTGATTTGACTCATTGGCAGCAATCGCAGGCTGAATGGTAAGGCCATGGAAAGAAATGATTCCGCCTTTCAGAGGAAAGGCAGGACTACAGCTAAGGATGAGCTCGAGGAAGACTGAGCTGAATCCTATTTGATTTGTCCATAAAAATAATCAAAAGGAGAACTAGCGGTGTAGCGCTGAAAACTAAACCACAGTCCCAGCGTGAGATTCAGATTTATCCATGACAGATTAAAGTAGCATGATGCTACACAGCCAATTATATACCTTTTATGAGTACAGCCATTTTCTATACTTGTTAACAGATTAACAAATCCATCCTACAAATATTAACGTTGAAATTGTATCTACTTGGTGCACCCAAAACACAATTTAACTCTATTGTTGTCCTAAATTAACAAAACACATTAAGGAGCCTTGATGCATTTTAGTAGCATGTATCTTCCTATACATTAACCTTAGGCAGTTCAGTCTCTCCCCTCCTAAGTGATGTATGCCACAAAGATATTTTAAGTGTATATTACCACCTAACTGTCATTACTGAAAAACCGTCTCCATTATTGTTCCTTGTTTAAATTAATGTTTGTAGCTGCTGACAAATCCAGCACAAAAATAGTAGGGTTTATATAATCTCCTTCTTGTTCTGTTTTTGCCCACACACAAAAAAAATCCATTATATTATTCACTAAATCCTCTGCTAGTCTGACACCATGGAAGCTGACGCTTGTACTGTCTGAAAAATGCAACAAATCGAGACCTGAATGACCACATCTGTAGGTTTTGTAGACTGTATGTTAATGATGGTTAATTTTAGACACCAAAACAACCTGGTTAGGTTTAGGAAAAGATTGTGAAAAGGGTTACAAAACAAATATTATGTTATGATGAATGTTGTGGTGAGGTCCACACTTTGTAATTGCATTAATTATTATTCCACAAGTCCATTTATGAATGTGTCTCAATAAGATGACACTGGCCTTGCTCCATCTTATCTCATCTACTCAATGTCACAAAAAATGGTGCAGAGCTGTAAGTCATAATCACAGATTTCTTATAAGAGTTGGGTCAGGGACTGCAGCTCAAAGTGGATGCCAACTCCACCGTTGGCTGCTTTGCAAAGAAAAAATCCCCTGTGGCCCATAAAGCATTTTCCCTGCAGACAACAATGATAGAGGAGACATCTGTGAAACTGCAGACAGTACCCCTACAACTATGAAGGAGGTTGAAAATGAATCGTTTTGTTGGAGCCACAATAAATGCAAGAATGAATATAACAATTTGATGAATACGTGTATATTAAATATCAGTGAAATAACTTAAAGGAGTGATATTTTTGCTTTTTTAAATGGAATTATGCATTTTCAAACATTTCCCTGTGGTCTACATAAACTGTACATGCTCTGCTTGGGTCTGAATTCTTCATTAATTCAACTCCACATGTCCATCTTCAACCCTATTTCTGAGTAATGACACCAGAAAGGTCGTTTTGAGCTGAGAGTATTTCAATGAGTGCCTAATAAAGGGTTAATTAAAAGTGATAAAATACTGAGAAACAATTTTGACCTTATTTCAATTCTAGTGCTAAATTTAAGCTAAAATGAATATCAATGGCCTAAGATAACACTAGAATTGCTTCTCCACCTTCCTTAAACCTGCACCTGCTGACAATTAAGGCTGGATGCACAAGAAAGAAACCACAATTCATAAACAGAAATTGACCAATGTAAGTTAACCAAAAACAAGACTATCTTATCCTTTTTTTTACTGAGTCACAACTTCTTCCTCCTGTGGCAAGAGGATAAATCTAACCACAAAATGTTCATTATCAGGTTTTAAAAATCTTAGAAAGCCTGAGTGGTTGCTGGTGGAAATACTGGCCCATGTTTGCAGCGGCTGCTATTCCAGGGTCTGGAATCCAGTTCTAATAATACACCCGTGGTCATAATAAACAGGTAGCTAAAATATCCGGTTAATGTTTTTTCCACAGAAAGACCACTTCTCAAAGTGATGAGACACAAATTCACAGTGCAGTTGGGGAAAACAATGCAGTCTGTGATAATTGCATTGTTATTGCAATTATTATTGAAATACTGATTACGATGCTTTCAAACCACTGGCCTTCAAATCAAGACTGGATATCCATGTGTCAGACTGGAAGCCCCATCTGTAACTTACAGAGAGTGACATCCAGCAGTGGCCTTTAGAAGTCCATGCAGCCCCGGTCGCTGTGCAGTAAGACTCACACTCAGTCACACACTAACAAACTCACAGGCAGATACAGTATATCATCTTTATCTCCCTCTGCCAACCACCCACACACACTCACACTTGCAAATTAACACTCTTGTGCTGTTTATCATCTGATTCAATTAAAGCGGCAGAGGCGAAGAGATCAGAGCCCATGGGACGGAATTTTAAACGGCCACAAAACAAATGAGCTGGGGTTCAGCCGCTGACATTTAAATGAGAGTAATGAGGCTGCTTGTCATCGCCACTCCTCCACCCGCCACGCTGTTCCTGCCACTGCGCTTTTTTTTTTTTTCCCTTTCTGCACTTTCCGTCTGTTTCAACTCGGTCTCTTAAACTTTCATTTTCTACCTCCCATCACTCTCCTCTGCCTCGCCTTCCCACCCCTGCCACGGTGTTTATTCTCCTTTCATCGAGCCGTTCATCATCTCTCAATCCTAGAAGAGGAAATGCAGCGCTCTCCGTCTGGTTTGCAGATCTCACACGAAGCCTTTCGGAGCCTGGAGTTTAGCACAACTCCCCAAACACATGAATCACAGACTCTTATTTGTTGTGCAGTTGGAAAGAACAGACTGCCACGACAGGTCATTTTGGATTATAACACAGATGGGGCCAATAAAGCCAATGGACTTTAAATCCAGGCGTGCATTTTTGTGAGCCTGTATCATAAAACCATACAACCGTCGCAAACAAACAAAATTAACAACTCTATCAAAAGCTTTGAGTGATAAAAGCCACCTTTCAAGGTGTTAAAAGTAAAATGTAAAGATGTAAAACTTCAGCTGACTTTGGAAATTTTCTCCAGAAGTCCCATTTGGTTAATTAAAACCATTAGATTCATGGCTATATCCACTTTCCCTCATTACATCCCTTTGACAGTACAATAGTATCCGTCTACGATGGGTTTCTTCACTAATGGCTGCTGTAAGGACATGACTTGCTTTCCACCGCCTCACAGGTCAGAACTAGCCACCAAGAAGGGTGGAAAAGGTCAAACACATGTTTTTTTCAGCAGCCATTCAGCTCTCACCTTAAGCCTGCATTTTGTAAGAACTGGCTAGCCGAGCATCATGGGACCTCATTAGCGGTGTTGGGTGGTCGCGGTGGTTGCTTCTGTGGTGCGGTACATTTTATATTGTATAAGATTAGCCTTTTAAATGAAAATGTGAAATCAGTCACTAACAAAATAAGATATTCAGAGGGGGAAAAACACAACACAAACAACACAGACAATAAAGAGCAATGCAAATGGCTTTTTCCACAGATGCACCCTATGCATGAAGAGTTCTGTCACTCTGCTGACACTGGTTAATTGTCTTTTGGTTCTGGCTAACTGTTCAGCCTCACTGCTCTGCAACAAGATTGAAAATTCCACACAGCACACAGACAATGCATTTACTGTGCAGTGAGTGGGAGCAGTTCTAAGAAGCACCAAACAACATTTCATACACGGAAGTGTAAAAAGATGACTATAATGGGCTTAACATTTAAGTGTCTTCAAGTATATTTAAGCATTCTAGATATATCTACAACTACAGTTTTCTATAAGAAAGAAAGAAAGAACTAAAATTAAACAGACTTTCACTTGATTGAGTTGTTTTGCCTTATTTTAAAGAAAGTTTTATTATTACTGTAGTATTAAGAGTAAATGTGCAAAAGGGAAAATACATTCTACTATAGCTTGGCTTTATCTCACATAACAGATCAGCTAACCACTCTGATGTTTTGCTATATGTTCCCAGATTTTTATCTTTTTTTGTGATGCAATATGTAAAATTAGATGTGCTCTGATAAATTCTGCCCAGACTGTATTTATAATAAGGGTCATTTGTTACACTTTATAGTTCTGTGTTAACGTGATTATCACACCTTTTTACTTACACACACTTAAAAAGACTGACTTAATATAACTTTATAAAAAGTAATATTAACTTCATGATACAACTGAGACCAGTCAAGATCACATATTAAGGCCTAAAATTCAGATTACTGTATTCTTTATTTTTTAAGGACCAAATGAAATCCTTTTGGCCCAATATTTATAACTTTTTTTATGAGCCCGCTGCAATATATGTAGTCATAAAGCAGTTTATTATATTAAGGTTTCAGATGTTGATTCTGTCTGCCCTCTTTGCAGATTCCTTATTTTTAGAACAGGGTATTCTATTTCCGAATAACCTCCATGATCTAAAAGATGAAGGTCTACCCCACTGAGACACTCATGAACATATTAACAGTGTGTGTGAATTCCACGGACAACTGGGACAGTGGAAGGTCAAAAGTAATGATGTTTGTGTAGTAAACGTTTGCATATGATGTATTACAAATTCACATTATGACAGTGGATTCAACAGGAAACAACATATAGTAAGTCATGGCAATATGTGACTTTTCGATCCCACTGTGTCAAACTGAAGCATAAGGGTCAGATTTATGTGATTTTCCTCATGGATGGAAACATGAATGAGAGGGAGTTGTTTTTGCGAGTATGAATGATATGAAACTCAAGGACCGTCAGTGGCAGAAGGTAATGAACTTCATTTGTTTAGCAAATCGACTGCATATGTGGATTTGCACTATTGGTCTGTCAGTACACGCTAACATGTTTACGTAGAAAGCAGCTGAATGGTGCAAAAGGTGTGAAGGACACATATAGAGTATGTGAATAAATAAGTAAACAGATTGGAAAATGTGCTATAGAGTGTGATTCAGTAAGTACAACATTCATTCATTCATTCATTCATTCATTCATTCATTTTCTGAACCCACTTTATACTAACTAGGGTCACGGGGGTCGCTGGAGCCTATCCCAGCTACTTATGGGTGAAGGCGGGGTACGTCCTGGACATGTCACCAGTTCATCACAGGGCTGACAGAGACAAACAATCACTCTCACATTCACACCTATGAGCAATTTAGATTAACCAATTAACCTATCAGTGCATGTCTTTAGGTGGTGGGAGGAAGTACCCGTAGAGAACCCATGCAGACACGAGGAGAACATGCAAACTCTACACATGAGGGTCCCACCCCCATCGACTGGTGGTGTATTTAGAACATATAAAAGTGAACTGCTGATAACTAAGAGTCTAGAGGGGTATGTGAATTTCTGATATTAATATTATGTAAACTAAATGTAATATGAGTGTGGAATATCTTTATCATCCTTTTTTAGCTTACTGGCCGATGAGTATCTTCGTTCCCTTCGTTAGCAATTTCTTCAAACATCTTCTCTGATAAACCTACTGACTGGAATCATTTCAGATTGTGTATGTAGCTTCCTTGGGACAAAGTCTACAAAGCCTCTTCACAGTTTTGAGAAATTCAGAGTTTTGAAATGTTTGACAATTTTTTGAAATATAAAACATTAGCAAAAAGACAACAAACTATTTCACAGGGAGCTGCTGGTATTCAGCAAACCAAAGGTGCTCATGGAGAAGGCATGAACCCCTGAAAAAAAAAAAAAAAAAAAACTCCAGGCACTCATTTGGTTAGAAAATTTTAAAAAAGCCTTTATTTCATGAGGGCCTGTAGATTAGTTCATAGAAGCTGGAGTTAAAAATGCGCCTTCTTTAGGGTGTTCATTAAAAAATTGCTTTTACTCATAATGGATCATATTTTGATGGCTTATAAAATGGAAATGGTTAGAGATGTCAATATAGTTACTATTGAGCACTGATTGGAAGTCATATATGGACTTTCATTTAATGTGTTGAGTTCTCCTCCAGTGAAAGTACCACCCACTTCTATTGCGAGACTGATCTCCTGCATTGAGACCACAGGATTCTACCATAGCAGCAGAACCTGACACCCTCGCAAATTCAACTTGCTATTGATTCTTGATAGAACATGTCGCTGAGATACAAGGCCATTGGTCCTAGCTTTTCTATATATATACTCAAACACGACCAACACTGACCGTTGTAATTAACCCTGGACCACCTGTTTCGACAATGAGGCCTGCCCTGTCCCATTGTAGATCCGCTGTGTAAGAGAGGGATAGAAGTTGGGAATCAGACATTGAAAGCACATTAAGTTTCAGTTTCATTTCCATGCTTCATGTATTTGGACTGCTCCCCCACATACCCCCCCAGATCAACAATTTTTATGAAAGGGCCCACAACATTTAGCTTTCATGGGGCCCACAATTGATAGTGGCACCACTGCCTATACCTCTGTTGTATCAGTATCATTATCCCCTCACCTCATCTGCATTAGCCTCTGCTATCTACCCCCGTGACCATGCACTGACCCCAAAAGACCTGAAAAATGCAGGTCAACACTGTCGTCTAAATTTGACAGCCAAGATCGACAGCCAAAGAACTCATCTGAGTTCCATCTAAAACACCAAACATGAAGGAGATTGTACAATTTACAGTAATAGTCACTCAGACAATTATGAGTAATAGCATCGACTCCTGCAGAACACTGAACACACTTTATATGTTAAATCACATATTGATCCATTGCTTAATGTTTGGAGGTGGTTTCTCGTTTCATTGAAGCAGGTGAGTCATCAAGCCAGAAGACGTGCAAAAGCTGTCATATTATTTTCCTGTCAACTTCTTCCTTCTTTAACCTAAGCCTTATTTCTCCTTCAGTAGGTACAGATCTCCTTCTAAATTAGTAAAAAAAAAAAAAAAAATCTGGTGCTGGATTTTTTTTATTCTGTTTGATGTATTCAATTTGTGTTATTCAGAATACTTGACAAATTATTACTAACTGAGATGCCTGACGTCTGCCTCATCTATCGTTGTTAGGGGAGTTTTATTCTTTCTTTTAGTGTAATTTTATAAAATCCCCATACAAAGGTAGTAGAAGCACTTGATGCTCTTTGATGCCTGATGTCAACTAATAATGTTTCATTAATGTGAAATGGTGCTATCTAGTGAAATCTAAAAGGATGAGGAATTAAGCTTTCATCGGTTCATGTGGTGTATTGTATATAACTCAGCAGCTATTAAAAACATCACGACTCTGAAGGCGACTGCTTCCTAATCAACATTTATTAATGTCACAATGAAGGTTAAAACCACAATACTCCTGAACTATGCTGATATTGTTGGATTTGCTTAAAATCCAGCATCAAACAATCTGTGATGTCGCTCACAGATGCTACTGATTTCACAGACGTCCACACTTCGTCTTTTTGTGTAAGTTTAGCTGAAGCTGGATTCTTCTGTAAATAAATGAGTTAATTATTTTGCAAATGTTATCTCCTTTGTGATTTACCATGCCCTTTTGGGCCAGTTTTGGCAATGTTACCCTTAAAGGTCTACACCTATTGTTGTGGCAACTTAGAATTAAATTTCCTCTACAGTTTATCTTTCCTAAGTGATTAATAACCATTTATTATAATACTATCCAGTGCATTTTTATTGTTCAGTGAAAATCAGGTATTTTCCTCATATTTAATTCACTGACCATGGGGACATTCATAAAAACTAAAAGTAAATTCAAAAGTTATTATATCAAATCAGAGAAAACTGAAGAAAAAGTGACTTTTTCAGCAAAATATATCATTAACTGAAAATAAAAAGAGCCTATGAACAATCAGTGCTATTTATCAAACAACATAGTTTTATTAGTGACTCAATGTTGTAGAAGATGACGGTGTTTCCACCTTCACTACGTAGCCTCTGAACGTCCAAATGGGTCATATCTGATGACCATGAAAATCTAAGAAGCTGCATTTTACCTTAATTATTAAAATGTATTGGTTAGTGGTTCAAAAGGTTTAAACCCTCACATGCTTTTTGTCACCAGCAGATGTTTACATCTTTAATTTCAATGACCTATTACAACATAATGTGTCAATAGGGATGTCATACAACTTTATATTTAACTGACAAAAGTTTGATCATGCATTTAGGGGTGGAAGTTGAAAACCGGTTCTGACTTAGAACCGGTTCCAATTGATAAATTCCACATGAATTGTACACCTCCAGCGTTATCAAGTCTTCTTAACAATTTTCTCATTTCCTAGCACAGCGTTTTCTGGTTTTCTTTATGTCGCATTGTGGTACATTGCGTAATTACATCACCCGCTGACCTGCTTTAACTATGAGTAATCATGGAAAGGAAAAAGCCATCCGAAGCTTCGCTACATTTCACCGGAAAAGACAAGAATAATGCTGTGAGCAATGAATGTCATGCTGTAATTTCATGTAAGGGTGCCAATACCAGCAACATGCTCAAGCATTTGTCCACCCGGTATGGAATTAAATTCCAGGAATGTCATGTGTTTGACTGCCTGCGTACAAGTGCTAACATTGCTGGTCAAACAAGCTCTACTATGAACTGCTGAACTATACTTAGTGCCATTAAAAACACACGGTCCAAATATGTGGTGTAATTTCCAGAAAATGATTTCCTCAGATGCCTATCTTGTATATGTTGCTCACGAGATGAGTAACAGTTATCAGCTATACTTTTTTTCATTCCCTATGCACACAATGTTGGCGTTTGGACTAACCCTTAATGTCGGACATTGAGTCGGATCTCTTGTACAGAGTCACGCTTGACTGGTAACTTTAGGTGTGGTCAATAGCTGATATAAAGGCAGCAAAGAAAACGGCAAATTTTTCTGCCAGCTCAAAATGCCACGACTTACAATACAACAGAGAGAACGGGCCATTGGCATGTTACGCGCAGGTCTGAGCTGTGGTGAAGTCGCTCACCGTCTGCGCTGTCATCGCAGTACAATCAGTCGTCTGAGTGATCGGATCCTCAGGACAGGATCATCAGACTTAGTTCCATGTGTCGTCGCTGCACTGCTTGTTTGGAAGCCAGAGGTGGACACACTGATATTGAATAATGATACTTTCAATTTCTGAGTACCTGTATTCAGTGACTGAATAAACCTGTTAAGCTGATCACAATTTGTCCACAAATCACTCTCTAATGACCAATGCTTCCCTCTTTAATATGAAGGTAACCCCAAACCGATCAATTTAATATGTCTCAAATATACATATTATTCTGACCCGAGCATTTTTAATGGCACTAAGTATACTTTTTTCCCCCCACTCAGGAATTGATAGGAAAACTAATAAGTAATTGGATTGTAAACAGAATCGACAATGCCCTTGATATTGATAAAATCCTATCAGTTCCCACCCTTAGTTCAGACTGAAGTAAACTGTCATCTCATAAGGATTGCTGTCATGTTTTGCATAATTCAGATGTGCACTGCAAAAATCAAAATCTTACCAAGTGTATTTTTCTCATTTCTAGTCAAAATATCTCATCACACTTAAAATAA
>JAPQRP010000012.1:6887498-6900483 GCA_037367295.1 Apogon hyalosoma | reverse complement strand
CAAATGTACCTTTAGTTGTACCAGGCATTAAAATGAACAAGAAATTGAAGAAAACAAGGGTGGGCTACTAATTTTTTTCAGCAACTGTATATCCAGATTGGATATTAATAGAGATGCTGATAAATACATATGTGTAGTCATTAGAACTTTACTAAACCAACCAACATAACTTCAGCAAAACACACTGAGGCCTTCCAGAAAAACCAAGACCTGCACCTAAAACAATAAAATGTGACAAAAGCTACATATCAGCGGAAAACGCAAAAGTCGACGTCATGAGTCATCTCCAATGAGTGGATTGATCAGATGTAAAACACAGTGCAAGTGAACCTCAGCTATCCAACTGCTTGACTCAAAAAAATATTTCAAACATATGTCCGTCTTGCTCTAAGACGTATAAATCCCATCAAAATGTGACTAATGTAGTTAAGGAATAATGTACCTGCCTGGGGAAAAGGGATTAAAATTAGCTGTTCTGCTGCGCGTTACTGCAACACTTACATTTTGCTTTGAAGTTCATGATTTATTCTACATGTTCCCAATGAAGCACAGTTGGAAGTGAAGTGTAGAGAATAATCCTGAGGGAGGGCTATAAGTTGGAGTAGTTACCAAAGACTGAAGTACAAGTACAGACAGTTTTAAAGCAGCAACATATATTATTTGCTGATGATACAAGTCTATTTTTCTGCCATTCTTTGTTTACTTATTTATCATTCCAGTCCTCCACTTCACATCCTCAAAGGGTCATACCACTCATTTCAGCTCCACCCCCCTCCCCCAGCATCATTCATCCATCTCTCCTTGCCCTCATTTGTCTATGCACACCCTCTTCCTCCCTGCAAATGCAACACATGTGTGTATGTGGTCAGTCAATCTTCACAGTCTGGCCCATGGTCTTGCATCTAGCAGTTAGTGAAGAAGAGGAAAAAGAAGGGAGGAGGATGAAAAAGATGGAAAAGAATGATCAGGAGACAGAAAAGTGAGAGGGAGGAGAAAAGGGGAGGCCACAGCAATATAAAAAGTATCAGCTCTGGTGTTGATATTAGAAGATGACCAATATGGATTTTTCTAAGGCCAATATTTAAGGTAGGTTTTTTTTTTCCTTTTACATCATATTGACCATAAAATACTATTGAAATACTTAGATAATTACAATTTTTAAGCAGCAACATAAATAAAATTATTAGTATGTGTACACTAGTACTCTTTTAAAATTTATTGAACTTCAAGTGCTGCCCACAGAGGAGCCTGATCAAATATTTTAGAACATTTTTACTACTGATTAAATATTGGCTTTCAAAAAAAACAAAAAGGATGATGGCCGATATTGAAAAAAAATCAATATATCGGCCTGATATCGGTCAACCTCTAGTTAATATTTATGATGGTGTTAGTGCAGAAGAGGGTGCTGTGTATGAGGGAGAATTAAATAGCGAGGAAGTCGAGAAAGAAAGAAAAAATATAACAAACAAAAGAAAAATAGAAAATGATGCTTTTTACCATCATATAAATTAAGAAAAGAGATATCTGGATGTTAGAAAAGGGAAATGTGAAAGCAGAAGGAAAACCAAAATGATTTTTTTTTTCTTGATCTTACAACTCCAAGAATAAATACAGAGTTGAGTGCTCTCTTGTCAGAGGCCCTCAAACTAATGCCAGCATCATTTTTACCCTTAATTTCTGTAAGTGTGATATTTATCAACAGAACAGTGATTCTATCCTGAGTGCATGTAAAAAGGGATAGGCAAAAGGGATAGGAAAAATGATGACAAACTGCCTGTTTCAACCAGTTTTTAAGTAGCCACCATCTGCTAAGTTCAAACTTTTATGACACTGATTATATAACTTAGTCTAATGATATGCAGTAAAGTATAGAGGACGAAACAATGACAAGTTCTAACAGGGTTTTCAGTGCAGATTCAGCAGCATCACAATGACTGTGTTATCATGCACATCTGTATCCTGGATATTACGGAGTTTGTAATATATCCCATCTTTGTGTTGGTGCATGTAAATAGAACATCCTGATTGTATTCCAGTTTGGTGTACTGACAGTAAAACAAGCCACTGAACTTCATCATGATGACCTTCTCCCATCATTCACAGCTGCGGATCTTCATCCTCCTCCTCCGAGGTGGGTACAGTAACAGAATAACAGCTGGAAGACATGTTTACCTGTTGATCTCATCTCTCACTGCAGCAGTAATTGAATAGCATTAGATACATTCACAACACGATGTTGGCATTTAAAAGTGTTAAGTCTGTTATAAAACAAAGTGATCTCATTTTCTATAATCACAAGATTAAAGTTAGGCAATAGCCACTGAAATGTCAGATTAAATGGCCACATTATGTTATAAACACCACAGGCACCACAGAAATGAATAGCTGGGATAGTAGTATTTATCATGCATGTAAAGGCCATATTCCAGATATGATCAAAACTGGGATTAGTATCATAACCAGACTATAGCCACTTGAGATTGTGATCCCACCTTTTTTCCACCATTGACCGATTTCCACAGCCAAAGGAGTAACAGAGGTGAGAAAGGCTGGACTTTTACACAACAGACCTGCGTTCTGGAATCAAAGATGTGGTGACGCAGCGCAGCATATAGGGTGACGTATAACTTGCACATTGGAAATACCCCAAGCATAGCGGTGTTGCTAACCTCTCCGGAGTCGGCCCATCTTTCACCATTCCATAGATGTTAGCATGGATAGAGTCCTCCACCCGAAGTGACAACAGCTCACAGATCTCGGCGTCTCCCCAGTTCAACATCTTTCTGGTTGCGTTGATATGTTTGTTTACTGTACACGGCCCACACTCAGGGGTCGCACACACAATACATCATCAAAACGTCACACCTTGGTTGTGGAACGAGACGTGTTCCTTTTACATAACATTCTAGAATCATGAGTCCACCTTTATTACGGCTCTGTTACTACCTCCAGAGGTGTTACAGAGCTGCGATAAAGGTGAGACAAAATGATTTTGTTTACACAGACGCTGTTCCAGAATAAAGGTGAAATATTCCCATAACAGAAGTGCTGTGTAAAAGGGGCTTATGATTAAGAGTACAACACACTTAAAGTCCAATCTGACACTTTCAGGTTTTCCTATAAACTATTCAAAGACAACATAACAGCGTATCTGTAGAATACTGCAAGAGCACCGACCATACTGGTGTTTATGCATATATGTACAAAGACAAAAAGGAACAAGGATCTTACTTTCAGCCAAATGCTAAATATAAGGCTTGAGTTTGACTAATGTGTAGCATTTCAGCACTGGAAACTATTGCAAGACATGAGAAAGTGTTACTTAATGAATAGCAGACTTTAATATGGGGCACTTGACAACCAGATAACTCTAGTGAAAACACACACTGTTTTTTTAAAGATACATGTAAATCCTTATACATACCTTCCAAATCTGTCAAATTTTCTCTGATTTCAGGAGGCAGCCTTTAAACCAAAAGAAAGCTGGAGCATACGAGCAGAAGAATCATTCATTCATTCATTCAAAGGTTTGTTTGGACTATCGTAAGGCGTGTAGTAATTGTCTTTTTGTGTGTTTATTCTTCATCTTCTGGAAAATGTGCAAAAGCAAACGGCTGATACATTATATCCACAATCCCCACACAAATGCAAACACATTTCTGCAAAGCTTCTGTATTTGTTCTCTTGAAAACAGCATGGAGAGGTATGAATATGGCTTTGGTTCCTAATTTTCTATAAGAGTAGGTTCTTGCAGTGTAAATGTGCTATGGTACATCCAAACATTGAATGGATGACAGAATAAAGGTACAAACGCTGGTTGAAATGAGAAGACAAAATGCTTTGTGATTGTACTGAGTTTTCAAACACAGGTTTTATTGTATAAACTGCCTGGTGTGTTATGTGTTGCTTGTATGACAGTTCACTAAATGCACACCTACAGGGAGAAGTCAGCAATTGAATCTGGTGGAGCTAAACTTGGCTCCCTTTAATCAGGATGGGACATCGTGAAGGGATTAGGGACAGACATGTTTATTTTTAGACACCTGGTTGTAACAACTAGGCCAGTTAAGGCGCGACGTCAAAGCTGCGACGTGTTTCTATGACAGCGTCTGCCTCTTCGTGGCAAGTTAATGCTGATACAGATCATCTGTGTTGACAAATTAATTCAGAAATTTCATGACACATTGGGTGGTGCATAAAAACTACTGGTTTTAAGTGCTTCTCTGTTCTTTTATGACACCCTCTCCATTATTTTTTTGGTTCTTTCTGTTTCAGCTATATACAAATACTAACTGAGCCCCAGTAAACTACAGACACAAACACCTCTAGAATTCAGAGACATTTACACATCTTGAAAAAAGCGGTATGACAGATCAGAGCCCACACCACCTCCAGGGTGAGCCACCAGACAGCGGTTGTGATTCAGTGGCTCTGGCTCACTGCCTATTGATCCCAGCAGAAGATCCAGGTCAGGTCAATCCATTTAGGGCCGACATGTGAATGGCTGAGAATTGCGGTGCTGATCCCTGTGGGCCTCCTCCATGGCACAGGAGGACAAATATAAGACCCCAGCTGGACGGAGCTTATGGGTCAATAGCAGCGATCAATGCTAGGTCAAAGATGATCAGAGCTAATGTTATGCAATAATCTGAATAGACTCTGGCAAGATGATTTATAATGGTCTGCGGAGACCTGTGGTAGCAGAATATACTTTGTCAGAGAAAGATACAGAGAGGGAGGCAGTGAGCAACGGTTGAATTAACCTGTAACAAGACGGTGGGGCAGAAAACAGGTGTAGAGCCCCTTCTGATTCATTTGGGCTCACTTCTTTGGAACTGGTATGAGTGCCGTCAGGTCAAAATACTCAGCATCAGGGGTCTGCATATAAAGGATGTACAAAGTCAGCCAAAATAATGTATAGACACATCAGGAAAAGAAAAACTTGCATAAATATTTAATTTGTATAACTGCTCCTATAGATATAGATACCTCTTTCTAAGTTCGATCAAATAGCGATAACACTGTGTACTGTTGTACCGAGACGCACGAGCTTATCTGGATGAGAATTTGCAAGGACACTGGCTAGGACGAAGAGGTGCAGTTGAGTTCCCCGCACGTTCTCCTGATTCAGCACCTGCAGACTTTTACCTATGGAGACCCCAAAGGATGTTGTGTATCGCAGGAAAATGACTATATTGGTGGCCCTTAGACAAGAAATTGAACATGCATGAGCAGCAATCCTATTGGACACTTTGGCCAACGTTATCCAAGCAGTAGTTTGCAGTACACATAAATGTCTGGAAGCCAATGGCTACCACTTTGAGCACCTCTTGTAATTGTAGAGGCCAAAGGTAAGTTGTATTAATGTTGTGATGTCTGAAAAAATTTGGCATTGAAATATTTATGCATGTTTTTCTTTTCCTGATGTGTGTATACATTATTTTGGCTGACTCTGTATATGGCAACAAATGGCATATGGTATATATGGCAACAAAAGAAATGTTTGGACCCCAGATGTGGCTGCTCTAAGACTACAAGGGAAGCAATGAAAAAAATTTAAGCAGAAAAAAAAATGTAGATATTGTCAGGAGATGTATTCTCATGAAAGCGGTTTCCCCCATGAATAACACATTTTTAATCTGTACTTATTAGTCTTTTTGAAGTAATTTCTTGTAAAGCACAATGGTTCCAATGGATTTCTGACACTGAAGCAGAGGCTGCTCTCGTGTCAAATCCATTGAAGCTGGAAGGTGGGAGTGTTTGAAAAAATCTAGTCAGTCATTGGACAAAATACATAAAATAAGTAATTTCCCAGACACAGACATGTCATTTTCCGGACTCATCACGTCAATAAGGATGAATAGACTGAGGACCAATGAAATGACAGGACTTGTGGCTTTCACTCATGATTGGATGAAACAGGGACGGGAGTTTTTTTGTGCCTGGTAGTCCTCTTAAGTGTCGTTCGCCACAGCTAGCTCTTCAACATTCACTCTTCTAAGAATCACTGAACGTATTCTTAAGACCACCAGCCGCCACGGTTCAGGCCCTGTGTGCCAACCTTTTTTCAATCCTATGAAACCTGTATGAATAATGAATCATGTCACAATTACATCACAGATCAAAAAGTACTGACAACCTGGACATGCCCGTTTAAGTGTTTCACTATGTTTAATATTTGTGGTGCTAATACTGGTGCAAATGAACTGCCCTGGGTTCATGGTTTATCGTGTAGATTTAGTCTGGACATTTAAAAGAGTATCTCAAGGCGACATGACATTGCATTTGTTTTTACAAATTTACAAACTACAAAATTAGTTTACAAAATGAACTGGTTCTTAATCTATTATCGGGGTTCCGGGGTTTGTGGACCCTTATGCCATAAAGCAAACTATACAATTTTTCCATCAGTTGAGTGAAACCACCATCGGCCAACCCCTCAACTATTACTCAACAACACATATTATTTTTGTTACCAGTTTCTCGGATTTTTGTGTTCCTGTTATTTTATCATCCTCTTCTCCCATCCTGCAGAATACACTGTTGCCCATAAAGTTGGAATAAAATATTATTACCTCTTGTGGTAATAACTGTGACAGTGTGATTTATTCTTGATAGATAAAGTGCAACAGGGGCTCAGCCTGTAATCACTGCTCCTGGTCAAAGGTGATTACTGATATGTATAAATAGGAATAAAAAGAGGAACATGTCTGAAAACTAAATTATTCCAATTTTATGATCAACAGTGTATACTGACATCATCAATTACGCCTTGAAAGGTTTCCATTTTGTTTGGATCCAATAAATAACCCACTTGACGAGACAGTGTATTTTTGGTGAAAATGCCCTGAAAAGTTAAATATTTGGTGTGTGAACCAGAATGGGATGTTCCCCATACTGGTGCAAAGGGTATGTGTGTCCTGTACCAGCAGAGATCATCAAGAGTCTTGACCCATCCAACCCCAAATTGCAACGTTTTCCAAATCTGATGTGTCATTCCAGCTGACAAGTATCTGTAGTCAATGTTCAAAACTGTGCCCAAATATTAAGAAACAACCAACCTGGCAGAAATAAGTATACAACTGCATAGGTTAAAACGTGATACAGAAGTGAGATTGTAGATTGTAGAGATTAAAATACCCAACGTTTTCAATGTGCTGGAATGTCCGACCAGCTCCAATACAGTGAGATCATTTGCACTATAGGCTAGAATATTTCCAAACATCATTTATCATCAGCTACCATCATCAGTGTGACAGGCTATACACACTGTTCACTCTCTATAGAGCAGCACACAAATAAACAGAAAGAAATGGAAAGAAAGAAAAAAATCTCATGTCTATGAAAATCAGTTGAAAAAAAAAACATCAGTATAAAATTCTCTGTCCTAACAACTCTGAGATTAGTAATGATGGATTTATTCAAGTGCCCATTACCCTCTTACAATTGTAACTCAGACTCACAGAGCTAAGATTAACTCCTGTCTAATGTTCTTTATATATTCTGTTCTTCACTGATACGTGACATCTTAATAAGCTGAGCAGGAGAACAGAAGTGCACAGGATCTTCTGTGTAGTAACAAAGAAAATAACCTGCTACCTGTCGTCTTACATGCGCCTTGACTGTCTCCAGCTGTTTCTAAATTTCTTCCAGCAGAAACTTCATGATCTGTGGCATTGGTGCAGGCCTCAGTACACACATGGCTTCTAAATAAAATTCAATATCCAACCTTTCTCTGTAACTTAATGTGGATTTCTTTTTGTCTGACTCATTTTTGTTTCGACACTCTGACTGAGCACCAGACCCAAGCATCTGCTTGCTGAAAGCTTCAAATGAAGCATGTCGACTCAGAAGTAGAACACAGTTTCCATACATTTGTGTGGGTGGACCGAACCACTGCAGCAGAACACTAAGTCAATAACCCTCCAGCAAGTATTAGCAGAATCTTCTGTGGTCTAACCTCGCCTTCGACTGTCCTTAGTTCACAGTTACACCATGCGCCCTGGTCTTATCAGCTTGAGAGCAGGTCTCAGATCAGTGTCTGGGCAGAGGATAAAGGAAAGACTGCTTTTCTACACTAAAGCTGACATGGCTGCAGGGATAGAGGGACGAAGGAAGAAGAAAAAACACCAGAGAAATGGCTGCTTCACATGTGGATGTGCTGTTGCTGTATAAGCCCCAGAACGCATTTGCTTCCCTCCCTCACTGTCGAAATGTTGTTTTCCATGTTCCATTTCCATGTTTACCCTGCCCTCTGCCTGTATTTTCTATTTTTTCCTCTTTTTTGTGGTGTTAAGGACATTTCCAAGTGTCAACCTGATAATATTTGTGTCACCAGCTACAACATTATGCAACATATATGGCTGGAACAATATAAAACCATAATGACTGATTCATTCTGTTCTTCTCTCTCACTGCACTGTACACAGTGTAAGGCAGTTTTGCCTGAGAGACCACACTTTGGGCAAAGCAAAACAGAGACAGTCTCAATCTTTATCCTCAGTCGGACATGCAGAGCAGACTGAAGGCAGAAGTGTTTGCTTTATGTGATGGTGGGGGCCTGTTTCGGGGCACAAGCCCTGTAGAAAAAACATCTGGAAATAATATTTTTTTTCCTACTTTACATTTTTTTCTCCATCACTTTACTGTTGCTCATTTTCTCCATTCTGTATAGTGCTTACTTGACCTCAACTGTTTTTCCTCCTTTAGTGAGGGTCACATTTAATTTAACCAATGATGCTTAAAACAAAAGTGTTCGCTGGACAGTCATTTCATGTTTCTACAGTCACATGGGGTCTTCATGTTCCCACCCCTAAATGCAGATTCTGTCTAATTATTTCCAGAGGGAAACGTTAGCATGATTTACAGATTTAGACCAAATCATTCATCCAAAAATCACACACTGAGCACATTTTTACCTGCCGCACATTCTGTCATTAAATTCCATTTCGTAGATAACAGATCTGGGATCAGGAGAAAATGTATTTTGTTTGACGCTTTTTTTTTTTCTCTGAGTAACAAATTCTTCTGAGATTTGGCAATGCACATTTCATCAAACGAACAACACAATAAAAATGAATAATTATTATGGCTGGATACTTTTAGTTACTTATGAAAAACATGGCATTACCGTAAACCCTTTTGATCTGCTTTCATCTATCTGCAAAATGTTCTCAACCCTTCTGACTACGCCTGCTCAGGAGACAGGAGGTGAAGCATTTCATATCGTCGGTGAAGCCTACACTGCACTATCTTTGATTTAGTTACATAAAGTACATAGAAACAAAGGAAATCAATAGGGGTCAAAGTACTATTTTTGGTGTTGCCCCACAGTTCAACTCCACTCGGAGGAGTATGCACAAGACTAGCTAAGCTTCCAAATATTTTCACACTGTCAGTCTCTCAGAGAAGATGGGATAACACTGACTAAAAACCCTTCAGGCCTGAGAGCAAAGTACTCCACCAAAGTATGTCTGTAAACGCACTGAATTATTTAAGATTAATCACACAGAAAGGACCCAGGGTGGCCATATCAGGACTGTCATATCTTAAGTGTCAGCAGCTCTGAAATGGCCCTGAAGTGGTGAGAGGACCATGAATGAAGAAAGGCCTCCAAGTGGAAGAGGACGCTTTAAGAGCTTGTTTTAAAAAACACTAGTGACAGCTCATGCTAAATAAATTGTCCAACAGTGAAAGTGACAGAGTGGTTTATATGAGCCACCTCTCAAACCAAACTTGTACAGTAAGTGTGTTACCGTGCAAACACACCAAACCCTTATGGCTAAATATAAGAGAGCTTAAAATATACATGGACGGCATTCAGCCATATCTGGCCAGTACTGGTTGGAAACAGCCCAATACCTCTTGGAATTATGTCCATATGGGAAGACAAAAATCAGTGTGAAGAGCTCATTCCTATCAAAAACATAACTTTAACCCTCATATTTTCATTATTTTATTTCATTTATTTGTTTTACTGTTTTTTGTTATAAATCAAATCAGCTGATGAGGTTTAAACATTTTTTGCCTTTTTCATCCCATGTCACTTCCTGATATCTAATCAATGGCCCTGTGATGTTAGTTTTTCTCACCATGGGAGACTGGAAGAGTGTCTCACTACTCCCTCTAGTGGTCACATAAAGCTCATGTCTGTCAATAGGAATAGATTCAGTGCAATTTTCTCCAACCCAATACACTGGAATCTTTGGCAGAAATTCAGAGCTCTTCTTTCTAAACATTCTAATGATAATTTAGGTCATTTTCTAATATTTGAAGGTAGAAATAATACATATAGCTCCTATAAACAATGGGAGCTCTAATCTTTGTCAGATGGGTAAAGGACTAATTTACCCTTTTTTTTTTTTTTTTTTTTTTTGCTTTTGCCCCCTGAAGGGAAGGCAAGGGGTATTGTTTTTGGTTGGGTTTGTTTGTTTCTTTGCTTTTTAACACTCTGCCAACCAAACTATTGGTTGAATTCATACCAAACTGAGTTTATAGATTGCTAGTGACCCAGAATAGATGTCACTACATTCTGGGAAAAGTAGGTCTAAGTTAAAAATGTTTTAACTAATTTTTTACCTCTTTTTTTCTCCCATTTACTTATAATGGGCAAAATTTCAAATGTCTATAAAAACATCAATTTTGTTTCAATTTACTTCAAACTTGGCACATATATAGACATAATATCAGCTGGATCAATGCCTAAATATACAACAATACGTGCAAGGAGCGGGGTTTGTTGTGCCTGGCACCACTTGTTTACCATTTTTTTGTGAATGAAAATAGAGATAGACATCTGCTATGTATCAGAATTCCAAATACTGAATTGTTGTTAAGCATGTTGTGCAGTATAGATCTAGTTGGTGGGAACACTCAAAGTCTCAGATGCTTCAGTTGTTAGAGATTCAGGGTGTAAGATTCAGTGACACCTAGTGGCGAGGCTGTAGACGTCAACCGAGTACCTCTCATCTCACCTGCCCCTACTATGACCAATACAAACCCAAGGGGCTTTCATTATAGTGGAAAAGTACAGTTTAATGGATAACGGCAGCAGTTTTATCTGATACAATTTCAACAAAACAACAGATTTCATTTATAGCCCTGGTCAAACCTTAATTCAACTGATTTTGCATACCAGTTCACAAACTGGAGCTATACATGTGAGTTGGTGTATGAGGCTAAAAGTGTAGCACCGATGATGTAGTCGGTTCACATTTAAAAACAAAGTAGATTGGATTAGCATCACTGCTCTATAATTGTTTGTAGTTCTTTTGTGCATTTTTCTTCAGAGTAGCCAACAATACAACTTCACAAACAAGACTCAGAACACATAACAAACTCCTTTCTGGGCTTAGTCATAGCCATTTACTTGTCAAGGTCATTTTCTTTTAGCAAATGGCTTCTATTACTGCCTTAGAAATAATAAGGGTCATCAATTTCATGATAACACTGGACAAAGACTGCAAATTCAGGAGTGAAATTATCAAGTCACCATTAGGAAATTATAAAAAGAAACAGAGAGGAGACTGTGCAAAGACAATCTGACAGCCATTTGAGCGTCTGTCCATAAATAGACTAACCTACAGTATCTGCATTTACAAAAACTGTTCTTTCTCACAGGAATATCTTGTGAACATAATGTGGCCACGTCTGAATGCCTCGCCTTTCTCTTTGAAGCTCTTTGAACTGCCAATCACTGAAGTGCTGACAGTAAATCAGAGGTATCTTTCAGTCTATTACTCTTATTCTCAAACCTTTATGCTTGTGTCTGTGTTTATGCATCTCCATTTTCACTTTGTTCTTTTCGTGCTTTCGCCTTTTCCATCTATGTGGGTGACTAAAAGCATTTTAAAATCTATTCTCAATTTAGATTTTTTGCCACAACAAAGGGCATTGAGTTTTTGCATCATTTGTACATTGATTCGGGAACATTACACAGGGAATATAGGTTCATCAGAGGTAGGTATATTGGAAGAGTTTTTGCTGTATAGGTAGGTCTGGTGATATAGGTATGAACCTGGGGATACACTGATCGACCGTCAGGCTGATTCTGAATGTGATCAGTCCCAGTCGGACTCAGGCTGCAATTACAGTCAGACACAACATCATGAAGTGCATGGTGTTTAAATAACCGAGTGTTAAGTCTTCAGAACCAGTCATTCCATGTCGTTCTCACAAAGATATTTTTAAGTTTGTGTAACATTTGAGACTGACAACAGCAAAAAAAAAAAAAAAAAAAAAAAACCCCCTGCTGCATCAGATACAGTGAACACATACAAGAAGAGAAACGCTGAACAAAGAGGTTTGGGTGTAGAAGTACAGCAGACAAAAGAAATAGAAAAAAACTAGTTGAGAAAAAGATGAACACCTTTAGAGCATTTATAAGTGATAAAAGAGGCTAAAGCTACAAATGAATCTGAGTGTTCTTAGGATAATTTTAGATGTAGATACAGTAAGTACCATTGGATTATCAGGTTACATGTAGTTTTGACATTCAAAACTCACACTTACCACCAAAACCACCAGTGAATCAATGCTATTTATCTACAACTATGTTTTCTTTTTCAAACTCAAACTCATAGCTTGTTGTTGTGACAGTTGTTCAAAATACTGTGTTTTATAATCTTCAAGTGCTGCATCATCTGATAGTTTGCATTATAGCTCTGTTAGTTTGGCTCTGCTTTTAGACAGAAAACAGCCACAGTAAAACTACAAATCACCTCTGTTTTCTGTACAGTTTGTACTGTCAGTAGCTGAACTAAAGACCTGGTGGAATCGTGGATTTATATTTTTTTGCTCTTTATTCTCAATACTCTGATAATTTTAGGTCATTTTTTGATATTTGAAGATAGAAAAATTTGATACCTTTATAGAATGGGATAATAACATCAGTCACGGAAAAAAAATATTAGACCATCAAAAGTCATCAAAAACAATGGTTATGCAATCAAATACTAACTCCTGTGTGGATCATGTGACTAAA
>JAPQRP010000012.1:6848811-6863950 GCA_037367295.1 Apogon hyalosoma | reverse complement strand
CTGCCTCTGTCCATAATAATATACATCATATAAACTAAATATCATCTAGAATTAACGTTTATTTGCAACATAGTATAGCAAACTATTACATGATCAAAAACAAATTAATTTTAGCAAAAAAATGTCTCCGTCTGGAATGTCTGAGGTCGCCAGAAATGTGTGATGTTAAAATGGGATCATGAGCCAAAAAAGGTTGGAAACCACTGATCTAACCCTATCAATACAGTTAAATAATTCCGGCAAAATGAAGTTTCTCTGTTTTTCAGAGGCATCAGATAGGTCTAATTTGGATATTCAGAGGCTCCATAGAAAACATGGAAACGCCTTCATCTACTGCAACATAGATTCACCAATAAAATCCATGTAATTTGACAATTGATGGTGTTTGTAGACACTTTTTTATGTCCAGTTAATAACACATTTGGTTGAAAGTCATTTAGTTTTGATATAATAACCTTTGAATTTACTCTGAGGTTTTATGACTATCTACATGATCAGTACGTTGATTACAGAAAATAACCTGATTATCACAGAAAAATGCAAAATGCAGCAGTTAATATTATAATAAACTTAAATCACTACTTAAAAAATAAACAGACAAAACTATTTGGAAGTCACAACAAAACTAAGTGTAGGTCTTAAGGGTTAAAGCAGTTAAACCAATGTCAACCTTAGATATCTACAGCAATAACATGCAACATACACATTAATTCAGCAGTGATATGAATCCAAAAATGTGATTTATAGCAAAATACTAACAGCAACTATTTTACTGCACAGCTTTTACTTTTCATCATTTCACATTTACTGATAATATTCACACATTTCTCTTTAATATTGAACTTTTGTTCCACAGTGTGGTAAAACTATTTTTTACTTCAGTAAAGGATCTGAATAATTCTTGCACTACCCCTCAGAAATATCTGAGTTCTGTGCCTTATCTCTAAACACAAGCCTGCCAACCGATGAGAGAAACCAGTGTTTTTTCAGTTGCACAGAGGAAAACCATAATTCACCTGTGCAGTAATGTGAAAATCTGAGTCAACTGATTGTCCCTCAGTGCTCCCTTCTCTTCCAGCAAAACCAGAGAGCGTTTGGCTTTTGAGTCCTGCCTCTATACTTGGCACCACTTTATCAAAGTGCCATTTGCAGTGCCAGAGGGCCTTGAAGCCAGTCATGTGTAATTCAGCAGAGAGGACTTGGAAGATAATGCACTGTATTTTTCTGTACTGTAAAGAGTAGGAGGACACACTTGTAAAAGTAGAAATGATCAGAGCTGACTGACACGTCTACTGAAGGAAATACCCGTTTTGAGACAGATTTGCTTATGTTGCAATCACTCAGAGTGTATATGATGGGAGTAAATTAGGCAATTTGCATTAAAATCACAATACCTGGCAAGAGAGGGTGGGAAGATGTGGGCTACATTTCTGTTCAGCTTAGTCACTAATGCTTCAGCAGCAATTGGCAAATTGCATCTGGAAGTGCCTCCTACACTGCAAGTAGTCTGGCCAGGCAGTAAGCCAGGATACAATGATTCATGCTTGGTAAGGGCACTTCACAGTGGCGGATAGTCACTTGAAGTGCACAAAACCACTGGAGCATAGTTATCAAAAGCAGAGCACCGCTGCTATTTGAGAATCTGCCTGTGGACATTCCCTCTATAGTTTCTGTTTGTAAAGATACAGTTATATTATACATTAATGACCCTTCAGAAAGAAAAGGGGAGGAGTAAAATGACTAGAATACATTCATTCATTCATTCTCTGAACCCGCTTTATCCTCACTAGGGTCACGGGGGGTCTTCACGCCTTCGCCTGTATGTAGCTGGGATAGGCTCCAAGCGACCCCCGAGAATACAGTATTACATTATCTGATGTCATTCAGTGAAGCAACTTTCCCAAGTTGTATTTTTACACCGACCTCTTCAGAGTTACTGGCCTCGGCCTGACAGCTCTGACGACAATTTGTTTGGACCCTTTGGATTGAAACCAGCCACCGAATAAAAGGCTGATAAAAAAGACATACACAGGTTGCCATGGCCCTCAGGTGTCCCTCTATGGACTACAGTCAGCCTGTGTCTATCAGCACAGAGAGGGTTTAGCACTTAGAGAAAGGCATTCAGTCACAGCTCTGTCACTCCAACGTCCTTCGTTTTCCTTCCACCATATATTTCAAGCTCAGCACAATCCTCACTATCCATCACAGAGATAATGTCTGATATATTACTTGCTTCCAGTGCAGGGCTAGAGCTCAAGCAGTTGAACTTCTTCTGCTAAGCTGTTTCCAGTTAGAGATTAAAGTCACAAAATACAGTTTATATCCAAGCAGTTAACACCTCACTAGGAAACTATTAGTAAAGTTTCATTTAATAAAATGATATTGCTAAAAACACCCACTGCCAGAAATGTCTGTAAAACATAGAGAAACAGAGTTAAAAGAAACAAAAAAAAGAAAGAGTTAAAAAAAAAAAAACACACACTTTACCACCTGTATAATTGGAATCTGTTCAGTAAAGATGATTCTAAATCTGCATTCAACCAGGAGAGAAACCGTCATTAATAATCAAGTCCTATCATGGTACACAAGTCAGGCTGAGCTTTAGGTCTGTGTCCATATGTCTCCTGAGTTTAACCAAGTGAATAAAAATGAGCTTTTAGTGCAAGAGAGAAGGTTAGCAGGCAGTTTCCATCACTGAAAGGTCAGTGTGAAAGATTTACAGGGATTTAGGAGGATCTAATTAGAGAGGTGTTTCTACAGTAGCTCAAAACAGGCATCCTTTTTCTTTCCTGACAGGTGACAGAGCGTTGACGTGCATTACTGTCATCTTCTATATCTGAGTGTGGAACAGTTAATATCCCTTTGATTAAAAAGACCAGATCAGACAAAATTATTAGGCACTTTTGCAGCTACCATAGGTCTGGGAGTAATGCGATCTCCATCTTCATCATTAGATGTCAGTAAATAATACACACTCATCTCTAAGTCCCTATATGTCTTTTAAAAGTAACATTTTTAGTGTTCTGGTCATATACCATCAGTACTGGAATGGAAATTAACTACACAACAACATTGCATCAATAAATTGCAAAGTATTATCTGTTACACATACCGAGAACATTTTTTTCAATGTTTGCAAAATGTTTGTGATTACAAAGAGCTAACATCCACATAATTTTCAGTAAAATCCTTACATGTACAACATAACATTAATTTTGTTGTTTTACATCTTTTGTTAGCTTTTATCTGGCATATTTTGGGTCACTAAACCTTTATTTTAATTGATTATGATGCACCCTCCTTGTCATCGTAAAATAATGTGATCTATATTTGTTATTCGTTTTGGCCGCTGTTTTTTAAAATCATAAGTCTGATCTTTATGTCATTTATACTGAAGAGAAATGATATGAATGACAGTAACCAGCACTGCAGGTAGGGCAGGCCGATAAAATGATAACAATATTGCAAAATTACTTTTCCTCTATAGAAATATGAGACATGCTCGATACGGTTTCGACAGAATTCATTCGTCTATGTTTTGACAGACATAAGAACAGCCAGTCATAATTAAGAAGTGCTGCACCAAACCCATCACACTAGAGCCACGTCAAGTTAGGTTGACACACACAGCGCATTTTCGGTTTACGCCAGTTACGGCAGTTAAGGAACGCACCCCCACATATATGCCCCCTGCATTGTTTGGTGAAGATGGTCTGTTTTGTTTGTGTTCTCTTTTAAAACCTGAAAGCTTCTGCCTGCTGGTCAGACTTTTAGTGTAGTTTTAAATATATGTACCTGTTTTATTTATCTGAAACAGTTGTATAATGTTCTTCAAGCACACCTGTCATGTTCAACCTCTGACAGAAAATAAATCATATTCAAATCAAAAATAACCTTCTGATGTCTTCACAACTAACTTATGAGTAATGCAAATTTAAGCTTGACAAAAATAGTGATATGATTTATATCATGATGCATATCGATATCATCTGATATTTAAAAAGTTATCGTGATATTATTTTTTCCCATATCGCCCAGCCCTAACTGCAGTTTACTTTGATGGAGAAAATAAATGGTTACTTAATGATTATAAATATGTAACTAGTAATCTGTAACTTACTAACCGTACCTTTCCCAACACTAACAGTCATACAAATGTTCAGATATGGGTCAAAACACAGTATTCAAAATCTCTCCAACGGGACATTTTAGAGACAATTTGCCAGATTAGTGCTGCTAAATGACCCACATTTTTACTTTTAAATTAATTTTTGCTTTAGTTGGACCATAAGGGATTATCCAAAACAAGGAGCTACTTTATATTGAAATAAATGTTGGAATGGCAATCAATTAAAGTTCACTCTCTGACGGGACAATACTATGTTTTGACCCAGATACAGGTTGTTTGATTGCAATATAAATGTGCCATTCTACAGCGACAGCCCCTACTCGGATGTTTTTCACAGCTACAACATGGTATTTACTCACATCCGTCTACACTGACAGAGAGCTGACAATTAGATCCATGTAAGCACACTGCCACAAATGTGAGCAATAGGACACAGCAAACACTGTGTAGAGTGTTGATAGTAGCTTTGTCACCAGCTCACTCTGCAGTTGCACTTATCTTTTCCTCTTTCTCCCGTTCACCGCCTCTCTCTCCTGACTGAGATTAAACACTTCTTACAGGCTTCTCTTCAGTCTTCCTGCTCTAATGTGTTTAAGCTCTGTCTCAAACACTTCTGCTGACTGCATTGAGCTCAGCCGAGGTACCGGAGGCATCATAAAACACCCCCGCCGCCACGATTCCACTTCTTCTCGGTGGCACCCACGCTGTGCCCTCCATGCACCCGTGTCCCAGTTGGAAAGAAGGACGAAGGGCTGTAAATGGGGACATTTATCTACATGACATCTCCATCAGCACCCATAGGGAACACAGCACTCGGCTAGACTTGGTGTGAAACATTGCAGTGTTTGTGTGCATTTGAATCTGTAAAGCTTGACTTAGATCCTTGTGTGAAGATGGAGTGAGTAGAAATGAGCAGATAAAAAGAAGTAAATCCTCTCGCTGAACTTGGCTGTGAATTTTTCAACAGACAACGCTGTTCGCAGCCAGACTGGTTGAGCCACTCCACTCTGAGCAGCTTCAATCAATCTCTGCTACAAATGATCAGTCCCTCTCTCCCTCTTGCTCTGTTTTCTTTTCTTTAAAATCAAGTTGTAGCATAGAGGTACAACAGAACATGCACAAAAACAAAAGAATGCTCTTCAGCACAATTACTAGAAATCGTAATGATGTTCATCTCTTCCTTTCCCCAGGCTTTTGGAAAATACTCATCACTCTCACCCCAAAAAGCCAATTACTGATCCCATCTTGGTGATTAAAGAGACAAAACACTCATTTATTAGAGGTACTACCCAGACATTCAGCAATTAGAATACCATAGAGAAAAATTAGAGTATTTTCTGCTGTAAAAGTGGTCTAATTTTCTTGAACATTATTAATCAGATTTTAGGTGACTCCATTGATCCAATCCAAAAGATGTGTCACAAATGAAGATGTTTTAATGAGTGAGCACTTAAATAAGAACAGTATCAGCTTTAGAATGCTTTAGAATCAGCAAAGCTTTATAATGATCATGTTTGCGGCAACTTTTAACTGAATCTTTCTCTAAATTTGATCTTTCCCAAGCAATTTATTTCCATTTACAGTAATATTTTCAGCATTTTATAGTGACGGGCAGGTATTTTGCAACAATTTACTTACGTAGATGTTCATACAAAGTCAGTAGAAACAAAACATTACTATATCCAAACAGAGAAAACTGAAGAAAAAGTGAGTTTTTCAGCAAAATAGCAGCTACTGTTATTTATGAATCGATATTGCAGAAGATGGCGGTGTTTCCATGTTTGCTACAGAGCCTCTGAACGCCCAAATGAGTTGTAGGACTACCTGATGCCTGTGAATAGCTTAGAAACAACATTTTAACTGAATTATTATGCACTGATAGGATAAGTGGTTGAAAAGTTATTATACATTTAGTTCAGTAGATGCTTTTGGTCGCCGCAGCTGTTCATGTCTTAGAGGGTTGAGTAAAATTGCTTGTAGACCACAATTTAATACTAAATCTGTACATTTGGGTGATTCGTAAATGGATTAAAAACTGCCACTTATGGGAGATATCTTGAATGTTAATCCTTCTCTGCATCCCACAGCCTTCCAAACCCCAATATCATATTTTCAAGACATTTCTCAAAGTATACAAATATGAAAAAAAATAACCAAGACCACATTGGGTCACTTTTCTCAAAACTAATGAAACTCTACGAGAGTTAAAGAGGACATTACAAACTGTTAGAGGCATTTCCTTTTAGTATGTATGAATACTGTGCAACAAAAACATTTCATATAGCATCATTAAAGGTCCAGCACATAAGAATTACAGGTTATTAGAGGAATCTAAGTGGAAAAATTGAATGTATTATTATTAAATATTTATAGCTACTTAAGCTTTTATCAGTGCATCATGTATAAGTGGTGCAGTGGCTTACATGTTCTCCCCGCACAGGAATCCACCTGGTCATGTATGCTAGGTTAATTCTCCTGTCAGTGCTCTTTATCGGGGTACTGGTTTAGATCTGGAGATGGTCATGAGAAGCAACTTACTGTTAACTGCTTTCTTCACCCTAGAATGGGTCATTTAGCCTATATCTACAGATGAAGCAGTTCACCACTGGTGAGTCTGCCATATTCTGTTGCTATATTACTACAGTAGCTTAATACGAACTTCCTATTCACCTTTTTTTTCTTTTTTTTACA
Source organism: Apogon hyalosoma (assembly GCA_037367295.1). Classification (NCBI taxonomy): domain Eukaryota; kingdom Metazoa; phylum Chordata; class Actinopteri; order Kurtiformes; family Apogonidae; genus Apogon; species Apogon hyalosoma. The sequence continues at coordinate 6,857,130 of JAPQRP010000012.1, read as the reverse complement.
TTTTATATTTCATGATATCCAGCATTAATGTGCATTGCCATCTATTATGTCTGAGTGTGGACTACAGTACCTATCCCCATGACAAAACAGCCTAAAATAGGAAAAATAAGCACTGACTGTAACAAGCTTTTTTTCTGGCCACTATAGGGAGTGCTTAGGTTATTCATTTGGCTGCAATCTGCCACCCCACTACTAGATATTGGTAAAATATCACACAATTTAATTACTGCACTTTACTCATAACAACTTCAACTTCTGAAATCTGATTGTGTCCAGCAAGCTGAAGCCAACATACAATATTCTACTGATACTTTGCTTTGGAAATGATGCTTTACTCCTGTTTATGATGAATGTTTTGCATCTGTTAGGGCTCTTCATTTATTTTATAGATATTCTGAAAGTCCACTGCACAGTTCCAAGTAAAACACTTAACTGTAAGTATCTGACAACTTATCATTTGTGTCCTATTTAACTTCCTCTATATATGATAAATGGATGACTCATCACAGTTTCACTGATTCTCTTTCACACTGTGGTATTGGCGCCTTGATTTTTTGGCAGCTTAAGCTGAAAAATGGACTGAGGATTTTGCTTTAAAAGCAATATTTGGGTAAATAAGGAACAATGAACTTGGATGTTGCTTGAGGTGTGAAGCCTGAACTTCAGTCCCCAGACTGAAAAAAGAACTTTTTACTGATTTTCTGCCACACTGAATCAATAATTGATGCTAAGTGTCCAGAACACTTTAGTTTTCTACAGACAAGTATATTTTAAGACAATGACTAATATATCTTTCGTTGGATCTGTTTCTATGTGCATTTACTGAAGTATGTTTTACGAACGCCTACAGACATATTCTGAATAAAGAGTACTTTTTCTCTTGAATATGCAAGGCAAGAGTTTCAACTCAGCAAGAACATGGACAAATAATTTTTCTTCGTAATTAAAAGGATCTCTATAGTTCTCACCTGATATCTCTCCAAGGGCCCTGACTTCAAAGACGAACAGGCTGCTCTTCTTGCTAACTGGGCTTCATGCTGGGAGCACGCTCCTTGACTGCCGTGGGGCATTTCACAAAAGCCCACATAAAGGGCAACACCACTGCCTTGCTGCCAATGATCAAGAGCAAATATAAAGACAATAACATGAAGAAGATGTGTTTGATGTACTGAGGTTATGCTCTGTGTGAGTTTAACCAGAGGACCGTGATGAACCATGTGGTTCTACTGGGTCATGCATTTCTGTTTTGGTTTGTATTTTGACAGCTCTCTCTTCCTCTCCGGTGCCACAATTACTGTGATATGCTGATCAGCTGCAGGTGTGTGTGACTGGCAGAACCTGATGCTGATTGGCTGGGAGTGAGGATAAAAGCTGGCTGCTGCTGTTTCTCTGCCCCCTTCTGCTCATCCCGTGACCGATGATTGACGCCTGATGGTGCTCGTTGTTTTTGTTTAGACTTGCTGTGAACTCTGTGAAATTCTGTAAGTATTGTAAATTAGATTCAATTGTGTAAATGTAGCAGAAAGTAGGAAGGAGAAGCCCTTTTTGTTTTTCACACCTATTGTTTTTGGTTAGGAGTTTTCCCAAGGCCAGAAATATAACAGGACCATTCGCTGACTAGTTTGACAAAGACAAAAATCAGCATGTCTTGTTTGGGTGTTTTTGGGTTGTTTTTTTTTTTTTACATTTTATTAACTTATTTCTACCTCTACAAAAATAAAATCTTTGCAGCCATCTTCATAAATATTATAATTTGGAAAAGCCATTTTCATCATATTGAGAAAACATAAATCGCAATCCTTTCTGTTCTTTATCCCCTTCTTTTTTAATCTCAGCACTATGACCTTTGAGCCCAAAAGCAGAAGCCTAGTGGGATCAGCAGACACCCAGGTCTGCCTGAGTGTCAAAGGTCAGGCCTCATGGGAGGGGTCCCATGCCAACATCAGGCAACCCAAAGACAAACCAATTTGTCAGAGTAACTGACTCTGACAAGAACCTGAGACTAATCAGCCAATACTGATTGCGGTTAGTTTGACTCTCAATAAATCTTTCCTTCATGTCTTGACCCAAAACATAACGCACTTAACTGAAATTCTGAACCTACTCTACAACAGTTCTCCTGAGTAGTTTTCAGTTATTATCGTCTGATTCAACACTGGACCATGTCTGTTCATTCTTAATGGCGTTCTTTGGATCTCCACTAGAATGTAATATAAAAGACTGAACCATGCTTTTCTCCACAGCTTCAGCTAATAATGTGAGGCTGTTTATGGAGCATTTAAAAAATAAAGTTAGGACAATAAAAGAGTATTAATCAATATTTGCACTCACCATAAACATCTTCATTATATGCTTTTTGGCACTCTTTAGACATCCTCACGTAAAATCCTAAATTGCTGCCTGTATTTGAAATCTCCAAATACACAGACTGCAGTTTAGGAATTCATGCACATACAGACATAGGCCAGTCTCTCTTTTTTTTTTTTTTTTCTCATCACAAACCAACTTGTTTTCCATTCTCCCCTACTTCACCTAGCCAAGGTCATCTCCACTTATTCTGACAGCTTTGTCAATGTGAGACACTTCCAGTAAACAGCACGTGCATGGTGGCTAATGCTAAACTAGCTGAACCTGAAAAATAACAGCGTCCTGAAGTAGAGGTGTGTGTTTAAAGAAAAGACTGACCTATTACAAATACGGACTAAACTTAAAGTGATGTAAAAGCATTTCAGTTGTGTTACTATGATGATGACAGCAGCTAACGTTAGCATTAGTTAAGTAAAAAAAATAACCCCAAGTCTGACTTCAACAGTACATCAATTTCATTTAGACTTTAATAAACAGAAAATAGAAACGTACTTACTGAATAAACTGCCCCTTTAAGAAGATATTTCCACAGATAACGTTAAACCAACATTTCTTCCACCCCTGTTACCTTTCGTCAGTTTTAGGTTTAAAATCACAAAACTTTGACGGTACTCTGGCACGCGGACTCACCGAGAATTGCCTCCTGCCCCGCCCTCCCCTACCTCTGATTGGCTAAAACTATGGTTCTGGCTAGTTTTATTGGTTGAAAGGAGTGTCAGTTTAATAACATTAGTTTGCTTTAAAAGGTACCACAGAATGAATGAATGAATGAATAAATAAATAAGTGTAGTTTTCCCCCTTATCAATTTTCCAAATGATGGAGAACTTTAATGCCGATGGGAATTTTTGTATAAACATTTCTATTGTCGTTTGTGTCTTTTGCAGTATCTTCACTTATTTTTGTTGTGACTTTCTGCAGCTTTTGCATATTTGACATTTTCTTAACCCATAAAGACCCAGCGCTACTTTTGTGGCTGTTTCCAAATACATTTTTCTCTGTTTCTACCTTTCTTAACCGAGTTATCGCAATTTTTGAAAATAATATTATCCTTTGTATTTAGCTTTTTTGGGTGTAAATTGTGTATTTTCTTATATCTAATTCACAGATCATGTAGATGTTCATGAAAACTCGGTAAATTCAAAGTTAATTATATCAAAACAGAGAAAAATGAAGAAAAAGTGACGTCTCAATAAATGAGCATAACACAAGTGTCTCCATCCACTGTCATTGATCCATCTCCATGGGTTTTACTGGTGAATCAATGTTGTAGAAGATGATGTGGTTTCCACGTTCACTACGGAGTTTCTGGACGTCCACATCGGTCATGTCTGATGAAAATGAAAAGATGACAAACTGTATTTTACACCTATGATTTATATGTATTGATAGGATTAATGGATCGACAGGAATTAAACAGTTTAGATCTGTAGATGGTTTGTGTCACTGGTGGCTGTTTGGGTCTTTATGGGTTAATATTCTTGTACTTTTGTATGTTTTGCCTCAAGTTGCAATGTGATGGACCTGCAATTAAGTGTCATCACATCCAGGATGTACTCCCACTTTTGCCCACAGATGACCACAATAGGCGCTGGTGCCCCCACGCCCCTCATGAGGAATAAGCGGGTTAGAAAATGGATGGATGCAATGTGATGAACTTCCATAGGATTTGCAGTTACAGAGCTTTTATATTAGTGCTATTGCTGCCGCGCTTTATGGAAAAAAGCTGCCAGAATACACAAGATGTTCTCACCAACCCCCTCACACACTTCACTCGTGTAAGTGTTTGTGTCACAAGAAGACACTGCATGGATTCACTTCTGAGAGAATCCCTAACCTAAACTATTATGTCTGACCCTAGTAACAACACCAATCAATTCCAAACTCTGGAAATCGATGGTTTTGCCTTGTAGACATGTGTAAACAGATTTATTGTCCTCACAGTGATTAATAGATGCGCATACACACAGAGCAAATAACAGCATCAGCAACAGATCGAGGCATTTTATCAGCTGCCACAAACAGAAATAACGTTATACTGTAAACAAAAAGCCTGACTCTTCTCTCACACTGGATGTATTTCAGTTCTCATCCACCAGAGAGAGAGAGAGAGGGAGATAGAGATAGAGATGGAGATGGAGAGAGAGGCAGACGGTGGTTTCGGTAAGTGGGCTGATAACACAGAGAAGCGAACGATTTCCCATGAGGCCGAGCAAGCACACTGCAGTGCCTTCACATCTCCTAATCATCTGTCACCCCTGAGACACACACCCACCCACCCACACGCACGCACACACGACTTGTACACAGCGCCTCAGCTGGGTTTAGATGTCTCACAGTATATTTAAATCAGATACAGATCCAAGGATGTGTTACACTGAATCATATTTATCAACAGTGAACTGCGCCTATAGTGCAGTTCAACTGAGTTCATCTACATTTTGCACCAACATTCAATTCCAACAAGGTGCTGTCTTTTAGAAAGTGCAACCATCGCAGCCTGTAAAACCCAACATGCATCGCCATGAAGGACATCCACCTCTTAATAAATAAATTGCAGCTGAGATGGCTCTTAAATGTCTAAATGCCACAATGCAATGAATGTGTTTACAGGTCTATGAAGCAATCCTAACTCGTCGGGTAATCTTTATTGGAGCTGCCTGCCTTCAGTGGCAGCAGATTGTGCCATTCTCTGTGAGCAATCCACTAACCCCTACTATTAATATCTCTACCGAGCATGAAGGAAGAGAAGACACCATTAAAACTGTGCTGGAAGGATTTGACCCACAGCTAGCAGGGGCGGTGGTGGTGGCAGGAGCCTTAAAGCACAGAAAAGGCATTTCATATGTGTGGAGACTGGTGCGAAAGAAAGTCATTGTAGCGGAGTGAGGTTGGTGGGGTCGGGCTTATCCACGTTAAGGCACCCTTGTGTGGGAAGCAAAGGGAAAGTCTTATATCATTTGCTTTGTTTTGACATATAAGGCTCTGACGCAAGTCTTGCCTAACTCCCTTCATGAAACCACGACAGATTTTTGAAAGCATAGCGGAATACATTTTTTGTAACTATATATTATCAGCCACTTTTGTGTTTTATATTCCCTGCTGTACATTTTTCTTAACAGGTATTCATTCAGTGCTTTGTGGTGGGTGGGTCCGATCAAGCGAAAGTGGACATCAACATGAAAAAGTACATTTGCACATATCATTTATCAAGCAGGCTCATTTTTTTAGCTAAAGATCTCTACTTTATGGAACTGTTAACTTTTTTTAAAATCCCACTTACAAAGTACAGGAGAAGTTCCGAACCTTCTGCTATAGGCTGCATTAAATGACATGCAAAACACTGTCTATTACTTTGAGAAATTAAAATTCTGAATGTAGAAGTTTGTGAATTTCATACACTTATCACATTTAAAAAGACTATCTGTGAACCGTTACCGAGAAATTACCCTTTATTTGTAATGTACCAATATCAGTAGGGACCACCACAAGTTGTAGATAACACTTAGTATTAAATGCATTAAATAAAGCATTGTGACTATATCTGGCTTGTTTTAAAAAATAAGTAAACATTTTGGGTGATGCATTTAATGTAAAGAGTCATCCACGTGTTACTATGGCAGCCTGTCCACGTGTTACCACGTTCTCATGTCAATAAAACAGAGACTTTTCAATAGTTTACACCAAAATGTATTTTCAGCAGAGTTGAACATAATATCTAAAAGGTTTTGTGCTACTTGATATCAATTTCTGTTACGAACCGCATGTTTTGAATGTTTGCGTAAAGCTCAAAAAAAATCGATGTCCGTTTCAAGTCCACCTGTTACCGAGCAGTAATTTGACATTTTTCACCTAAAAAAATGTACCTCCCTAAATTTTATTAGACATAATGTTAAAGTGCTTATAAATACCTACTCAAATATGTATAATACATGCATATATGCTTACATGACAGAGACTGCTGAACACAAAATGTGTCCACGTGTTACCGCTTGATTGGTTTCTTGTCATGTCATTTTGGTAATATCAAGATTTCTGCATTTTGGGACATTTACTGCCTTTGTTTGATAGAAGACAGTAGCAGGACAGGAAAAGAGGGTAGAAAGGGATCAAGGCTACAAAATATTGGCAATGTAAGTCAACATTGCTTCTATACTGAACTGGAGAAGCCAAGCTAGTTGAAAAATACTTCCTACTAATTACTTTTCTCCACTGATATATACAGGGGTTAATGATCTGTGTGGGGTACAAAACTTTGGCTTAGAAACTTTATTACCCCACAGAGGGCACACAATATGACACAAAATGACATGGAATAAGCAGGTTTCCACTTTCTAATAAAAAACCTAGGAGTTAGAAAATGGATAAAGGAAAGGGCTAAAATAAGGACATTAAATGAAAAAAATCAGCTTCAGCTTACCTGTCACTTTGTCTATTTCACTACAATTATTCATATTACAAAAAGATGACACCGAATGACTGCAAGAGATAAATAAACATGGGTCATTTTAAGCTATTCCACAGGTCAACACATATTGTAATTTTCTTGTTAAGGTCAGGGATGGATGAAATATAAACCATAATGCTTTTTATGCAGAAAACTCTCAGCTATTTCTATGTATATTCCACTAAAAGAAAGATGTAGAATTGCCAATTTGCAAGGACTCCAAAATGAAGCCAATGTACTATCTTCAAGCTGTAATACCACTGACGGCCACTAGGTGCTGTTTCCAAAAGCCCAGTCTCCCTTAGACTTACAATAAACTTCTTTCTAAAATTACTAAATCAGTATTTTTTTGTCCATGTCTCACTTCTATCTCATCCTTTTTCATCTTGAATCTCTTATAAGTGATCTGGTAGTCTTTTTTTTTTTTTTTTTTTTTGGCGCTGAAAACTTCTTGGGTCAAATAGAGGCTGTGATGTCTGCTGATTGGGCTTTGATTGACAGGTCTGTATGACAGCTCACTCACTCACGAGCAGAGTCAGACTTTCGGAGTTTGCGGTCATGTTCCAATACCAAGACTGTAAAATTACTTTTTTATACAGTGACTGAGGAAGTTTGCAGCGATCCCAAGTCAGTAAAATAGCAGTGATAGCACTAACTCACCTCTGACCCCTCTGGCTCATGTTGCTCCACCCCTTTTATCTAAATATGGTCATTTCTGGTTCCAAGTAAACAGTATACCAAAGGTTGAATCATGAATTAATGGCTGTGAAACGGCAGTTCAGAAACCACTGGGTGATGTCATGGTTCCTCTGTCCACTACAGTCTATGGGAATCACATGTAACCAAAGCCCCAGAACTGGGACCCAACCCAACCTGTTACCCAAAGCCAATCTGCTATTGGACATTGAACAAAACAACACTGTAACTGAACCAGAAGTGACTTTTTTGTCAAACCAATTAACATTTTGTTGTTTTTCTTTTTGTATATCTTACTTCAGTTATGTTATCTGTAAGTGGTTTGGTTTATTATTTTTGTTTTTTTCTTTTACCTGCCAATGGGACTCCAGATAGAAATTAGCCGTATGACTATAATCTCTCATCTTTACATGTAAATGTTCATTGAAACGAACTGTCCCATTTTGAAAATAAATAAATCATTCATTCATTTTACTCGCAGAGTCTGTGTGTAGTGGTGGGGATCTTTCAAATAGATGACAAACTATATTTTCTCACACTGGGGTAAAGTCTGTTTGCACGCAGCATTACTTTGGGAGAATCTTATTTATCTGGTTTATCTTTACAGTTGAGGTTCATGTGGTCCAGGCCTGTAATGGATCAAAAGATTTTCTGAACATTAGAGTTAATTTTTTTTGGTTTGTTTTTTTCTGAAATGTTGTTGTCTTGTTTTGCTTGTGACAAAAACATACAGCTGTGGAAAAAATTATTAGACCACCCTTGTTTTCTTCAGTTTCTTGTTCATTTTAATGCCTGGTACAACTAAAGGTAC
>JAPQRP010000012.1:6831813-6846674 GCA_037367295.1 Apogon hyalosoma | reverse complement strand
TATATATATGTGTGTGTGATTATTTATGATTATTTTATGTGGGTTGTGCATATCTTTCGTGTTTTTTTTTCATCTTGTTATATCTGTTTTGATTTTGTCTTGCCATATCTTATACGTGGTCTTCATTTTCATGCATCTTATACGTATTTTTCACCTTATAAGTTTTAGAAATGATTCAAAATCACAAATATCCAACTGTCTTCCCCAACTTTCCATTAGGAGCAAGAATCAGGCTTTAAACTTGATAGAAATGATGATTGGGTACTTACTGTGATAATAATCGCTATCTATTCACTTCGTTTTTATCACAGACACATTTCACCTGGCTGTAACTTTTACGTCTGTACTTCCAACCTACTTCAGTTTAATAGAACTGAGTGTTTTCCACACGGTAAGGATCAAACTCAGTGACACTTGGCTCCTGTCGTCATTAGGCTCATTGTGGAGCTGTCCGTGGTGCTGATATTTTCCAGCCTTTGTTCTGAGTCGACAACCTACTGACACCATCTTGGCTCTGATTACACAAAAAACAATCCAAGGTGGATGAGCCAGAGCTGTTTTATCACCTCACTTGCTCATTGTTGTGGGAAATGTTCACAGAAAGCACATTTGGATTAAAATATGCCCGCGTTTGCTCGTCCTTGGCTAAATGTGCTGCGGCTGTTCACCGGCCACGAAAAGTAGGTGGTCATCTCATTTGTGTAATTGCATTTAAAAGCACACTTGCTTCCTCATTGGATAAGTACAAATATAATGCCTGAATTTGCCGACAGCAAGCTTTTTGCTCTGTGAAGTAATAAGATAAGAGAGTTGTTGGCGCAAAATCAAAAGTGACATCACCTGATAGGCAAAGATGAATCCCTCTAGAGAGCTGTAAAAAAATCAGACACTAACCTGAAGAGGCTAAATGGCTCTGCTGCATGTCTGTAAGCAATGGGATCAAAAACCTATGGAGCTCTAATCAGTAATGAAGCATCTGATGAAACACATGGAGATAAAAGCTTGAAAGAGGAGGTGCGAGGATTAGCACGGGGCAAGATGTGATTCAGAGGCCAGAGAGAATACTGAGGTCCTATCACAGTGTGTGTGTGTGTGCGCGTGTGTGTGTGTGTGTGTGAAAGAGAGTAATGAAAAGAGGTAAGGCTGGGCATGGGGGTTAAGTGAATTCCATCAGTGTGTTCTGTCTGAGGCTGAATCACACATAAAGTCCAGTGAAGTATGACTGCACCACTACGGGCCCACATGCACACACAGCAGCCGGCCGAGATCGATCCAGAGTAGATGGAAAAAGAGCAGCCGAGCACAGCTGTAGCATCATGTATCAGCATGACTTCATGAATACAGAGGAGTAACATGTCAAAACGTACCTATGCACAGGGCTCATATGAGTCTCAGCAGCCTAAACACTGATGACATACAATAAAATGACCAGGACAACGGACTAAAGACTAACTCTTTAGGTTTCTACAGTCACACCTTCAAAACACAGCACATTTTCCTGTAATAGCTAAAAGGTTATGAAAGTTTATCCACTCCCAAAGATGAAGAAACTTTGTCTGAGTCACTAAACACATTTGCATTTCAAAGATTGTGAGAAACTTTCAACAAGAAGCATATTTTCATAAAAACATGCATAAAATGAAGTTATGGTTTATCAATTGTATATCTTTTTGAAATGGGTTTACCTTTTAAAGTTAATATTATAAGATGATCTGAAAATAGATGTAAAAAGGTCAGAATTGTTTATTTATGCACATATTTTCTCTTTGTGCGATCTGAGTCACAGCGGTTTGTTGTTTTTGAAAAGGCTTGGGAATTATATAACAAAACTTAGTGAAAAATGTCTTCAATAACTCAAACAGCAATACAAATGATGCTAATGTTAATATAAAAAAATGTTACAGTAAAAACAGAGCAACACAAAACACTAATAGAAACATTTAAAAAAATCCCTTGTGGCTAAGAGTGAAAAAGAATAAAATGGCTTTGCGCAGAATGGGACCTTTAGTCAACTGTAGTTAAAAAAAAAATCATATATAGTTTGTCCCTCATTGTTTTATTAGAAATTTGGATGCTTCTATAAATTAGCTTTTCCTCAAAATACATGCAAAACACTGAAAACCTGCATAACACTGATCTAAAAGCAGTCATTATGTCAGAATATGAGTAAAAATACAAATAACTGATGCAAATTAATACAAAATAATGAAAATTGCATCATTACATTAACTGTGAAACCATCAGAGCTTCTTTCTAAGTTTTATTCTGTAGCTGTCCAAGTCAAGGTGTGAAATTTACTCCTATTTATCATGGTTTTTATAAACAATATAACATCTAAGGTCATTCAAGCATTAATCAATCACTAATTAAAGACCAGCAGGTTTGATAATGCTTGCACTGTGGATTCTGTTCAACTTTGTGACCTAATCCCAACTCCTCTTCCTTCACACACCTATCTGACAAGGAAAAAGCACCATATCAAGGGGAAAAAATGGAAACTCAAATGTACTAGTTTCAGTATAGTTTGCAAAGGTCTGCAGGTATGGACTTACAAATATCTCCAACTGTGCATGTTTTTAAAAGAGATTTAGGAGGCAACTGTTAGTGGAATATGCTCAAATATGAATTAATGCTGTTATCCTTTTCTTTGCCTTCATGTTACTTTGACTTTATGACTGTTGGTGACTAAACCACTTGGCCCTTGTTAGGAGTAGGGCTTATGCTAGTTTTAGGTTAGGGGAATTATCATGATTATCATAATTATTATTATTACCCCGCGCCCTGAAGGGGAGGCAAGGGGTATTGTTTTTGGTTTGGTTTGTTTGTGTCTTTGATTGTTAACACTCTAGCAGCATTAAACTATTGCTTCAATTCATACCAAATTAGTTTTATAGATTGCCAGTGACCCAAAATAGATGCGATTACATTTTGGGAAAAATAGGTTAAAGTTAAATTTTTTTATGATTTTTTTTTTTTTTACATCTTTTTTTCTCCCATTTACTTATGATGGGTGAAATTTCACGTCTATAAAAACATAAATTTAGTTTCAGTTCACTTCAAATTTGGCACATATATAGAGGCAATTGATATGATGACATCAGCTGGGTCGACGCCAAAATAAGCTACCGTACGTGCGGGGGGGCGGGGTTTGTTGAGCCTGGCACCACTTGTTACCTTTATTTTGTGTATGTGAGTGTGTGTGTGTGAATGAGACTGTGGATCAATATGCTTATTTAGTGTGAGGGTGCTTAAAAAGGGTAGGTATTTTTGGGTTTGTCTTACTGTAAAATGCGTTGTATTACTTGATACACGTGTTACTTATTCTTTGTGCCTGGGCCCCTCTCAGAAAGCTCTTCAGCTTCCCAGAGTGTCCCATTTCACATAATGTAAATGCAAAATTTAATGTCTTTATATTTGGTTCTTTTTAATAGACATGGGAATAAATGAATGAAATGAATGAATGGCCTGTAAGTTTACAGGGTTTAGAGATGAACGCACTTTCATCCGATGAAGTTTGATGAAAATTACTTTCTGTGATTCTGAATTATCAGTGAATTAATTTAGCGTTTTACAAAGTAGCTCATACCTAGCTCTTTCAATGCACAGCTTTAGTCACGATGAGGAGTCTAGGCCTGCGTCTGTCAGCTGTATTTTACTGTTGATATTTACCCAAACATTTGGCCTTGCATGTTTTTGCCTTCAGATTTCTTGTCTAGTCACTCTGCAGGAACTCAGACCTCAGTCAGTCATGGTCTAGCAGTGATGACGTTATTTTGCGCTTTCATCCGCTGGGTTTCAGTTAAAATGAATTTTGTTTTCTTCTAAATTATTTAGTTTTATGTGAAAGCTTTCATTACAATAAACAACCAGGGAGAGATGTTGGGTTTCAATTAACACCGACAACCTTCATCCTTCACTGCTTTTTCTGTGTTTCTAATCAGTGAAAAGTCTTCCGCTTGTTCAGCTGTAGCTTCACTTCTTAAATCTCTGCATACCAGTATCCTCTTACTTATTTTATTTTGAACTTACTTATAAATAATGGAGTTGGCCCTATATATCTGACTAATGTTGGATCAATATAACCCTGAAATCACTGGGGAGTGGACTGGTAGTGGTGCCTGGGGCAAAATTCAAACAAGTAGAGCCATCTTTTGGTTATTAAGCAGTACGACGCTGAAACCAACTCCATGAAGGTCTAAAGGCACCTACAGGATGAGATTTCAACTATCTTATGGTGTATTGCAAACCACAGAGTCACGTAGATTTGATAAACTTAATGCTGTAAATTTTGATCTATGTAAACTATGACGTTAAATCTGACTGAATTACAGGCTGTGAACCACAACAACATACAATATTTAAAACATCATCAGTATGCTTCATCCATTTGTGCCAGCATACCATCATTTACATTTCTGGGTTCATTTATGTTCATTCTTCTGTGTTCAGTCTGCTGCAGAACCATAAAACACACCCAGTCGTCGTTCCACCACTTTGCATGTGATGATAAAGACCAAAGGAAGTGGATGGAGTCGATATAGTAAGGTTGACATTAGCATGTGGGCTAACTAAAATTAGCTTGCACCAAAGATGCCCCTGATATGGAATAACACTTTTATCAGCCGTTTCACATTTTCACTCTTTCCATTTCATTTGTCAGTCTGTTATCTCTGTCGTCCTGTTCAGGGGACGATAAATAATGTGATGTTTTTTGTTTCAGTAGTTTTTTCACAGGCTCTGTAGTGAATGTATGTGATCTATGAACACAGGTTTGTTCGACTGTTTGCATTTGTCCAGTTGGTAACACAATTCCTTTTGGACATGTGTACTTAGTTAATGAAATACATATAAATAATCTGAAAAACACTCAAGATAATATTAGTATAAAGGGCTTTAGCTTAGTAATGTTAGAAAAAACTACAATAAATTAAAAACACACATTCTATATTTTTTAAAATAGTAAAGGTTCCTGATTTAAAACTGAGAGAAACTTATTTTTTATTGGTGTGTGTTTTTTTTTTTTTTTTTTTTTTTTTTAGAAATATCAGTGCATTCATCCATTCTCAGTCATAAAAAAAAATGTGAAATGCCAAATCTGGATGAAACATCTGACCAATAAAAATTAATGACAAACACAATATGTACAGGAGATACAGAGGTCCAAAAAACACCAAATGTTCTTTAACCCATAAAGACCCAGTGCTACTTTTATAGCAGTTCCCAAATGATTTCCTCCTCTATTTTAAACTTTTCTTAAGTGATTAATCACCATTTATTCTAATATTATGTTCAGTATTTTGCATTCTTAAGTCAAAATCTGTTTTTTTCCTACATTTAATTTACCGATCGTGATTGATGTCCGTAAAAGCTCAAATTAAAGTTGAAATGTATTATACCAGAAATAGAGAAAATGGAGGAAAAAGTGACTTTTTCAGTCAAATCTATCATGAACTGAATATAAACCCAGTGTGTCCATCCACTGTCATTGATCCAACTCCATGGGTTTTACTGGTGAATCAATGTTGTAGAAGATGACGGTGTTTCCATGTTCACTACAGAGCCTCTGAACGTCCACATGGGTCATATCTGATGACCATGAAAAGACGACAAACTGTATTTTACACCAATTATTTACATGTATTGATAAAATGAGTGGATCAACAGTTATTAAACTTTTAACATCAGTAAATGATTTTGGTTACCAGTGGATGCTTGGATCTTTATGGGTTAAAACCTAACATCTTGTCATCTTGTGTTCAATTGTGCTATTTTAACTTTATTTTGTACTTTTTAAAACTTCTTTTGCACGTATAATACATCCTGTCTAAAAAAAACTAAATGCATTTTCTTGTCTAAATAAATAATAGATCAGAAAAAGACAAAAATGACAAGACTTACAATGTAATAAAAATGCAAACAGGATTACCTGAACTGGCTGCTTTACATTTTTTTCTATCACTGTCTATTGCATCTGAGGACATCCATACAGTTTACGCGTTACCCAGCATCCTCTATTAAACATGGCATGTGGTCTCTGTTATTAAATTGCCGCTCCTCTCGTTGCTGCTGATTGCTTCAGACAACAATCACCCCCACAGCAATCAAAAGCCAATGATGGCACTGTTAACCCACTCATTCTAACACACACACACGCACACACACACGAGTGCTCTGTGTTGTGCTGACTGTAAATAAACCAATTAATGGAGCTCTGAGCGTCTCCAGGGAGGGGACAGTGAAGACCACCTGTGAATCTGTGGCTGGTGTTTGTGCATCTTTGTGTGGCGAATTACCGTGGGGATGAACAGATGTAGTTGTCTGTGAAGTGGAAGATGAACGCATGTTTTCAGACGCACATGCACAGTGTGTGTTTGTGTGTGTGTATGTGTTACCTAAGTGACGGTTCAGCAGTAAAAGCCCCTCGCCGCAGGAACTGTGGGAATTGGCTGACATTTTCTGTCGCTTTCCTTGTTGTGTGTGTGTTTTTGTGTGTCACTACCTTGTTTTCTCTGTGATCTCTAACTGATCTGAGGCGTTAAATCAAACGCAGGAGGTGTGCGCCGCGCATGTCAACATGTGTACGAGTTTACATTAGTCACATATGTAAATGGTTGTTTGCGTATGCCGTGTGATTAAGTTAACTAGCATTCACAGCACTTCTAACTGGAAATAAAAGACAATGTAAAGGCTCTGTGTGAATGTTTACGTCAGCTCTTGTGGTGTTAAAATGTATATAATCTTATATTAAAACATTTAGTATTTATAGCAGTACTTTTCCAAAGTGGCACTGCATGAAACTTAAAATCCAGTCTGTTCTCTCTCTTTAAAAACAAACAAACAAACACTGCAAAAATCTAAATCTTACCAAGTGTATTTTTCTCATTTCTAGCCCAAATATCTCATCACACTTAAAATAAGACATAATCACCTAAAGAGAAACTTTTCAGTGAGATATAAAGAACTTATTTTTAGACAATAGATCTTGAAAATCGTATTTCAAGAAATCTTACCAAGATAATTTTCACCTGTTCCATTGGCAGATTTCTTTTTTTGCTTAATTCCAGATTTTTTTCTTTTAATTGAAGCAAAAAAAAAATCTCTCAGTGAAATGAGAAAAATACACTTGGTAAGATTTGGATTTTGGATTATTTCCAGTGTGATATCTCCCTATTATTTCCCATGATTACTTGGTTATTGGTCCAGAAGTCAAAGGTAGCTCTAATGGTACTGTTACAACACAGAAGCAATGGTCAATGGTGGCAATGGTGGCAAAACACTTTCATATTCAACCTCCTGACACCCAGGAAAGTACACGTTTTGACTTTTTTAAACTAAATAATTGCCTATATTGGAAACATCACGATGCAACAGTATTTTCAGATGCATTTTTTTTTTATATATAAAATGTCCTTTGTGGTGGACAGTTTTTTTTTGGTTTTTTTTTGTCCACAAACATGGATAGAAAACTCATAGCTGGGTCTTAGAAGGTTATGACCACATTTATACATCTCTTCAATGTTTGTCTTTGTATTGCAAACATTTGGCAAAAATGTTTCATTAAATTCTGAAATGTGAAGGTCTGTTCATCAGCAGGAAGCATCTACGAGCTGTATTCTGTTAATAAAAAACAGGAAAAGAACCAAAACGCCACAAAATATTCATTCTTACTTAATTTTTTAATTGCATAATTGCTACAAAAGTCGATATTGTGTAATGTAAGTCATATGTTGCTACAGATACATAATCTCAATGTGATTTGTCATTGATCCGATACTTTTTGACCTCTCCTCAGGTGGTCGAGGGGTACGGTGGATCTACAGCATCCAGGACCAGCTGCCAGAGACTGGAGTTCCCATCTTCACACTTGTAGATTTTTTGTTTGTTTGTTTGGTTTTTTTTTTTAGCTTTTGGCAATAAAAGCAGTATGGTTAGAGTTGAGAAAGACCTTGGTTTGGTTTAAATATTAATGCATATATTGTGGATCATATTTTAAATCACATCTTTGGGGACTTTTTCTGTGTCAAACCTAGTCCTGGTATCATTCTCTAACCCATGACCCGGTTCTGAAGTGCCTAAAGCGGACCATAAACAGTTCAATGGTTCTCTCATCTCTATTACCTGATATCACAAATCAAGTTGAAAACAAACAGAATGCGTTGACTGAGAACAGTTTACGGTTTCATTTCAAAAGCACTTACAATGGTAAAAAAAAAAATTAAAAAAATCCCAAAAAACTAAAGCACTGCTCGGCTTTTGTGGACACAAAAAAGGTGCAAATGAGGTTGAAACAGAACGCTGCACTACAAAAACCATCTATTTCACTCAAGTCCAGTACAAACTGTATCATACAGAGCAGCTGATGCAATAAATGCCTACAGAAAAAGTAACACAAAAACCTGAACACAACCTCACGCCTGTATCTGTGTCTAGAAATGTTGACAAGACACTTTTTTTTCTTTTTTTGGTAAAATGCTGAGATTATACATAATGATGCAACGATGTGTGTGTGTGTGTGTGTGTGTGTGTGTGTGTGTGTGTGTGTGTGTGTGCAGTAAAATGGCTTTCATAACACTGATTGTGCATAGTTTGTCACTTGTGTTTAGTTAAGACCATTAGTAAATACCTTTTGCAGAATAAATATTTTTCCAAACTTTAATTCAGATAAACTGCTATGCAAATATGTGAAATATGTGCATCTATGTTTTTCTGAAAACTAAAAGGTGCACCTGTATTTGGAGCTCATAAAGGTTAAAGGTTAAGTGGTTTATTATCATTACCCACACAACACACACACGCACACCCACACACACACACACACGCACGCACGCGCACACACACACACACACACACACACACACGCACACACACACACACACACACACACACACAGTACCTAGTATTAAAGTATTAGCATTAGCACACATTAGGAGCAGTGAATTGCCATTGGAGGTGTAACTCTAGATCCTCCTCAGCACCATGGTTGGAGGCACTGGTAGGAGAATTAACTTATATGTGTCTGTTTTTAATCATAATAATAAGTGGCTTTGAGTGGAATATTCAATAGGCTACAGTACTAGAACTGCAACTAGGATTTTTATTATTGATCAACTAGTAACATTTTTAATGATTAATTGTTACTTGTATGTTATATATATTAAAAAAATTCTGAAAATAATTATCCCGAAGAAACCTAAATAATTTTTCTGGATTGCTTTTTTAAACAAATAATGTACCAATTGTGCAGCTTCAAAAATAATGCCAGACATCCCCTGTTTTTTTTTTTTGTTTTTTTTTTTTTTTTTTTTCCCTGTGTCTGAACAGGTTATAAGCGTTATCATCCAGCTCCACAGCAGCCTGCTGGAGTGGTGCATTCAAGTCCTGGTGAACCAGATCATTTTTGTTAAGAGGCCACCTTGCTTACCCAGACAAGATGCTCCCATCAAACGTACAAGCTGGAGTGGCTAAAGTGGCAGTTAATCAAATCAATCCCCCTTCCTCTCCCTACTGGGCTGTTGCATCAGAAACATGATGGATGGGTGCTTCCATTTCATTTAGAAGCTGTTTCCTCTCATTTCTCCATGGAAAAAGGGTATAAATAGTAAGAAGTGCAGACTACAACACTTCAATCAAGGCCTCTGTGTCATGTTCGATCAATTGCCTTTCAACATTAGCCAGCGCGGACGCCATATTTATGAATTCCTGTGATGTTGTGATAAGTACAGCATGAGTGGGTGTCAGAAATAGCTGCTAATTACCGCTCTAATATCATACAGTATTCAGTCCTGTTTGAGAAGCAGCGGATTTAACTGCTCTATTAGCTGCGACTCAAACATCTTAGAAGATCTGAAGTGATTTGAGTCAAAACGTGATTTTAATGTAACAGACCTGTAACAAGTGCACAAAGCATGTTAGTACAGAGCGGTGACGAAAAAAAATAATCAAGGGGTTTGGAAAGGAATGATGAAGCTACCGTATTTTTTATTCATTCATTATCTGAAGCCGCTTTATCCTCACTAGGGTCACTGGAGCCTATCCCAGCTACTTATGGGCGAAAGCGGGGTTCACCCTGGACATGTCACCAGTTCATCGCAGGGCTGAACATATAGAGGGGTGATTCTATGAAACTGGGTTCATTTTGGCATCTGACACTTTTCCAGCTTTTTAGACCCAATAATAAAAGAGAAATTTAGACATATTTCCCCCAGGATGTACCTAGTGATGACCTCAGATAAATACAAAAAAAAAAAGTACTCTTGCTCTGAGCAATCCAAAATTAATATATTTTTAATAAAATATCGGGGCCAAAATTATGATCAAAACTGGGACTTGAAAAGCTACCTAGGTGTCAGTGCATTTGATTTGGAAAACATGGCTTGAAATGGTCTTATATACAGACATAAATAAAGACACTGTGTTAAATTTGAGGATCCTAGTGGTTTTTCTAATCCAGACATGCAGGTTTCTCATGAATCGGCAGTCTCATTCCAGGTTTTGTATGTAACCCATCGTGTCCACTTGCGTTACATGCAGAACCTGCCAAGTTAAACGCATATAAATCGCAAATGATTTTGCAACAGCAGTCATTTTTGTCAAACACTCTCCCTTGAATAATTAGTTCAATTCCCAAAATATACCTGTGAGAGAATAAAGAGATATTTAAAAAAATAGTAGCGTGTAATTTTCATGTCCTTTTGACCGTGTTACATGCAGATTATTGTATTAAATATAATGTAACGTTATATAAAAATGTGTTTTATCTGAAAAATAGTTTCTCTTTTATCTCAGTCACTATTTATTTTTTAAAATAGGACCCAAAGTGCTTCCAAACGTATAACATTAGTCTACATCTGGTTTGAATTTTTTGCCCCCTGTTCTGTTTCAGTCACTCTCACATTCACACCTATGGGCAATTTAGATTAACCCATTAACCTGTCAGTGCATGAGTTTGGATGGTGGGAGGAAGCCGGAGTACCCAGACAGAACCCACGCAGACATGGGGAGAACATGCAAACTCCACACAGAAAGGTCCCACCCCCATCGACTGGTGTTGGAACTGAACCCAGGACCTTCTTGCTGTGAGTCACCAGTGCTATCCACTGCACCACTGCACCGCCAGTATTTTTTAGTATCTACCAAAACACTTTTTTTCCCCCAAGTTAATATTCTGCGTTCTACCTGCAAAGCAGGTCAGCAGCTTCCCTCAACCTGTCCCTCTATAGCAGGGATCACCAATCCTGGTCCTCGAGGGCCGGTATCCTTCCTTCCAGTCCACCTGACGGTCATTATCAGGCTTCTGCAGAGCTTGATGACAGGCTTATCATTTGAATCAGGTGTGTTGGAAGAGGGATACATCAAAAACATGCAGGATACCGGCCCTTGAGGACCAGGATTGGTGACCCCTGCTCTATAGGTTTCTCACCAACTCCTAGACTTCATACTTTTGGAAGGCGGGTCTGTAAAATGCGAAGACAAAATGAAATTTTAATGCTCCCCAGGGGCAAAACATGGTTGTTACAGTAGGAACAAAAACAAAAAAACACGTATAAGGAGAATTCATGTAGCTTTGATGAGCCTTTGATGAACGCTTCTCCAATGAGCAGCAGAAACGCTTCTTTTATTAATATTTTAAGAACAATCCAAGGGCTGATCTGGTTTGGAAATTAGCATGAGATCAGTCTGATGAATACACCCACACACGGACGCAGAACGCTGCTAATTATTTTCGCCGTCACAAACAAAGCTGAGTGAGAGGTCAGGAGAGGTTGCACAGTACTCATTTTATCTGATTATTACATTTTTCTCAGATCTGTCTTTTATTCACTTTGGACTTAGATGTGTGATGCAGATTGGCCAGAGCAGAACCAAAACATTTATAAATCAATAAATAAAGAAGCGTTGCTAGAAAAAAACACCTCCAGTTAAACTAATTCGTACAGTTTGAGAAGGTAACTACGGTCACTAGATGGCGAACAATGTAAAAGTGTTATATAAGAGTTATAGATTTAGTTTTGGTAGAAAAGCAACTTGAGTTCTGTCAAATTCAGATCATCAGCGTGCTTCTTGAAAGCTGCGTGAGCTGAAATCAGGGGAAAAAAATCAAGAAAAATATTTGAAAATACACACTTTCCTTCTGCTGCTCTTTCTTCTTTGTCCAAATCAAAAGACTAAATATAAGCATAGGTGACATAGTTTTCTGCTTCTAGTGACAGAAAGCAATTAACCCATAAAGACCCTGTGCTACTTTTATGGCAGTTCCCACATGTATTTTTCTCTCTATTTTAACCTTTCTTAAGCAATTTATCACCATTTTTTCTAATATTATCCTCTGTATTTTACATTTTTCAGTGAACATCAGGTATTTTCCTATATTTAATTTACTGATCATATAGATGTTCATAAAAGCTCAGATTAAAGTTGACAGCTTTTACCCTCGGCGCTCACCCCACGGTACTGTCATCAGTTCATCATCCATCTGTCTGTGCAAAAACTTTAGCGTGGACTAAAAGCCGAGGGTTTTCACATGCAGGCATGTTATGTTTCTTACAAAAAACAGAGAAAACTGACGAAAAAGTGACATTTTCAGCAAATTCTATCATTAACTGAACATAAACCCAGTGTCTCCATCCACTGTCATTGATCCAACTCCATGGGTTTTACTGGCGAATCAATGTTGTAGAAGATGACGATGTTTCCACGGTAACTACGGAGCCTCTGAACGTCCAAAAGGGTCATATCTGATGAGCATGAAAAGACGACAAACTGTATTTTACACCAATTGTTTACATGGATTGATCGGATTGGTGGATCAACAGGTATTAAACAGTTTAGATCAGTAGATGGTTTCAGTCGTCAGTGGCTGTTTGGGTCTGTATGGGTTAAACTAGAGCTAAAACTCAATTTTCCTCTTACAACACAATTCAATCAACAGTCAGTGATCATTGTACATGTCACTAATTGTTACCCAGGTGTATCTTTGCTATATATATTATGACACTGTACAAACCATTTTTTTTCTGTATTTTAGTCTTTCAACTAACTGCTAGATAAGATAAGATAAGATAAGATAAGATAAGATAAGATAAGATAAGATAAGATAAGATAAGATAAGATAAGATAAGAGCCACCCTACTTGTCTGGAAACTTCTGTGCATCACATATACATTTTCTCTGATCCAAAAACATACACAGAATTGCTTAGCTTTCGTGCTTCCTCTCAGACAACTTTAATTATAATATACTCACTTGTTTCTAGTATCAGGTCCTGCTGCTTTGGGTGCAACAGTGTCATAATGTGATGAGACTGTGCATCTGCTACATCGGCTTCACATTGGTCGACTGTGCTCTTCATAATTTGTCTAGTGTCAGAGTTCAACGCCCATAAGTAGAAACAAGCCATTTTTTTGTAGAAAGGCAGATGTCCAGCATAGACAACTATCAACATTCTTGACTGGTGATCATGCCATCCAGACATTCTGCTTCTGTCTGGGCTTTACCCCGTTCAAAACAACTGACAAGTCGAAATGTGGCGTCTGCAGCAGCATGAAAACCTGCCAGTTTACACCTGTGTGTCATTTGTTTCCACAGCAATAACTTATCTGCCTTTCTGTTTTAACTGCTGGCTCCTTAAACTTTCTGTAAATGAATCATTTCTAGCATGAAACATGAATAAGGACAGTGATAGTGAGTTAGCTGAGACAATATCTAAGACTGATGAAACAGTACAAATGATAAAGTAAGAAAGGGCCTGTCTGTAATCTGAGCACTGCAATCATTTAGAAGAGAAATCACTACCTACTGAGTCAGCATGTCATTAGGGTAATAACACCTTGGTCTTAATAACTGCATGCGTCTTGATGATATGTGAGCTATGGCCCATTAACCCTTTATAGTTCACTCATAGAAATACTCTGAAATTCAACATTTCAACCTTAGTGTGCTCCTGGAGGACCTAACAAGACTATTACTTTTGTGAAGTTTTTCAACATTTTTTTATTGTTATGTAGAAAATCAAGGTCAATGAAGTTACCATATTTGGTTCCTTGCCTATAAGTGGCAATAAATAAATAAAAATCCAAGAAGTATATGGGTGCTTCAATGAAACTGGACATGGGGCTAAAACTTCAAACCAGATGTAGACTAATGTTATGAAGCAAGTTTGGAAGCACTTTGGGTCTAATTTAAAAATAAATACTTACTGAGATAAAAGAGAAACAATTTTTTATATAAGATACATTTTTATATTATTTTTATCCAAAAATCCGCATGTAACGCATGTAAAAAGGACACGAAAATTACGTGCTACTATTTTTTTAAAAAACTTTTTCTTTTCACACAGGTTCATTTTGGAATTCGAACTAATTATGCAAGGCAGAGTGTTTCACAAAAATAACCGCTGTTTCAAAATCACCCACAATTTATTTGTGTTTAAATGGGCAGGATCTGCATGTAACGCAAATGGACACGATGGGTTACACGCAAAGCCTTGAATGAGACTGCCGATTAATAAAAAAAACCTGTATGTCTGAATTAGAAAAACCACTAGGATTGTCACATTTTACACAGTGTCTTTATTTATACCGGTATATACGACCATTTACAGCCATGTTTTCAGATCAAATGCACTGACACCTAGGTAGCTTTTCCTGTCCCAATGTTGGTCCTATTTTTGGCCCGAATATTTGATTGAAAATTCATTAGTTTTGGGATGGCTCAGAGCAAGAGTATAAATTTTTTTTTTTTTACATTTATCTGAGGTCATCATTAGGTACATCCTGGGGGGAAATGTGTCTAAATTTCTCTTTTATTATTGGGTCTAAAAAGCTGGAAAAGTGCCAGATACCAAAATGAACCCAGTTTCATAG
>JAPQRP010000012.1:6787392-6801471 GCA_037367295.1 Apogon hyalosoma | reverse complement strand
AATTAACAGGTTATGAATCTGTGCAATGTGACGGAAACAAGCATGTGTTTGTGTGTGTGTGTGTGTGTGTGTGTGTGGCTGAAAAAATGTTCCTGGTGAGTCTAGCAGAAGTTGGAAACAGAGCTAAGTGCTCACTCTGGTGGCTCCAGCCTTTGTGTGATTCTGAAAACAGCTGCAAAGTCATAAGAGGCTGAGATGGAGGTGATCCGAGTCTGAATGCCAAGGTGTAGATGTGAGACAGGAGGAGTTCAGAGGCATCCATATGACACAGAATCATTTACACAGAACCGCATGAGGCTCTGAAGGGGTAGCATGAGTTTTCCTACTGGTTTTACCACCTGAGAAAGGCCGGCATAAAAATCAATATCCATTAACGTGTATGCTATATTTAGAATGTTTCCACTCCTTTTTCTGTCATCATGCAGTCTTTTCCCACAGGAAACTGAAGCCCTGAAGTGCTCTTAAACCTACCAAAGTTTCCAAAATGAAAGAGTAATTCTGCAGCCTGAGTAGTTGCATCACTGAATGTGTTATTTTGGATTCAGACAGACAAATAAATTAACGGATTGAGGCTAAATTGATGCCTTCCTCTGACTCCGGTGTGATATAACAGCTTCAGTTTGACTTGATGGGAAATGCATGAGGTTTGGCAGAATCTGACTGAAGGCCAGGTGGAGAGAACAGGCAGGAACATTGATTATTTTTAATACAAATTTCACAATGCCGGGTTTGTACTAAAACAATACTAAAAGTACGACTCTATATTTTAGGCTCAAAATGAGAAGTGATGAGCTGAGCTGTTTTCACCGATAAAATGGAGATTTTTGCACATTTGTAAATTTTTATGTGAATTATGACCAGCATTTATGCATTTCATTACAGTTGATGACACTATGTTACAGTTGAGTACATGATTTAGTTCACAGCTGTGTTTAGTATCACTTAATATTAATAATAATATCATCATCATCATAATTATAATAATAGATTGGATTTCTATAGCACATTTCAAAGCACTCAAATTGCTTTACATGTTTTTGATCCATTATTCATTCACTCTCACATCCAACTGATGGTGGTAAACTACTTAACTCTTAACCCTTTATTGGACAAGTGACTATTTTTGGTCATTTCCACACACATTACAAGACAGTGACAGCAACAGTAACAGTAAGTCACCAATCTCAGGTCCAATGTGGTCTCCAGGGTCTGTAAGGTCCACCTCTGCATGAACAGTGAGTGGACCTGCTTTGTTCGGTACCATGAAGTAATGGTACTAATGTAAGGAATGATGTTCAAAGGGAGAATGTGGATGTGGACAGAGGTCTGGAGCAGCACTTGTGTTGGTGTAATGTTCTAAAATATATTTCACCTTATATGTGTTTTTCTTGTTTTTTTATATTTACTTCTTGTATTTTTTTTTATTTTTTCATTTGTATTTTTTGCTGCTTATGGGCAGGGGCGCTGCTACCAATTATGGGTTCCATGAAAGCATAATTGTACAGAAATGTACTGGGGGGGGGGGTCCATAAATGATGTAACTTACAATAGCATGAAAACAAAACTGAAACTTAACATGCTTTCAAAATTCAACTCCTGACCTCTATACCTCTTTTATATAACGGATCTTACACAAACATTTCCACAACTTCTAACCTGTATCCACTGGACCCCCTCCACTGATCTATGGGCCCCCACAAATACTGGGCCCCATGAATTTGTCATGTTTACCCCCCTCATTGGGTAAGAAACCAAATATGGTAACTTCATTGACCTTGATTTTCTACACAGTAAAAAGTTGTGAAAAATGTCATAAAAGTAATAAAGTCTTGTTAGGTTCTCCAATTTCACCCTAAGGCTGCAATTTTGAATTTCAGAATAGTTCCATGAGTGCCCTGTAAAGGGTTAAAAGAGTTTCCAGATATCTAGAAATCTTCTTCTTTTCTACAGAAATGACTTCAGGTCAGTGATATCAAGTGTTAAATAATTCATCGATTCAGTTGTGTTTCGGCCACATGGAAAACACAGAAACCAACAAATCTCTCTCTTCAATAACAGTCGAATACATCTCTTTTTTATTATAAATTCTAGGTACATTTTGGATGAATTCAGCAGTTGTAGTATGATGTGAAGGTCCTTTCTGCATTGGTGACATCAGCTACAGCTCATGGACATCTACAGAGGCTGATTCTTTGTTTCAAACTTACCTTGACTGTTCATTAGTCATTCAGGTCTGCGTGTGTCCAAACAGCTAGACGTATGACGATTGTACAGTGGCCTTGAAGATCAAAGCAGTACAACATTTCAATAAAACATAACATTTCATAAAATACAAGGACATTTCTGGTTACGTAAACGGAAGGATACAGGGACATCACTCCTTGTTCTCTATCATTGGACAAAACCCAATTCAGTGTCATTTCCTGTTTCTAATCACTGAATAAACTCTGCATGAATGAATCTATGTGGGTGTGTTCAGGTCCAAATAGAAAGTGTTCTAACACCCTTTAATCTGAAA
Organism: Apogon hyalosoma; assembly: GCA_037367295.1. Taxonomy (NCBI): domain Eukaryota; kingdom Metazoa; phylum Chordata; class Actinopteri; order Kurtiformes; family Apogonidae; genus Apogon; species Apogon hyalosoma. Next base: position 6,798,953 of record JAPQRP010000012.1, on the reverse strand, counting down.
TACTGTGTTTTATATTCTTTCTGAAGTGTTGCATGTTGTCTGAAACCTTGTGGGTTGTGAGATGCTGTTGTGTTTTCACCTGTTGGATGAAGCCTGCCAAAACAGTGTGTTTTGGTAAAAAAGAAAAAAACAGACTTGAAATTTATGATCAGAAACAACTGTAAACGTCCATGGCGAAACTTTTTGTGATTGCAGGAATAAACTTTCAACTCTTTTCCATCTGCTCAAACATGCTTTTTGGTCTTGAACATTCAGTATCCATATTATGGATTCATATTTTTGGTTATTTCCAGGCGTTTTTTTAGCCTGTGTGGAAGTCTCTGAAACTGTTCCTTTCTACTTGTAACAGAGTCCCACATTGCTGCTGTAGAGTGTAATAAAGTGTCGGAAAGCCTTGGATCTCAGCTTTCCGATGCCATTTGGATTCTGTGGATAGCACAAACAGTTCAGGAGTTACAGTAATTTGAATGCTGTAAAGTACAAAATGCAGCAATGGAGAGATTGCTGATGTTAAAGGGTTAAACAACAAATAAAGTGCTTTTTGTCAGTGTCGGCAAAAAAGACAAACATGAAATTGATTCTTATTCTACATAATGAATTTATTCACCAGAGTAAATACACTGTCTGGCTTGGATAGGATACAAATCCTTGACTTTCTTCATTTTCTTTGTGTCTAAACCAGATGATTGTCATTAGGATGCATGAAGATCCTAGTTCATGGAGGGTCAAGTCTCAGGGCTGACCAGGTGCAACAGTCCTGCTTCAGCTGATGTGTTTGGACAGGCTTTGATCATATAACAAGCACACCTACTTTTATTCGACTAAAACAAACAGCCAGCCACTATCTCTGGAGCACATACACCTGTCATTTTATTATTGAAGCAATTTGTTGTCTGGCAGGGGAGGAAACCAAACTGGTAATGATCCTGCATGTGGTTGGGTTTGTGTTGAGAGGGAGTGTGCTTCAGGTACCAAAAAGAGGATTAGACCTGCTTCGCTGTTGCTTCAACTGTACATGCAAACACACAAATGGACAGCATGGGCTTTGTTTGTGTGTGTGTGTATGTTTAAACATGAATAACTGGCTGCTAATGCCCCCCCGTGCAGTCGCTGATCCTGCAAAACAGTCTTTTTCACTGACAAAGCCAGGAAAGTTTGGCTTCACTCTGAAACATCGTGCTCACAAGTGCTTTTCTTTAACCACAATCCCCAGATTTCCCATTGAGGGAACCATTTTTGCTTAAGTGTGCAGGGATAAACAGAACATTTGGAAAGGAGACAGAAAGCAGAAAATGAATCACCTAATGACTACATGCACAGGTTGTCACAACTGTACAGTGTTGACAAGGCAATTTTCCCCTTTCTTATCTGTACGAATATGACATGTTGTTCTATTAAAGCGCAATTAACATTTCACACACTCGTCCAAACCCAAAGTCCCCCCTTTTTATCTCCGTCTTCCATCTATCTTCCCATGTTCTCTCCTCTGGAACTCTACAGTGGCACAGAATATTATTAAAATATGTCATGAGGTTAAAACATCAATTCATGCCACTAATGAAAGACTATTATTCTTCTCAATCTGAGTCTCATCTGTTGTTTTTTACTGGGTTCTTTTATTGCTCCATCTATTCTCTGCCATCCCATTTCTTGTCTTTTAATCTTCTGCCATATCGTTTTTTTCCCTCTTCTCTTTTAAAACACTTAAAAAGAAGTCAAACGGAGTGGTTTCCGCTGCTGTTCTGCTTGTTTCTACACGCTAGTATGGGTTTTAATGTGGAAATGGAAGCTTTCTAAATACAGCTGGGGTTGTGCCCACTGATGAATATTTTGTTTGACTAAGCCACAAGACTGTGTAGACAGCATTAGGAGAGGGATCTGGAATGAAAATCACTAGGATTAGGTAAACACAGGTTGCTGCAAATTGACCTAAACCAACACATGTACAATGGCAACCAGATAGGTCATTTATCACTACCTGATGAAAGGGCTCACAGAGGTCTAGGTCCGCCAACAGCAGCATATTGTTACACTGCACAAATCTAAATCTTACCAAATGTATTTTTCTCATTTCTAGTCCAAATATCTCATCACACTTAAATTAAGACATAATCTCCTAAAGAGTAACTTTTCAATGAGATATAAAGAACTTATTTTTAGACAATAGATCTTATTTCAAGAAATCTTACCGAGATCATTTTCACTTGTTCCATTGGCAGATTTTTTTCACGTGAATTAAACAAAAACAATCTTGAATTAAGCAAAAAAAAAATCTGCCAACGGAACAAGTGAAAATGATCTCGAAATAAGATTTTTCAGATCTATTGTCTGAGATCAGAGATGATATATTTTGATTAGAAATGAGAAAAATACACTTGGTAAGATTTAGATTTTTGCAGTGTACCCATAATGTTTTGTATGTGGTAGTTGCACGGTGGTCCTGAGGATCCAAACAGTCATTTTAACCAACGCACGTCAACAACTCCAGCAGCACTGGTCGTATAGAACAACCTTATTTAATTTCATTGAAAAAGTAGTTCTTCTATCCGAGTTTTGTTGGAGTTCTTGACCTGTAGGTAGTTATTCCTCTGCATGTATCTTGGAAGTAGGTGACATTTTCTCTTTAGATTTAGGTCAACCACACAGGTCAATTGTTTCTACCCAGTGATACAACTCACTAAAGTCTTGGCTGTAACATTTGTTTTCCCCAGACTTCAGAAAGGGCTCGGGTGAGTAAAAAGTCTTGATATAAAACAACAGTTAAAAGTGAGGACAAACAATCCAATATATTTTAAAAGGAGACGGAGCACACCTGGACTAAGTACATAATATATTAGACTACAGACAACTGGAACGTTCCTCAAAATATGGAGAACGCCAACGATGATAAACCAAAAATCACCAATTACAGATTATAATGTATTGGTCTATTAACCCATAAAGACCCAAACATCCACTGGCACCAAAAACATCTACTGATCTAAAGTAGTTAATACCTGTTGATCCATTAATCCTATCAATACATGTGAATAATTGGTGTAAAATGCAGTTTATCATCTTTTCACGGTCATCAGATATGAACCACTTGGACGTTCAGAGGCTCCGTAGTTACCGTGGAAACACCGTCATCTTCTACAACACTGATTCACCAGTAAAACCCATGGAGCTGGATCAATGACAGTGTATGTTCAGTCATTGATATTCTTGCTGAAAAAGTTACATTTTCTTCAGTTTTCTCTATTTAATAACCTTTGAATTTACAGTGAGTTTTACTGAAAATCTAGATTAAATATAGGAAATTAAACGCAGGAAAATACATGATTTACAGTGAAAAATGCAAACTGCAGAGGATAATATTATAATAAATGGTGGATAAATCACTAAAGAAAAGTTAAATAGAGAGAAAAAAAATCATTTGGGAAGTGCCAGAAAAGTGTCACTGCTTCTTTATGGGTTAAGTAAGACAGGGAGAAGAAGCATGTGTTTATAGCTTGTTTTTATTATATTATTGCATATAGTGCATGTCACTGTTTCTATTGTGGTCAGTTACATCAATGCTCCCAAGTGTCAAACTGTAGTAAATGAACCGCATTATCATCCGCTCCATATTCATTAAAGTGACCTCACGGCTCATTGTGAACAAAAAATATTACAATGGTAGCTCAATTCCAGATTATTGATCTTTCCCAGATATGCGAGAGCTGTGAGTCCCAACAAAAAATGCACGAGCTTAGAAATTAAGCTATTCCTGAAGCAATACTCTGCTGTGAATATTATGATGCGTGTGGTCTTGAGTGTCCATTTGGAAAGGTTTACAGAGGCTCTGAAATATAGATTAAGATAAAAAAAAAAGAAGAAGAAAAATAAGAGACAAGGATGGAGAGCGTACTGTATGTGTGACGAAGCCAGAGTCGTTGATAGGAGGACAGTATCTCCGCCTATGAAATCCCTGCCAACTATTGTTTCCTGTGGGTATACTTTAACATTTAAGCGAGAAGCAAATCCAGAAGGAGCCTTTTCTCTCCAGCAGCTGTGTGCAGTTGTAGACCTGCGCTCCTCATCCCAAGAAGTCTTTTTTTTTTAGGAAATGGGAAATGTCTTCCAGATGGCCGAGCACATGGCCCCAGTGAGCCACGGTGTGAAAACGATCTGCGCTGCCATTCTTTCATACATACTGTACATACAGACGCATGCCAAAAACACCACTTTACATGCACACTTCTATTCTCAGACCTGCACAGAAACAGTGAGTGGCATCACGTTCTGTACATGGCCATGTGCTTGCACAGTTGTCTCATTTTCTAGTTCATTTCAGGTCCAATCAGATAGTAAGTGAGTTTCCTGCTCTTCTCCATACTCCATCTCCTTACAGATTAATATTGGCAATCATTGTGTTACTGGACCGTTTACAAACTTTCTATATCCTGCTTTATTATTTCTGCTGAACCCCAATCCTGAAAAATGATACAGCCCTGTTTAGGTGGTCATACTGAATACCAGCACTAAACTGACATGTATGTTTAGATTAGGTAACTTTAGATATACAGAATACCAGGGGTGTCGAAGTCATTTCTTCCAGGGGCCACATTCAGCCCAATTGGATCTCAAGACGGCCGGACCAGTAAAGTAATAGCATCATAACCAATAAAGAATGACAACTTTTTCTCTTTCTTTTAGTGCAATAAAAAACATTAAATTATGAAAATATTTACTATCCTTTAACACAAAAAAACATGTGAATAACCTGTGAAAACTGAAATTTGTAAGAAAAATAAGTGCAGTTTTAACATTATTATGCATCAACTTATCATTTATACATGTGCATTACACACAATGTTACACAAATATGTGGTAACAGGCAGAATATTGGCAAAAATTTGGAGTTTGGAACTAAAATACGAACAATTTCTCATTCAATTTCTCATTTGCCCAGGTTATTGTTCTTAGTAGTTCTTCAGGGTTCAACTTTTGCTTCTAAAGAGCAAAACTAGTCATATTGGTCTGAATGAATGACTGAATGAATGAAACTTTATTGTCATTTGACATGTCACAGCAGAACAAAAACATTCAGCATGTCACAGCAAATGAGATTATGCACAGTTTCTCCCAAAAGCCTGTGCAGCCGCTGCCACATTACAACGCCGCCAACATCAGAATTCAGAAGGTACAGTCCGGAGTTGCAGTACAGCAGGCACACACATAGACAAAAAAACACAACAAAACAAGACGGTACATGACATACATGCATGTAAAACCTGAACTAAAATGAGTTGAACACCCTTGATTGTTAATATCTTCAGTGTACTGTTTGCACTTTGCAAATTCATCCCGTGGGCCAGATTGGAGCTTTTGGTGGGCTGCTTTTGGGTCCCCGGGCCGCATGTTTGAGACCCCTGCAGTATAGGGAAAAAAAAGTGCTTTCATTTTACATACTTTGGAAAGGAAATTGGCATGTTCAGTAGTTTTTATGAATTCAACACAAAGGAAAGTGATATGTTTTTTAAAGCTACGCTGCTTCATAGTTTTGTAGCCTCATTGGTCCTTGATCAGCATATTGAGATCCATGTGGTCTTAGAGGACATGAGACTTCTGCATCTACTTTTGTGTCTGTGTTTTCAGCATTATAGAAATCTACCCTGTGAGGCCCTGGTTTTAGTGAAACACAGGTGTTTCCAGACATGTAGGGGGGTTTAAATACCTGGTTGATAGCTGTAATTCCCAATTGCTGATCCAATTCTTTGAGATTTGTGGAGCCCACGTCTTTTATTTTTTTTTATTTTTTTTAAGTGTCTTCACTGTTCCAAAACAACAAAACATCATGTTGATGGACTATATATTTATATACTTTATATTTATAGTCTCGATTTGGACAGCAAGGAAATAGGGAAAGTGCATGTTTTCAGATTCTGCTGTATTTTCACCCTGATTTCAGCTCCTGCATTTTTAAAAATGTGCTAATTTGCTTTTATTGTTGCCACGGGGGACAGAAAACTAGCTTTAGTACACCCATCTGATGTGTTGTAGTATGGGATTGTGGGAATTGTTTTCAACACTATGGCTGATGATAGTACTCAGGTAGAAAGCATATTTATTTTAGTTAATGCATTACATTTTTCATTTTTAATAATTACATTTATTGTCTGTAGTTCTGAATTCATGTTATGTTATTTCGTTCCAATAAAAAAGTCATGTTAGATGTTACTGACAGGCGAACAAATGAAACAGGCACTGAAAAAAATGATGGCTGCATCTTCATTTTAAGATTGTCATAAACTTTTGATGTAAAATAAATGCAGAAATCACAAGTATACATAACAGGTATATTCATATTTGTACTCATTTTAACATGGACATATTATAGCTAACATGCCAGAAAAATAAAACCACTTGCAGTCTCTGTTTCATAGTTATTTAGTCATTTGTGCTTATGTGGTTTCAGTATTCAGTCCTCTGAGTTCGGTTTGGGTCTCCACCAACACCCCTCACGGCACCTGGGCTGATCAGAGTGTGCTGTAAAACGAAAACAAAGCACTAAGTCAGGCTTAAAAGCTAAGGGGAGAGATGGCGATTCATTTTCTGCTCTACGATAAGACTTAATAATTAAACCGACTGTTCAAAAATTAATTGTGCAGCTGTAAGTTGTGGTGATGACAGGAGTGTATTGGTTACATGTGGCCTCAGAGGAAGATTAAGCTTTCGGGGTTTTTTTTTTTTCTCTTTTGTAAAAGGCAGAGATAAAGTATACAGGAGATAGAGATCTTCTGTCCAAGTCAAAGACAATAAATTATCCATCAGTGAAACAGCTCATCGATTTGCTCATTCCACCTCTATGTGCTCAGCCTTTTCTCTGCAGATCTGTCCAGAAAAGGTCTTCAAGTTTCTTCCGCCGCAGCTCGGTTTTCTTTATGCTACCGTAATGCCTCACACACTCATACAGAATCTGAACACTTCACTTAACACAGCAGTAAACACAGCTCTGTCATGGAACGGCCCTGGAGAACTATTTTCTGGTTCTATAGTATATCAAACCAATTCTGTTTAGAGAGCAAACTGTGCGCCTGCCATCTTAGGCAGCAAACAGGGCTCTCATGGGCAACGTCTCTTTCTCTCTCTCTCTCTCTCTCTCTCTCACCAGCTTTCTGTCTATGTCTCTTTCTCCAGGCTGTGAAATATGCATGGAGAACTGAAGTGATGAGCTGGAGGAGGTGGGGGGGCAGGGTCGAGGGGAAGGCGACACTCTCGCCTCGATTAAGTATTTACAGCAACCCAGACCATCTGGACCGAGGGAGACGGAGGGAACGAGGGGCGAGCGAAAGAAAAACCACGGACAGATTCAAGGAAATAAATGAGTGGAAGTGAAGAGAGGATGAGTCGAGGAAAAAAACTCCAGAGAGGATGTAACATGCCGGCCTGATTAGACCCAAAAGCTTATGTTTCTACTTTGTGGCTCTCTCTCCTGGTTTGGTTTGGGAAATGTGATCTGAACCCCAGGGAGGGCTAATCATCAACACATTTGTAATGGTGGGATGCCTGTGTGTACGAGTGTTAGTGTGTGTATGCAAACCCACGTCTGAAATAAACTGATTAAGGAAGCATCAAAGCGGGAAGTGAGTTGTAGCTCTGGTGCTACCCGCAGCCAGTTCGCCTCAAAGCAGCAGCTTCAAAACATTTAAACAAATTGAAACAAAGATGCACGGTCGACTTCAGAACTGAGCTGTTATCAGTGCTTTTTTTTTTTTTAACTCTTGCTTTGCTTTTGTTCATTTCGGTTTGCTGCTGTTTTTGCAGTCTACAATGTTATCTTTGACAAAACAAATTCACCTCAAGGCCCACTCATTTAGTTATTTCATAGGCTGTGTAGAAATAGTAGGTAGACCCTCGGTGATGTCATATCGTATTGTGAAGTTTCGAAGCCTAAATACGTGCGACATGCGTGACCAGGATCTGTCGCCATGTTGGGATGAAACTGGAATTTACAACTTCAACCACACACAGTAATAACCACCCTCAAGTAATATCAGTAACTTCATAAAAGTTAACACATACAGTTACATGCTAATAATGGCTACATGTGCTAATTAGCAGGCTAGTTAGCAGCCCACCCAATTCCATGCATATTAATGCTAACATCAGCTAATACAGCTAAGTTACATTGGTTATTGTAGTTAAACACCATTAAACTCCAGCCTTGTTAGTGTAACTGTTAAAACACAAGTACAACTGAGAAAAAAATATGTTTTATTCAATACACAAGAACCTTGAATGTGCGACTGTGCAGCCGAGCTAACGCTAGTAAAACAAAACTAGCATGGTCAACAGTGATGATACTGCCAGCCAATATCAGTCACAACTTTTTGGCTTAACCCACAAAGATGAAGAACTACTTTTGTGTCAGTGCCTGAAATAATTTTTCTATTTAACCATTCTTAAATGATTTATAACCATTTATTATATTATCCTCTTCACTGAGTTTTTTTTTTTTTTTTTATTGTAAATCATGTATTTTTCTATATTAAATTCATCGGTCATGTAGATTTTTTTTTAGTAGTTAGTAATTTTATTCATCCATTTAACAGAACATGATACATACATACATACATACATACATATATACATACATACAGTCTGGATTTCTACATTAAACATGAGCGAAAAGGCGTAGGCTGAAGCAACAGCTTATTTATGCCTACCCTATTTACAAGAAGGAAAGTTACATAAACAACAAGATAATGATGTTCATTAGAGCTCAGAGCAAATTCAAAGGTTATTATATCAAAACAGACAAAACTGAAGGAAAAGTAACTTTTTCAGCAAAGATATCAATAAATAAAATGAAAACCAAGTATGTCCATCCACTGCCATTGATCCAACTCCATGGGTTTTACTGGTGAATCAATGTAGTAGAAGATGACGGTGTTTCCACGGAGCCTCTGAACGTCCAACTGGGTCATATCTGATGACCATGAAATGATAACAAACTACATTTTACACCAATTATTTACATGTACTGATAGAATTAACGGCTTAACAGGTATTAAACATTTTAGATCACTATGCTTTTGGTCGACAGTGAATGTTTGGGTCTTTATGGGTTGATATCATCAACATGGGTGAGTTACATGAAAGTTCATCTACTATACATTTTGTACTAGGCTGTAGCCATGTTTATTTCTGCTGTAAGGTTGTCTATTTTAATATGCGGTCTTCAGAGGATGACTCACCTGTGGAGCCACACCCCAGTGGACATTCAGTGTACTGCAGATTTAGACTCTTCTAGACTGGCTTCAGGAGCTTACACTGTTTTTCTTATCATATATAGGACTTCCACATCGGCTTTCATTTTAGGATATTTTCACATCTAAATGGTCCAGTCTGGCTCTTTCCTTGCTGCACTACATTTGTGTGAATCTGTCACACATGTACACGTATCACAATTATTACGTAACTGCAACATATTTTACTTAATCACCGTAATCATTTCCACTTTCAACTTAGCGCAAAAGCGAAATGAGTTTCTTTTAAGGTGGTTACCTTATTGTCACCTATAATTACACCTGTCATCATTATGAGTGGCAAATAAGGGAAATTTCCCTGCACTCCACCCCAGACTGTCCCATCACCTCTATAGCTGTCCACAGCTCCTTTACATTTACACTAAGTAAACAGAATCAATCCTGAAATTACCTCTATGGAAACATTTGCTTTAAACCTTCAGTGTAATATGGACCTACATTAAGTAAGTGATTGCAGGTGGTCGCTCCCATCTTAAATGAAAACACAAGGAAATGAATATGACCGCCAAAAAAACCTCAGAGACATTTTAAATAAACACTTCAACTCAACATCACTACAGGCTTGTATTTTTTTAATTTTTTTATTTTTTGTAAACAGGTAAGGATTATTAAATGTGTCACAGTGAGACTTTAAAAGACTATTTGATGTTAGGTGTGTGGTTTCCATCATGCATATTATTTAACTGGTATTATAAGGAAATCATCTATAAAGATATTACTACATGCACCTGTTAGATACATCTGAATATTAATACAGATGGACCAACACACAGATCGGCATATTTGACAAAAAACATTACTTTAAAGGGTAAATGGAGCAAAACAGAAAGATTATCTGAAAAAAAAAAAAGGATTTGTTTGACCTCCATTTGTAAATCACAAATAAATGATGATCTAGTTTCTAAATATAGATTGATATAAGAGTATTAAGCATCCTAAAACATAAAAACACTGGAAATAAGGGTAAAACATGGCAGAACCAAAAGAAAAATTGGAGGGATGTTTGTAATTTATCAGTATGGTCTTAGTTTATTTTGGCACCTATTTATGGAAATTTAACTCTGTGAAATACGCACATTTATACGTTTCAGTGCAATAAATGAGCCTTCATACTATCTATGTGTATAATTCAGTGTTTTTTATGTCACTTACTATTGGTACAAAACAAATATAAAAAGTCAAATCAATTATATCTGTGACAATCATCAACTAAACTTTTCTTAATATTTGGTGTTCAGATCTGGCTCTTTTTCTTCTAGTCTGTTAAATGATTTTGTTCCATTGTCCATCATTGTGGACACCGGGATGCTCTGGTCTTCCCTGTCACTTCTGTTCAGTCCAAAACAATCAGACTAAATGTTCTGGGCTCAGTCACAAACTGCAGAGCGGTTCAGGTGATGGGAACGTGATCTGAACTGGGTTTGATTGGACTACAAGACAACGAACAACAGAGCAAGGTGCACTCTGCACATGGGCTGCATCTAGAGGGTAAAGAGATTATATCTGCGTCTTGTGGGCTTCATCAGCTAATGGTTTTTCCTGTTCAAGTTTTCAGACGGATTTATTTGCCCCAATTTGTTCTTAAGTGAATGAACATCTGCTTATGAGGACTATACAATGTGATTAAAAACTCTAGGATAAGCCAATCGATAGACCTTGAGACTACGGTTTCCTTCTGCTGCTTTTTGTTTAACATCTTACACAACAATTAATCACTTTCTGTCCTTTAACTATATACCCCAAGTTCATAATATTGATAACAAAGTATTGATGAGAGTGTGGTGGGCTGAATTATAAATGTCATTTCTTGCGTTGGCTATCAATAAACTCTTATCTGTGTGGCATTAAAGAGGCTGGAAACTGTGGATATTACCATAAAAGTTTTATCAGAAGAAGAAGGGCTGTGTGGTTGCTGTCATTTCTGCCGTTTTTAGAAGGCTGTCTAAAAGTCGCGTTGTTTTTCTGTGTTGACACACTTCAAAAATGCACAATATCATTTTGCGTAGCTGTATTGTGCTACTGTTTTACTGCTAGTTTTGTGACCTAGTTTCCCCACAGGAATCATCAAAGCTTTAACCTCCTTTATCATCACTTATCATCTGTCTGATTACAGTGGCTCATGAAAGCAGCTTTGAAGAGCAGCTTCGTTACAAAGAGACAACACATAAATTCTGAACTTGGCTGTGCGTACAGAGGATGATAGACGATAAACTATGAGAGGGAGGAGGGGCTGGTGTGGATGGTGGAGGCTGATTAGTCCATATGAGG
>JAPQRP010000012.1:6768053-6783300 GCA_037367295.1 Apogon hyalosoma | reverse complement strand
ACCCCCCCGCTCTTGCTTTACAAAGAAATCCATTCTCAAGAGAAAAGTGAGGGGGTTGTTTGGAGCTTTTATAAGGTGTGTTATAACATGGGACCTTGGGCCAGCCATAACACACTGAAGGACAGACTTACTGAAGTAACACACAGTGAAAATAAGGAATCAGCGTTGACGCCAAAGCCTGGGGACAGACTAAACTCTCCGCAGTACATTGGGAAACAGACGCAGCACTCCGTGTGGGATGGGTTATTATTAGAAGGTTGGAACAGACAACCTTACCTTGATACTTTATGGTGCAGTCGTGGGATTTGTCGTACTTTAATCTTGCATCATATAACGTGTATGCTCAACGACAGACTGTGACCTTGTTCTAATTCACTTCCTCTTGCATAAAAATTAGAAAGACTGGGAAGAAGCCTTTTACTATGGATAAAAAAAAAAAAAGCATAAAAGTGGTTTGTGGAGGTGTGGAATGTGTATGTTTCAAAAGAGTTTAAATCAGCAGGGTTTGAGGAGGATGTTTAGCATCACTAAGGAAAAAAATCCATCCTAAGCTTTCAGAATATTATAATTTATGTGATCTGAGATCTGAAACATCTACTCTATAAAACTGCACTATTGCTTCCATTTACCATGCATTTCTATTTACCTTCTTTATTTAACTTAAGTATTCAACAAATATAAGTGGAATATATTTGTTGTGGTTATTTATTAATTTAGAGTTTAGTTAAAGTTACTTTGGCCTTAGCTTTGGTTAGTTTGAGTTTAGCAGCTTTTGTTAGTGGATAGTCTAATATTTAGGGTCTGATTCACTGTTCTCCTGATTCTGTTACACTTGTATTTTAATTATTTTCATGAATGAACTTAATAGATTTACTTAATGACTGAAAGAGCTGTCATTTTACAGAGGGCAGATGTTTTCAGATTAACTCTCACTGACAAAACTGAGGTCATCAGAGAGGCTTGAACATAGTGTCACTGATATTTACGTCCATATTGAATATCTTTAACTTCCTCATATGAGAATACACCAGAGGACGAATCCTTCTGTATGGGTTTGGGCTCGTCTTCTTAACCGTCCTCTTGTGTTAGTCAGCATACTGCAAGAGAAGAATAACCTTCACTTGTTCCAATGGCAGATTTTTTTGCTTAATTCAAGATTTTTTTTGCTTAATTCAAGCAAAAAAATCTGCCAATGGAACAAGTGAAAATTATCTTGGTGAGATTTCTTGAAATAAAATTTTCCAGATCTATTGTCGAAAAATAAGTTCTTATATCTCACTGAAAAGTTACTCTTTAGGTGATTATGTCTGATTTATAAGTGTGATCAGACTAGAAATGAAAAAAATACACTTGGTAAGATTTTAATTTTTTTTTTCCAGTGCACTGACCCATTTTAGGTTTTAAATGCATAAAAGAACCACATACAATTTATTTATTGCATCAAGGCTTTTTGACTTTGTCATGAACCTCTATTTCAACAAAATAATAATTAAGAAAATTGTTCACTAAATTATGAAATGCTCTGGTTGAAGTTATGACTTTTGTGTTGTTAGGGTCGGTTTTGACCCAGTTATAAAAATAAGATTATAAAGCAGTAATTAGAGACAAAACTGAACTCCTAAGTGCACTGTCAGCTAACACACTGACAGACAGCTCCCCTAACAATCAAATGAGCTTTTGGGGATTCTCATTTTGCCTTGTTATCCAGTATACCTGCACAAAACAAAACAAGCAAAGATGGGCATGTCCACAGATGTGGGGTCAGTTCAGTTTAGAGTTGGTGACCTGCAGAGTGCACATCAGTGGTACACTGGCAAAAAAAGGCCCAGAGGCTCACACCAAAAATATTAAACCCAATATTTTCATGGATAAGGAAGCCTAACAAGGTAACCAAGAGATGAGACACAGACTGGATGATAGATAATTGTTTTGAGTGTATTTTACAGCTGATTTAAGACATGGTCAAAACCGACCCTTTAACATAAGCGATGGTAACAGAAAGCTAACACAAGACCTACTCTGCCCTTTTCCAACAGCTCCGATTGGCTGAAAGAGTGAGGGAGGCTCATCATCCACTGCTAACGTGTGAAATGTATAAAAGCTAGATTTTCTTCAGCTTTTCTTGCACCCCCTGCTGTGTAACCACAGAGAGCCTCATTTCCAATGAATGATAGAGCTGCGAGTTTTCACCCACAGCTGGATTCATCTGAACGCATCAGTTATGGGTGCTCATCTGTGAAAATATAGATTGTGCTTCTTTGACTATAGACATACAACGAGCCTCTGAAGACCAGCGCTGATCTAAAAAGGCCTCAGTTCATTAACTCAGCTGCTCTGAAAACTTTTCTCCTCTCTGTGCTGTTAACTTTCCCCCTGTGTCTAACCTGGCATCTTGATCTACGCCACCTGACAGGGCGAGACGGTGAAGCCATTCATCTTCTCCCATCTTCCCCGTTTGATCCTTCAGCCCGGGGACTTCAAAGCCTATAGGCCGGTGGATTGGGCCTGTCCACAGTCCACGCCAAACTGACAGCTACAAGGAAGCGAGGTACGCCACACACATATAATACCCACCAAGATGTGGTCAAGGTCCTGGTGGAAACATGCTAATTTCATGGTAATTTCTGCTTCTTTCGGACAACCGTGCCAGGTGCCAGGTGGCCAGATTCTTCCATCTCTGACAGTTAAAGTTCGTTTCTCAGCACATTTGACCATTTGCTGGGTTTCTCAAGAGGCCTGTCCAATGGTGGATTTCAAGCATTATTCATAGACTGCAACAATTAAAACATCAACAGAGGGAAGAGAAAAATATGTACATTATTCATATGTCCTCCAGGGAGACAGGCAGTCAGAGCTAATGAGAGGCTGAAGCTTTGAAGTGGTGCAGCCCTCAGTGAGCTGAATGGCATGAATTAAGTACCACCATCAGGCACGTTTTGCTCTATGCTAATGCCTTCTAGACTTCTAATTTTAGCCAGTGTTATGAGTCTGTCTATTTTCTAAGTTTTTATTATGAAATTGAAATATAATTAAATATCTTCCGCTCCCTTATCTGCAGGAAGGTCAGGCTCAGCTCCATAGCAGCGTCCCGGGAGCTGCTGGAGTCGTGTACAGTAAAGAGGAAATTAATATTCCATGAGAATATATGTCGAGCAAAAGACGCACTTGTTCTGAAGTGGAGCGGAATGAATGCATTGCTTTTTTTCCCCTGCTGCTCAAAAAGCAAGAAAAGTGTGAAGTGATTTTTGGCAAAGGAGTGAGCTCTGCTAAATAGCGGAAGCTCTGCCAGTCGGACTTGACCCCTTTCCCTGGCACTGCCGGTGCCCGTCATCCTGCCCTGTGCCATGCTGATATGCTATCTGCCCGAACAGATGCCTGCCTTGGCCTCGCAGTGCCACTCTCCGGTCCTCCCACTTTACTCTTAGCTGCCTGCTGATGTTTTGTCCGTTCTCGTGCCCTGTATCACACTTGTCTCCTTGAAGAGGCTCAGTGGAGAGATAAGCAAGACCCACTCTGACCTCACTGTTAAAGCAAAGCCACTGGCTGATAAAAGGTCTCTGTGAGTCCAAGGCCAGGCATGTGACAAAGACGTCCAGAAGCAGCGAGCGTGGTGTAAACGTTTGGCCTACCTCCACAGAGAACTCTCCAGGACCTTGGTGGAGTCAGCGTGGTAGTACTTGGTCAGGATCAGGATGACCTGTAAGAGGAGACAGATTTAGACGTAAGATACAGGAAACGACACGGTGGTGCAGAGGTTAGTACTGTCGCCTCGCAGCAAGAAGGGATGTGAGATGTTTCTGTGTGGAGTTTTGTGTGGAGTACTCCGGCTTCCTCCCACCATCCAAACACATGCACTAATAATAACCAATTCAATGTTTAAGCGAAAATCGCCCATAGGTGTGAATGTGAGATGTGCAATGAACTGGTGACATGTCCATGGTGTGCCCCGCCTTTGCCCATAGGTGGCTGGGATAGGCTCCAGCGACCCTCCAGGACAAAGCGGTTCAGATGATAAATGAATGAATAATATGGAAAACAGCTATTAGAGCAGGTGTTAAACATACGGCTCAGGGTCCAAAACAGGCCCTTCAAAGAGCAAAAATGACACAAGACATTAACAGTCAAGAGTGTCACCGAGTCTTGACAACTGACTGTTTATAGTTTAGAGGTCGACAGATAAGGGTTTTTCTAAGGTTGATGCCAATTTTTAAAAATTTGGTCAGCCGATGGCCGATATCTACAGCCGATTTTTCAAGCCAATTTTTTTGTTATAGTACATTGACGGTAAAATACAACTGAAACACTCAGGTAATTACGTTTTTTGCAGCACTATAAATGAATTTATTAATACACATAGTACTTTTTTAACAATGATTGAATTCCAAGTGCTGCCCACACAGGTGCCTGATCAAATATCTTATAACATTTTTACTACTGATTAAATATCGGATTTCAAAAGAAAAAAAAAATTAAGCCCGATGACCAATATTGAAAAAAAAACAAAAACGATATATCAGTCTACCTCTAATATAATTAAATACTATATTTTTCACTTCCAGATGCCTGTTACTAAATGTTTTGTGCCTTTTTTCGATCCACTGTGATCTGCAAGTTAACGTCCATGTGAAAATCACAAGCTGAAGCATAATATTGTTAATTTTTTTTTTTCAAGAAATTTCTGGTTGTTCATAGATGCTTAGGTTATTCACATTTTTTGAAACGGAAACATTTTCATACTGTAAAATTACTTTTTTTGCTGTAAAACAAACACAAATTGTTGTTATTTTACTGGTCCAGTCTGCTTGAGATCAAATTGCTGTAAGCAGCCCCTGAATTTAAATGAGTTTGACATCCATGTATTAGAGGATCTGCACAATATGAGGAAACCTGGCACCAAGGGACGAGTGCAAACAGTGAAATCTAATCAAAATGTTACATCTTTGCTCAAGGCAATACACTTTCTGTTTAGTCTCATAATGTATTATATTGGAGCATTTATTTCCTGACTGTTTTGATACTAATGATCTTGATAAGATATTACCGTAGAACTTGTCACTGATGTTTTGAAGTAAAGCTGTATGTTTGACACTTGCCAGGTTTCCATACATCAGTGGTTCTCATCTTGACTCACCATAGTTATTATTTTCTCAAATATGTTAGCAAATTCAGTCTAAACAAAATGTTCGTCTATTAGCCTCTGCTTTCAGACATATGACTCTAATTTCACCAAAATAAGTAAAGCACACAGACCTGCCTGTTTTCCATTAAAACACATTTTTTGGCAAAAACAGCATATGTATGTTATATAATTATATAATATTTTTTAGCATTTCACTTCATATGCATCACAGCTTTTTATTGTCAGTGTTTGTAAATCCATTTTTAACATGCTCAGGGTCATGTTTGTGCATATCCTGCCAACATACAATAATGTAAGCTTAGCCTGTTGTCAGCACCCTGCATCTGCATCCAGATCTGTTCATATAAGTCAGACATTTATAGCATTTACAGATATATATATATATATATAAATAAATAAAAGTAATAAAATAGTTCTTAAACACATATGTCACAACCCACTCAGAACAAGGTCACGACCCCCATGTGGAGAAGCCACAAATATATTTTAGGCACGTTTCGAAGAACTGGTTTGCATTTTCTATACAAATACACACAAACTGCATTGTCTTTTGCAACTTTTCTAAAGTTTGCTTCAAATTTGCTTGTAGAGAAACACAGCTATCGTTTTCATCTCTTCACATGTTAACAGCAGCAGATGACAACACTGAACTCACTGTTTTAGCGGTCTTACACTACAGTCATTTTTATACATTTTTATATTTTTTCCAAACATGTAGCCTTATTTCAAGACCATGCCAGTAGGATTTACTAAGTTTGGGCAAATTTTGGTATATATTGAGACAATAGTTCCTGTTTTTCTCTTTGTATCCAGACAAATACACTTGTAGTCAGGCCACAGTCGTGGGTTCAGTGGATTAACTTATGCAGGAATGAACTGTGGTGATGATATGATACATATGCTGATTTTTTCACCCTTTTTTTTGTGATAACATTTTTCAGTGAGATAAATGAGATAATTATAATTGCCAACAAACTGATACCCATTAATCTCAAATGTGAATACATAGCACCAATAAATGTCAATATATTTGTCAATTACATGACTACTGTTATTGTGTTTTAGTTATGTGATGTAAAGATTCAACATGTGTATCTGTCTATACATTCTATCATTGGTATTCATATTTTTACCTTATTCAACTGGCCACGTCTATATTTTTTAATCAAGATTTTATCTATGTTCATCTATTCCACAAGGTCAAAACACTATTTCTAACAGTAATCATCTAACCATAAGCGGTTGGTAACTGTCATTACTAATTCTAGTGATTCATTGAGTATCATGCAGAAAATCTCACAAGAATTTAATAATATAAGGTTAAAAATGCATCTCCAAAATCAAACTGAAGAAGTATAGACAGATCACACAGAAGAAAGTCTCATCTCCCATTTTAAAAGGCTATTTCCATTTTTATACAAATATAAATAAAAACTCCAGTCATATGGCTAAAGGGAAGGTGCGTGATCAATACTTACTTTTCAAAGCACTATCGGTCAGTTGATAGACCTGCATAAATGTAGAAAATGTTTGGCCTAGACGTAAACTGATCTCTCCTCTGCATTTATATTTCAAGTGAAGGTAACCGTAGGGGGAACTTCATCTGCACAGCGGCTGATTTTTATGCTGAGTATTGTTTGAGAGTGCCTGGAAATACTATTACCCTGAACAAATAATGGATTTGTTTTCCATTTTTATTCTGGAGAACACTCGCATATGGCTTTACTGTTCTCTGTTGTGCAAGCAAAATTATAAATTTAGCTTAAACACATTCTTCTTGAGGCGATTGGATAATAAAAGCTTCCTTTTTAGGAGATTTTGTTTTGGGATTATGTGGCAGATACAATGTTATTTTGCTATTTCACATCAATAATAACTATAATAAAAATAGCTGGGATGCATTATTCATATGACCAAGACATCTTGGTCTGGGGCACAAACCCCATGTGCCTACACTGGATCAGAGACTCCTGTCTTTCATATTTCTGAGAACTCCTGTTTTTGACAGCAAGGTCCACTGGGATTTGTGTTGCCATGGCAAGAATGCCAGCGGGTCAGGCAGCATAGTGGGGCCTAGAGGTGTGACTGACAGGCTGGATTGCAGTTGTAGGTAGTGGAGCGAGTAAAAAACCCGGTCCCGCCTTAAGGCAGAAGGGAGTTTATTAGCCAGGGGGTGCTGCCCAGAGGGAGCTGCTAGCACACGGTGGTGCTGAAGATAGCTGCCTCCAGAAAGTCACTATATGAACACTACTGATATGTTTTAATGTAAAAGACCCAGAGATGATAGAACATGATTACGGCTCTTATTTTTATCCTGCCAACAGGAGGTGATTTGCAGAGTAAAGGCCTCTGAACTATTTTCCATCCAACTCTGTCACAGATTTAAAAATAAATATCACCTCACAATGTATGCAACTCCAAAACATCCATGTGTCGTTAACGTTTCTAGAGCAGCTTCAATTTGCTGCCTTTTTTAGCATCTGCCAGAGTTACTTGACCAATCAGAGTGCAATTTAACAGCCACAGTATCATTTCATGAGTCATACAGCCTACTTTCAACAGGACAGATAGTAATATTCAGGTGGAAGATGATTACGAGGAGGAGGAGGAGGAGGAGGATGAAATGGAAGATGAAGACAGCTCACACAAAGGAAGGGAGAGTGAAAGTTTGGAGACAGAGGGGGAGGACAGCTCAGTCACTTCAGGTAGCCACAGCGTCACATGCTTTTCTGCACTAGGGAAGTATCTCAAGAGGGAGAAAACAAGGGAAGAAATGAGAAAAGCAAGAAGAATGAGCCCCACAAAAATCAATGCCACTCCTCAAAATTAATAGAATAATTATTGCATCAAATTCAGTGTACAAAGCCAGAGAATGGATTTTATCAGACAACAGATTGAAAAAAAACATATGCAAAAATATAGACTTAATGCGCTCAGGCCTTAGGTTCATGAAAATAATACTTTTGAGTTCAGGCGGTAAATATCTGGCTGACTTTTTGTCTGACGCGTTGAAAGCTGAGCAGTCTCACTCTACTGACTTATAAGATACCTGGCTCCAGGCCAAACATTTTCTCACATATGTTTTCATCCTGTCAAAACATTTAACCTTATAAAACCTACCCTTTAGGCTGCACTTGTGCCAGGCTTTCATATTGCCCTCTGGTGTCAGGGCAAGGCCGCACAGCCCGTGGCGTTCAGTTGTATTTAGTATTCAAAACGGATCCCTAAGCAATTTTTATGAGAGCATCCACTGAGGCGGGGCTGCTCTTTAACTGTGCCTTAAAAGAGGGTTTTCCCTCTCAAAACTGAGGCTTGGTCAAAGTGGAACACCACAACTGGGGACCTACAGAGTGAGCTTTGAGAGTTCTAGACCAATTTCCACAACACAGACTGTCATCAAAGCCACTCACTGGAGTCTCGAGGCACTTGGCTCAAAGCAACCCAAACTCTGGAGTTCCAACCCTGGTGGAGCTTGGCTTCCAAAAATGTTTATGGAGTCCAGAAAACCGGAACAGAGGACATTTCCCCAAGCAGCAACCCACTTGCCAAAGCTGATAACAACCCCGGTAACAGTTTCGACAGAGGGAGCAACAGCAAACAACTTTTCTGTGCCTCTGTGACTGTCAGAAAAAACTTTCTTTGTTGATGAGGAATTAAACTGCATTCACATCTGAATATGTGACAGAGCTGCTTCACAAGGCGCTCTGAATCATGCAACATGTAACAAGTGTTCCCTGATTGGTTGTTGGCCTACAGTGACTCAACTGGTCTCTGGAAACAGGCTGTCCGCCTCTGCACAGCTGTCTTTTACTTAATGAGATACTGGAGCAAAGCTTGACACTCTCTCCATAAAGGCAGAAAGGCACAGTCAAAGTGTTGGTCTCTTGACATAAGGATTAGATCTACTATGCTGCACACTTAGTACTTGGGCTTTCTCTAGCCAACTATGTTTCTTTTCTCTTAAAACCTTGAGACTCTGGCTGAAAAATGCCTGCACTCCTTAGGTTTTAAAGCTGCATTTTAAGGAGTTCACTGAATCAGAATGGCACAGGGTTATAAGGTTTCAGTCAGGCACAGGAAGGGATTCAACAATTACCGGTACTTTCATGACCACAAATTCCAAAAATATTAGGAGGAACCCGCTAAGCTATGTTAACTATCCATTTGTTGTGGTTAAGAACTGATGAAAAAAACACGGTTGATCAGAGAACAATGTGACAGATGAAGCTAAAAGGCCCCTATGATCTGAGCTGACCTCAAGAAACTATGTAGAATTCACAACGGGCTCATCATTTAGAGCAGCATCTTTTGCATTATAGAAGACATGAATACACATTATTGCAGCTTTAAAGCTACAATATTGTTAGCCTCATAGCGTAATTGCCAAGTCATATTTTTGGCCAAATTGTAAAATCAATATAACTTTACTCACCTAACACTGCGGATTCATTTTATACAGATATCCCAATTTGATCAAAAATATTATTTAGCCTCATAGCATAATTGCCTAATGATATGTAATATGTTTGTTGGTCTGTATCAACTTACATAATATAAAATGTTCCCAAGAATGTTCACATTTAGAGAAATCTGTAACTGAAGTCGGTATATCAGCTAATTTCATTTGACTGCTACAGGCATCATATAAGAGCGAACACCCATCCTGCGCTAATGAGTAGCATTAGGCCACAAGAAGCATTTCAGTGGAGCATGAAAACCCTCATTTTTGTTAAGAGACAATTACATGTACAATGTAAAGCATCCTGATATGTTGGTGAAAAATGTACAGTTCATGTAAGCTATAGAGGGTTTAATTGTCAGTGGATTATCACTCGACTACATCCTTTGTTACTGTTTTTATTGAGAGCTTCGTAGTAGCAGGAGTTACATACTGCATCTTAAGGCAAACAGCGCCGTCTTCCATATAAATTCATAATTATAGATTGTGAGATAAAATGCATCTTTTCTTGAAAATAGGAATGGGAAAAAGAAACTGTCTGACAATCAGTCCCAAAAGATAGAGGTATGCATCATTCATCCAAATGCCAATGCCAATAAAATATTCTGCCTCCCTATCTCCATGCTGGAGCAGACTAAGGCCCAAATTCTGCTCAATTGGAAAATGATTTTTCTTTGGGGCAGAAATGGACAGGGCAAGGACGTATTCGGCCATAAATCACTACTGGCAGGAGGCAGAGAAAGCGTTTATTTGGCTGCAGCGTACCTAGCCACATTGACAAAACTGCTGAACGGCATGGAAGCCAGATTCCTCTGTTGCCTCTAGTGCACAGATCAGGGTGTACGACTACAACTTGGCAGCTTCCACCTACAGATCATTGGACTAAAGGGTGAAATTGGCACCGTTTGAGACCCCAACCACAGCGGTAAAGATCTTTTTTGGGAATGCAGTGCAATGTCATGCCAGTCAGTTGTAATTCGATAGAAATAAATCACCAAGACATACTTAAAGTCAACAAGTATTGGAGAACATGTCAGTTTGAAGCGAATAAAGTTTGGGAGCTTGTATTTTTAATGAGAAATGACAGAAGAAAGTCTCAGTATCTTTTATTGATTTAAATGACAAATTGCAAGGAAGTTTGGGATGAACTTGGCGACCTAATCAAACTGTCAAGGAGCAAGTAGTCCTTCATTGTAGCTGTCTTGTGATACCGCGACCACATAATCAGCCACTGTGGGTTTCATGTTTGTAAGCGGGTGGACAATGAGCCTAATAGGTTTTATTGGGGAAAAGTCAACAGGGTGGCCGGGACCTCTGGATGACTCCACACAAGGGCTACAAGAGACCCCATTGAGAGTCAAGCTCACAGCAGCGTTGACCATGAACCCCGGCTCGACAACCACGGTTTGTCCCCGAGACATTCCCATCAAGTGTGTGTCAATGGAGCACTATCAATCAGCTATTGAGGGGGAGACAGAAGGGGAAAGCGTTCAATGAAGACAGAGGGTGAGGGGAAATAAAGACCAACAGACTCCGAGGCTCTGGTGAAAGAATGCACTCATTCATTTTTAAAGCAAAAACAGTGAAATACAAGTACTCCATCGAAGTGTGTGACACCCCCTACTCATCCCTCTGGGGCCACTCCGCATTCTCCAGATCCAGACCACACACAAACGATTCATCATAGGCCGCAAAAAAAAAAAAAAAAAAGGGAGGAACTCATTTTTGTCTGTTTCCAAAAATGACATGAGTTTTAATTTATAGGATTTGGCAGAGGAGTAAATTTCACGGTGATTAAATCTGGGGAATAACTATACACGGACATTTGATGCTACTTGTCTCAGTTCTCCAGTCTTTCACATAAATACAGAAATGAAGGTGCAGGTGTAAACCAACCTGATCGGAAAGCACACGCCCTTGATACAGCGTCAATCTAAAAAAACAGGCCTATTCAACAGGCAGCCCGTCTACCCACAAACATAGTTTAACAGCTGCTAAACAGTTCACTTTACGTCATTTTACGACACTTTGGCCTTACGTAAACAGTGGTAGTGCCGCAAAATGAGGCAGAGACACCGGCTTCAATATGAAAAAGCAGAGAGATGCAAAACTGACAGTGAAAACAGAAAATTTGACGACTGGACTGTTTTTTTGTTCATTCCTTCAGCACAGTCGTACACATACAGAACGCTGCTTAAGTCCATTTGTAGGTTTTGGACTTTAATATAAAAAGGGCCAGTGTGTGTGTGTTTTTTTTAATTAAATGGTTAGAAATGTTATGTTTACATGTTTTACTTGCACTAAAAGCCAGCAGTGATGTGTCAATTGTACATCCAATATTAGAGAAATACTATCCACAGTTAATAGCATTCAAACTGTATTTTCCCAAATGGGCCAAATTGTCAAATAGCTCTGATAAACACTTTTGGTTATTTTGAGCAAAACAGATGAACCGTGCATTCAGCATCAAATGGTAGTTTAATAGCATCCGTATCAGTGCCATATAGGGTATTTCTTGATTATTATATATCATTTATTAATGACATGTTCTGCAGGACTGTATTCTACAAGTACTGGGCCATTAAATAACAGTTTTCACATCAATAATTTCCTAATTACTGCTCATCGGTGGTAAGGAATAAAGTTTAGAACATTTTGCTCTCTATGGACCTAATACAGTGAATTCTATAATTAATATGGAATTCCAATTAATGGGGAAACTGTTAGTTATGCAGAATAAGGCATTAAAAAGACTTTTCTAGTGACTATTAAAGACTTCTACTCATAGTCCTGTTATAAGACAGTTAATTGTGAATGCTACATAAATGTGACATAAAAATTGTGGAAACTGTGATGCAGAGTGAAATAATAGTGGAACTATGAAAGAGCCATGATTCAAAGGGTAAAACTACAGACATCTAAAAGCTAGAATTAACATGTCTTTGTAGACATAGTATCCGAGTCTCTATGTATAAGCCACAAACCTCTCTGTGGAGAATTTCAGTGGAATACTGTCAAAGAAAAACCTCCAATGAAGCACACTGCGTTATGTGGAATGTATTACAGTACATAACAACAACTTGTATTTAAAATGGAATTTTCTAATGCTTTGAGTAAAACAGGCAAAATCCAACGGTAGGCCTGCTATTTGTAACAAAAAAGGTTCATATCAAGGACATTCCATAGCTCAGTATTACTCCCTTTTTTCTTGTCTGATTCATTTACACACATTGCTGCATAAAAAGAACTGTTTCCCTTATCTAAACAGTTCATCCTTCCCATTCAACGGTCTCACTAATGGCTCAGGATGCCAGCTGCCATTGAGTAGTCACATCTGGTTAAAGTCATTTCAGCATTGGACCTTGACCATGCATTTATCTGAGGCCAGCCGCTGACCCGCGCTCTCGTTACCATTTTAACAGTAGTTTCAGATTGCCGCCATTCATTAAACTGCTCAGGCGGAGAAAAGGGAAGGGCAATTACATGGACCTTTGCTTCTATTTGCCTCATGCTCTGTCCACACAAAGGGCTTGTGGTCTCTGCTGACCTCACTTACACATGCCCATCCACTCAGGTAGCACATCTGGATGGCAGACGCACAGCGGTGGGTCGCTGTGACTTACTCTTAGTGGTTTCTACACTTCACATAAACAGGAGGCATA
This sequence comes from Apogon hyalosoma, assembly GCA_037367295.1. NCBI lineage: Eukaryota > Metazoa > Chordata > Actinopteri > Kurtiformes > Apogonidae > Apogon > Apogon hyalosoma. Next base: position 6,770,039 of record JAPQRP010000012.1, on the reverse strand, counting down.
AATTCATAATGGAAAACTCTCAAAGAAGTGTTGTCTTTGGAAAGAATTTTACTGGTTCAGATGTTGGGGTTAACCAAAGAACTGCTCCATGTTCAGCCAATATCCTGCACAGAGGCTACAAGCACTGAAAGGTAACTTCCTGTGTTTGTCACCTGGACTCCTTTTTCACTCAGTATTGCTTTGACTCCATTTATTACGTATTTGAGGGAACAGTCATTATGTCTGACCGGCTTTAATCACAAACCAGCCCCCCTGGAAAACCTTTTAGCCATTATAGCAAACTGTATTGCAGTTGTAAAGCTTTTCTTAAAGCTATTCACCACATGCACTTTGCTGCGTAGTCGCAATCAGTGAAAATTTGTTTATACCTTGTTATTTTGCTTTTCCATATCAGAAACCTGCAGACACAATTTATAGGCCACTTCCATTTACAAGCCGAGAACTGCAACTAAAGCCGTGGGTGTACATTTGAAGATAAAGATTTATCTGCATGTCCACACAAAAACACCAGTGTGTTGGTGACCACTCAAGAGGACTGGGTTATGAACTCAAGAGCTAACACGGTTACCTTTGTCAGCTAGAACGCAAGTGTAAGTCCCAGTTAACCCTCAAAGACCGCTGGAAAACAAAAGCATCTACAAATTTAAAATGTTTAATAGGTTTTAACCTATAAAGACCCAAACTTCCACCATCGCCCAAAACCATCTATTGATGTAAACTGTTTAATACCTGCTGATCCACTAATCCTATCCATACATGTAATAATTGTTGTAAAATACAGTTTATCGTCTTGTCATAATCATCAGATATGACCCATTTGGACGTTCAGAGGCTAGTGAACATGGAAATACTGTCATCCTCTACAACATTGATTCACCAGTAAAACCCATGGAGTTGGATCAATAACAGTGGATGGAGACACTTGTTTTTGCATCCCATTATTGACATCTTTGCTGAAAAAGTTACTTTTTCTTCAGTTTTCACTATTTCTGATATAGTAACATTTGAATTTACTCTGAGTTTTCATGAACATCTACATGATCAATGAATGAAATATAGGAAAGCACATGATTTACACTGAAAAATGGAAAATACAGAGGATAACATCATAATAAATGGGATAAATCACTCAAAAAATGCTAAATAGAGAAAAATTCATTGGGGAACTGCTACAAAAGTAACACCGGGTCTTTATGGGTTAAACTACTAATCCTATCATGCATGTTATTTGGACGTTCAAAGGCTTCATAGTGAAAATGCAGTTCCTTTTTGTAACATTGATTCACCAGTAAAACCCATGTAGTTTGACAAATACACTCAGTCAAATATATATTTTGATGAAAAAGTTTCTGTTTTGATATAATCTTTTAATTTACTCTGAGGTTTTATGAACATGTGGTCACTTAATTACATATAGGAAAATAAATACCTGATTTTAACTGACAAATTCAGAGGATCGTATTATAATAAACTGGATAAACCATTTAGTAAAGCTAAAAAGTACAGAAACATTCATTTCGAAGTCACCTCAAACATAGTTCGAGGTCTTTAAGGGTAAAACTAAGGAACCTCAGGACAAGTCCTTACTCAAAGCCCATAATTTCAAGCCATCTCGTACACTAACCATAGTTGTCCCCTTGATTTTATACATTTATGTTATAGACTTTTATGTTGTCTATGTTTTAAGATGCTTTGGGTAACTTGAAAGAACCCTGAATCGCTGTTGTTGTGAGGTCTGTTTGTACCTGACTTGTGTTTCTCTGCATACAACAACCAAAAAAGAAGCACAAACCCAGTGATTACAGTCACACCATAGCAATTAAGTGATTTTAGAGTTTCAGATCCTGCTGTGACTCAGGTTTTATACCAGAAAACACAATGCTCACGGACTGTTTTACTCAGCCAGAGATAAATCTTCTGAATGCATGCAGCGAGTTTAACAAATCTAAGTGGCAATGCAATAAAGTCACACTAGCTGACCAATTT
>JAPQRP010000012.1:6754670-6767953 GCA_037367295.1 Apogon hyalosoma | reverse complement strand
CTAGCTGACCAATTTGTTTAATACTCTGCACCTAAATGCAGTTGCAGCAGATGTTTCTTCACCCCACTTCAGCACCAACTCATGTGAAGGTCTGTGCTTGGTTGGTTTGTGCAGAAATCGTTGTCGTCACTACAATACTTCTGACTTCTTCTCATTCTTCCTTCTACTTATATCACTCATCATCTGTCACTTTCTCCTCCCCTTTCAAGTCTATCAAGTCTCATGCTGTTTCCGTCTTCGCTTTTTTTCCCTCCCTTGTTTGTGTCTTCAGGCTCCACGCACTTTTCTTCCTATTTTCATGCTTCACTGTTCTCCCATGAATATTTGAGCAATTGCTATAATTGGGCTGTGATCAAATTGGCAGCCTGTTTACCAAAGAAGACGAGCGACTGGGATGGAAGATGTTGACACAAGTGCACGTGCGCCCTCCCCAGATTCCTTTAAATTACCGGGTATATCCACAACAACAGGCTATCTTTGGTTGCACACATTACTGTAATTTCATTGTGAACTGTAAAAGGTATCATCAGCACACATCCTAATGTGTATTCTCAAACCAAATGCTTTTAGACAACCAGACACATATTCCTTTGCATGGGGCTATGAGGATAATTTTGCCCGTGGAGGCTTGGGTTGATTGATGCTCTATCTGACAACTAATTGGACCAACAGGACTGAGGGAGCTGAGTTTCTAAGATGTGTGATAATCCACTGGTGAGGAGCCCGAGGCCCTTGAGACCAAGACGGAAAGTGAAGGGGGTGGAAATAAAAAGAGCTATAGGATATAGTGAAAGACCGAGAGATAGGGGGAAGATGGTGAGAGACAAAGAAACAAAGGAAAGAGCTGAACACAGGAAAGAATTGATGTAGATCAGAGTAAGAAATAAAGTTCGACAGCGACTGGAGGTAAGAGTGGGAACGGACAGAAAAGGAAAGCAGCGGTGAAGCATTAGAAATAAGCTAGGAGCGGGAGGTTGGGAGTGGGAAGGCTGTAATAGGGATGCTAATCGATGAAGCCAGGGGATTGAGACAAGCCTCCGGCCCTCAAATGTGTCCATCGATCAGCACGGCTTAGTGGGGACGATACAAAAGGGGTTGGACGGGGCTGCTGGGACCTGGAACTTAACATAACCCAGCCCTAAGTAATCAGTGTTGGTCTTCAAAGGGACACCTGATGAGGTTTGTGACCTTAGCTTGATGTGTACTGTAATCCTCCAGAGGCAGCAAGACATGTTCATCAGGCCTTTACAAGGGTAAGACTGGATAGTATGTCCATCCAGTCTACAGCTGCATTATTGATTAACCCATAAAGACCCAGTGCTACTTCTGTGGCACATGATTTTTTTCTCTATTTTTAACTTTTCTTAAGTGATTTATCGCCATTTATTCTAATATTATGCTCAGTATTTTTGCATTATTAAGTAAAATTCAGGTATTTCCCTACATTTAATTTACTGATCATGATTGATGTAAGGGTTATTATACTAAAACCACAGAAAACTGAAAAAAAAAACATTTTTTTTTTTTTTGTAAAATATATCATTAACTGAACATAAACTAAGCATCTCCATTTACTGTCATTGATCCAGCTCCACAGGTTTTACTGGTGAATCGAAATTGTGGAAGATGACGGTGTTTCCATGGTAACTACGGAGCCTCTGAACGTCCACGTGTCACATCTGATGACCGTGAAAAGACGACAAACTGTGTTTTGCATGTATTGATAGGATTAGTGGATCAACAGTTATTTAATGTTTTATATCAGTAAAGGATTTTGGTCGTCAGTGGGTGTTTGGGTCTTTATGGGTTACTCTTGATTGAATGATTCATTATTTACTCTATAAATCTCCTATAGCTTAAATTAATGTCTTAGAGGACCAACCAACAGTCCAAAACCTAGAGATGCTTGGCTTAGAGCTACAGCAGATAATCAGTTCATCCAGTCAGTCAATCTGTCTGTCTGCTTTTCTTCAGAGCTTACCCACATGTATTTAATTTCACACAGAAATTGAAAAAAAAAACAAAACAAAATAAAACCTTATGTAAGACTCTTATGGCCTTTTCAAAACTTTTGATCTTTTGACATCCCATAATTTGGAAGATGGGAAAAGCTTTATAACTGGAAACTACGTGTCACATCTTGGCTTAGCATTATGAAATCATCCATTCTCATAAACATGAAGAATTAATTACTGTAATCATATCACTTTTTCCTTTCAAGTAAAAGCGAAAAAGTGTTCCTAGTTTCGCTGAGTGGGCCATTAACTGTCTCGCTGTCTTGGCTTTTTAAATCACCCAAAGCTGTTTTTTTTTTTTTTTAATCCATTAAATCTTTCAATTTGGCATTTCTTGATTATGCACTTCTTTTGAGTTAAAATGGAGAAGTTTTGGGAATCTGAAGGTCATGGTCACAGTTTCATCCTAAAAAATGAAAGTGACAGTAGACAGGTTCAGCCCTTTATCGAGAAAGTGACTATTTTTGGCCATTTCCACATACATACAGTGGCAGCAACAGTTCCAGTGAAAACAGTGAGTCAGCAGTCTCAGGTCCAATGTGGTCTCCAGGGTCTGTAAGGTCCACCTCTGCATGAACAGTGAGTGGACCCGATTTGTTCGGTACCATGAAGTAATGGTACTAATGTAAGGAATAATGTTCAAAGGGAGAATGTGGATGTGGACAGGGGTCTGGATCAGCACTTATGTTGATCTAATTTTCTAAAATACATGTTCTTCTTGGTTTTTTTTTTTTTCATTTATGGGTAAGGAACCAAATATAGGAACTTCATTGACCTTGATTTTCTACATAACAATAACACATTTTGAAAAATGTGTGTGAGTGCCCAATAAGGGGTTCATAAATGCATGGGAATTAAATTAAATAACACTATGTCTATACAATGTATGTCTTAACAAGCTCACAAATGAAACTGCAAGCCTGAGGGAACAAATCATCATAGTCTGCAAATCAAAAGACAAATCAACAAATGCATGTCTTTCAAGTGGATTAATGTGGAACTTCAGTGAGCATTGAAAGACAGTGGAGCTACTATCATCACTCACTGAAGGTAGATTAGTAAATCAGTAAGTTGTCTTCAGAGTATATTATGATCATACGCTGCATATGAGATGCATCAGATAACAGATTCATTTCAATGCCGAAATTAAGCTTATGTTTCTTTTTCCTGCAGAATGACGCTCCATGAGTTGTAATTACAAGGTGCTAAATTGATGGATAAGAAGCAGGGGGGTTTTGTGGTCTTTCCAGGTGGACAGGTGTTGGACTGTGGAGCACTGATGAAGTCTTTCCAGACAGATATGTTAGGAGAGAAAATAAACATCAAGGAAAGGAATGAGATGCTCAGGTGGAAATGGAGTGAGAGCGGCCACCTGTGAACAGGAAATCTGCAGCCAAGTGGATGTGGGAGACCAGGACTGTCTTTGAAGTTTGTGTATCAGGCTCCTTTTTTTTTTTTCTTCTCGCTGCAGATTGACTTGTGCGTTTCCAGTTACACGCACTTCCAGAGAGCCAAGAGATGTGTTACAGAAGAGTTTCTTTTAAGAATACTAAAAAAAAACGTCACAGAAGACAGCCGGGGTCGAGCTCTGGTAATCCTCCCATAAAAGAAGTTCTCTTTGGACCCAGACTGACAAAAAAAAAAAACTCACATTTTACAAACTTCACAAAACCGGATTTATGGCAGAGGCCTTTGGTCGGGTTATTCTCCACTTTGTCAAAGTGAAAGGCATTAGAAGAATCTGCACTAAACTTTTCTTTTATGTTTGGGTTTCCACTTTTCACCTTCTGATATAAGTGCTGAGACTTGACCAGTTCCTTCACCATTCATAACAACCTTGGGGCAACAGCTACAGCTTGGAATTGAAGTCAGTGTGGAAGTGTAGTACTGATGACCTCTACTACACTCTGATCCTGTTTGCTTTATTTGGACCCTCTGATGTGTGTCCTTTTGAAAATTATAACAAAAGCCATGACAGAAAGCACTGATTTCTGCTTGTGGGCTTTGACTGACAGGTGCAACTGACTGGTCACTCATCTGCTGATCATATTTGTACTGAATGAAAGTATTTTTCCTACTGTGTTTATGGTTTATAAGCTACATAAAGAAGACTGTAAAATGACCTAGTTACTCCATGCAGATGTAATACTGTCAAATCTGTACATTACATTAGAGTAAGAGTTACACTGGTGAGTTTAACCCAACACCCATCATGTTTCCACCATAGTGACCAAATATGGTCACTTCTTAAGCTGGATTTATGGTCGTGCACAGCTCTGCGTCACATAGGTACGCTGTATCTGACGATGGTGCTATGTGCTCTTGCGCTCAAGCGTACTGTAGTGGCATCGTTTTGAGAATGTGTTGTAGTGTCTCCTCCAAAGCGGAAGGTGGCAGTAGAGCCGGTACCGGCTGGTTTTAAAGATGAAACTCCACTGGGCAGAGTTGTTTCCATGGTTTTGATATCCAATCTGCTAAGCTTTGAGAACTTACCTACCTACCTTGTCTATAAGTCCATGGCTTGGGTGAAGGGACCCCTGGAGGAACTTATTAGATGTGGAGACAACTTGAGTACAAGATCTGTCTCCAGAGGAGACTGTGAGGCACCGTTCAGACGAAATAAAACAGGTCAAAACACCATCTCTGTTGTAGGCAATAACAGCTGGAATAGTCTCCCAGTGACTATTCATGGAATCTCCACCTTTTCATCATTTAAAAAAGAGCTGAGCTTAAAAAAAAAGGATAAAATCTAATCAAACCTGTGAACACCTGTGATGTCTGCTCAGCATTTCATTCCCATCTCTATAATTTTTCATCTTGGCGGTTTTATATTGTATTCTTATCGTATTTATTGCATTAATAATGTACTTATTGTATTAAATATTGTATGTTGTACACTTTATATAGTAATTTGTCATGTACACTGTATTGTCTTGTTTGTATGTTTAGTCTGTTTTTAAATGTTGAGGACTACGGATGGAAAATAACTCCCAGCTAAATCCGGCATATTTACACAAAGTAATGTTTTTATTTGTACTGTGTGTTCATTAATAAGCACTGTCCATATCTTCCGGCAGGCATTTCCTGTTTTAGAACAACAATAGCGGCCAACATGGAGCAGTGTCTTTGCGAGCTCGTAGAAGTCAACGAAGATATCCGAGTTCTTTTAAAAGTATTACAGAGTAAGTGATGGAGAAGGAGGCAACGTAAGAGATGGGCCGTGCGACCGCTGAACGAAAATAGGTTAACCGACGGGGAATACCAAAATCTAATAATTATTCATTATACAAATCAAATAAAGGCACACTTCTGTTAAATTATGTGGGTTTATTAAAGTGCAGAACCACACAGGCTTTTCAGGAGCTAAAAGTAACAGACAAGAATAAAAGTGAAATAAGTGAACACAAACAAATGAACTACATGTGGCAGAACCCCACAATATTTGTTGCTGTATAGTCCTGGCATCACATGATCACAAATTGGCCAATCAGGAGGCAGTGTCTCTGTGTTGCCATGCCATATAGTTATAATCTGGAAGAGGTGCACATCAAGACCGTGCGGGCCAGCGGGGGGGCTGTCTGAAGTGACGGCCTAGGTAGTGACGCTTGATGTCTGAACCATAAATTCAGCTTTATAGTTCCAAAAAAACCAAGATGTGACAAACAAATGACTGGTGCTGGTCGACGTAGATTTCAGAGGATGTAATTGCAGAAATTGAATATGTTTTCACTGGTATATAATCACATGAAATTGAAAACTGCCACGTTTTGTTCATTTAATTGCTTTTATCTTTAGGGAGCGGGTCATGTTCTTGGAGTTTGCCATATTATTTCTACTGTAGCTTTGACTTTTTTTCTGTTTTATAATTAGTGACATTCAGCTTTAAGGTCCATTACAGTCACATGTTTGAACTACTGTCCCCTTATTGAAAAAGATGAAACAAACACTGCCTCCTTTTTTACAGATACTATAAGTGCATGAAGGGGATATTCAGATGACTGATCTGATGCTGCTAAATATCATACTTTTTCTCCTGATGGATTTTGGGAATACATACTTTAGTGAATAAAAAACTTTATCAGTTTTTTGCATTGTGATTATGTTGATGATATAGTCTGGGCTTTGAATGCATCGCTATGTTAGCACATGCTGGGTGCAGTGGGTATGAGGGCATGTATGGTTAGTGTCTTGGATTTGCATTTGTTTTATATTTACACACTACTGCAAATGGAAACTAGCTAGTTCTTAAATCTATTCAAACGCATCCTTTCTCCTATGAGATTAATGCTTTTTGTGCATGGTCCTTACTAAATAAATCAACTAAACTAAACACTAACGCTTTAAGCCATCCAAAATTTCCCAAAGCCCTGTATGAAATATCCTAATATATTCCCCTGTTTATTTTCAGCCTGTATTTGCATGCAGCTCTCCCTTCCTTTGTCTCTCCTGGCTACCTTTACTGTCATGGTGGCGTGGACAGACCATCCTGTCCTGGCTCCGGCTTCATCCCCTTCAGTGGATACAGCTGCTCACCACAGCTGAACAGCTGTCACCTCAGCATTATCATAATCCCCATCCCTCTCCCCCCTCCCTATCCTTCCTTTTTTTTTTTTTTTGCATTTTCTTTTCCTTTGTTTTGTCATACATAGCATGCTTTCCTCACATGAACTATAACTCTTTGAATCCCATAATCCAACACAACAAAGTCTGAAACCACACATCATTAACAAAGCACTTATTAACAATCAAGCCGAGCCTGAGATTGTTTTGTTAATAGGAGTTAAAGATGACTTGAGTAAGTAGAGCAGAGTGTAGCCAGTATTGAATGCAACATTAAACACTGTGGAAATACTCCAAGGGTCTAATTTGGGCAAATGTATTCGGGGAGCTGCTCTAATTACACGATAGAGATACATTATTTATCCATGTACATTATTATACATAGTGTTTTCCTTGTTTCCAACAGTGTGAGTTCAGACACAGTTTATCCTATGTGTTAATGTATACATGAACTTAAAATGAAAGGTCACTTATTTGTCATCTGGTGGTTTGTTATTTAGCGCCTTTCCATTTACTGACTCTTAAGAGGACTGCGGCCATTACTGCACCACTTTTCTACCTTGTCATTAGGTGGCCTTAATGGTATTTCACACGCCGCTGTTTACCTTCCAGGAAATAAACACACTTATTACAACACCACCATTCAAAGCCAGACGCAAGATTTACGGAAATTATAAACTAGAAACCAAAAACCTTATCAACATGAAGAGTAGTGAGTAAAATAAGGCTGTGTTTAAAATCCACCAAATCTGAGCTGGATCGAAAAAAAATAATCCTAATTAACCTCAAATTCTTACCCAAAGATCCGCTGAGCTGTTCAATAGGGTTAAACTGATCATCCACGTCAGACACGATGCTGCTGTTTGACTGATTACTGATTGATTGGAGCCTTGATCAATACTGCTCGCTGATGCGAAGTGCACGACCTAAATTGATTGTAATTAGATGTTTTCATTGGATTTCAGTCTAGTCAATTTGAAAGTATGCTAATTATATTTAGCATGCTGTAATGGATGCAGTGGCAGCCGCAGATAATGCAAAAAAAAAAAATGTAATGGATGTAGCAGAATCAGTGTGAACATTTGACAAAGGTATTAGTGACATTACGTTAAAATATCAGAATGACGGCTTAACCAGGACATCTAGATGGCAGATGTACTTAATTACTCAGTAAATACTGTGATTACAGTGGCATCATGGGAATTTTCACTGTAAATGAAAGTATATATGATATGACTAATAATGACATAATCACCACGTGTCATTTCATTCTAATCAAATAATAGTGGTCACTTAGGACCACCTCCACACTACATTAGCGCTGTAATAAAAGTAAAAGGTGTTCATGTTGTTTGGCTAATTCTTGGGTGGTCCTGAGCGCAAGATGCTGTGACAGTACATTTACAAAATACTGTCAGGAGAGAAGTTCTTTTGCTGGAACATTTGGGTGTAAGGGAGCGCATAGTGGTATTAAAACCACTAAATCCCTGCAAAACATTAGTCGTTTTTAAAAATTTACCTGATGGAAAAACGACAATTTCGCCTAAACTCTTGTTTTTTGATTAAAAGTTTTTTGGGCTGGCAAGAGGTGGTTTTTGAGGCATAGCACAAATGGTATATTACGCAAAACTGCAATGGAAAGACTTTTTTTCGCAACTAGAGTCAGATGTTGATGACAACTGTTCCTATATGGCAAATGACTGTTTAACTATGAAAAGTTTTAAAACATGCTTAAAAGTTGAATTACCGCCCTGTCTTAAATCACTGTTTTTATATGTATGTGCATGTACATTAAGTTCTCTTTATTGTTAAACCATACATATTATTCTTTCATTAAGCTCATGTGTTTTATATGTTATTTGTATTATATAAATCTTTTTCTTTTCTTGAGGTGGAGGCTTCAAATACGTCTGTTCCTGCACTTTATTGCTTTTCTTTTATCTTTCTTTTTTCTTTTATCTGTGCAAAACTAAACTAAATTTGTACTTTTGCTTTCATTACTTGAGTACATTTAATCGCAGATTACTTCATATACTTAAGTACACAGTTAAAGACTTTAACTTGAGCAGCATTTCAGTTGGTGACTTGAACTTCTACTAGTGTCATTTTTTGGGAGTGTACCTGTACTTCTACTCAAGTGACTTTCCAGTACTTTATACAACACTACTACAAATAAATGCGGCACTTGAAAACACCTGTTTGTCTTTGTCAGTGTTTTGTTGCAGCTCGAAGGTTGTTGTTCTTCTACAGAGAGAAGAGCACTTTCGAAACGGTAATATTTTGACAGAGGAAGGAACGAGGATGATAAATCCTAATAAAATCCTCATAGCGCAATGGAAATATTCAGTTATTCCCACAGATAACTTCCAGTAAAGAGACCAAAGGAACATGAACATGCCACCAAAAGTTGCAAATAAATTACATACTACACCGATCAACTTTCCTACAGCTGAACTGCGTTGACCCTCATGGCATCCTCTAAATATTTTCATGTCTTTCGCACATTTTCCTGTTCAAGTCTCTGAGTCAACAGCCATAGAAACAGCTCTGTTGGTTATATTCTAGAATAACTGCACATCATGCTGACAATAGCAATGCTAAAACATCTGCTTCATCTTCGAGAGGAGTAATAACTGTGTGAACGTCATTACTCTACCAGGCTTTTAAAAAAGAAAATCACCCTTTTTGTTAAATATAGCTGCTATAAAACCCAATAGCCTTATTCTGAAAAGCCCATATCCAGTGTCTGGTCAAACAGGCCGAGGCCACAGAGCAAAGGGCTCTGTAAATACATTAGGACGAACACGCTTGGCGAAACCAAACGGTGCATTAACACGGCTAATTGAGTTTGGTGCTTTTTGGCTGCAATGCTTCATTACTTGTCAGCTGAAGCACGACACACGGTCTCAACAGTGAGCCCATTCCACCCATGTGATCCCCCCGCCTCTCGCACTCACACATCAGGAACATTAATTAGGGTTAGCAGGGTTGTAACAATATAATAATAAATCCTTTGTCCCTTTCCACCTGTCACATTCTATATCTGCGCCTCACACATGCTTCCCGGCTTGTGTTCCGTTTCATTCAACCTGCCGGTGTCTTTTTATTCACAAATGAATGGGGAGCAGTTCACATCCAACCCCGAGGGTGTTCCCTCGCGTCTTGCTAGCAGGCAGAATCCAAGTCTTTTAAAAGTTGTGGGGAAAGTTTTGACTCTGCCATGTTGTGAAACAGTGTTTTATTTGCAAGCTGACTAATCACATGGAAGAGCAGACTTGGATTTTCAGTGCATTGCTGACAGTTTACAACAGCAGCAAAATGAACAAATAGGGGAAAGGGGAATAGGCAGTGGCTGTTTTCTCTGATGGGAGCGTTTGGCTGTGTTGGGGAGTTTCTAAGTGTTTGGGAGTTGTACCTAAGAACTGCTTGCTGATAGTGGCAGCTACTGCCGTTAGTCATTATGGAAACAAACCTGCTTTTCATTATCAGCACAAAATGCCGTTGAGGCAGCGGTTCTGTAGCCAAAAACTGGAAGTGTAAACATGTCTTCATTTTTGTTTTCCACAAATACAATCCCTGCATAAATTCCCATTTACTTTTGCTTGTTTTGCTTGACTGTAGCTCTCATCATCCAAGGCAAAGCCAAAGTACAGTCCATACAGAGAGAAGCCTTTGGATGTGAGCTGTACATTCCCATCCAGATGCTACAGGTTTGTGTGTTTAGCTGTCAGGCCTCTTTGGTGTCTGGGATGTTTCTCCAGTCGTTGCACTTTCAGCTACTTCTTGAAAGAGGTCCTGTTTAGCCGCAGACCTTCACCCTGCACACTGTCACAAGCCATCAGCACATTTTTGCTCTTACTTTAACCCTCAGACACATGCAGTCCCACACAGGCACACACATTTCTATCCAACCTCTGGTCCTGTTTGCCTCCTCCCTCCTGGAAAGACCCAGGGCTCTGGTCCTACTTTAATGCCCTGTCACACTTCATTTAGCCTCTAAGGAGGAACGGGAATGGAGTGTGATGTAGGTGCACGCTTTAACACATAAATTACACCAATGTACTTGCACATCAACTACAGTTGTGCACGAACTTTCACACAAATGAAGTCAGAATTTCTTTGTGCTACTGTAAGCTCTCTGAAGAATTTACTTCCAGTTTTCACTGTCAGGTTTTCTTCTTCTTCCTATCCTGCCTCTATAGTCCATCTCTTTGTATTGTCCTATTCAGGCCAAGGCCACCCAGCTATAGAATGAGGTCAGAGTAAGCATTAAAGTCCAAACAAGGAGAAACACCCAGGTTGCTTCACTCATTCAAGGATGAAAATGTACTCTGACACATGGCCGAGCTGCGCTGTCTGTCAAACCAGAATGAAAACACGAGCCCTCAGGAGCGACTGAGAGGCCTTTCAATCGCTACAACCTTTGTTCCCAGGCCAAGTCTGTGAAGTAAGCAAGGTGCTGCATCATTAACTAAACTGTACGAGTTGCGGTGTAGACGAAGCTATGGCCAGAGGGTGATGTCAGCTTTTTAACCACCCAGGAGTGAAGGCAGGTTTAGACTGGCAGAAAACAGTGGCATCAGACCAATACAGTGGACAATGGTGATACAGTTCAGCAAAAAGGATGCTTCATGATTGAAAGAATGAGGATTTCCATGCATAGTTTGAGGCTGTTTTTACTTTAAGCTATGTCTCAAATTCCACACTTTAATCTTCTTTTCAATTAATATTTATTTCATGTAGCAAATACACAAATTACACAACTGGCAGCTTCAGATATGATGACCAGATGGGATTGCTATGACTGCAAAACAAGCCATTTTTGTCGCTGTGAGCACGTTAGCATGTAGTTTAGTATATTGTAGCAAGATTCAGCCCTAAAGGTTCAACGTGAGTCTCTTTTGTGCTGCAAGCTGATCATTTTTATTGACTATTATACTCCTGTACAACAGCAGCAATGTGCAACACTCACTACTGTTAACTGGAGTCTGGCAATGATAAAGAAACGGCAAGTTCCCAGCACTACACGCAAACAATTCTAAATGAGTGAATGAATGAATGTCTTTATTGCCATTGCACTACAGAAAAAAATTATATGCACACCCATTAGTGCAAACTATAAAATATCATCTACTAACATCTGCTAAAAGTGCAAGCTTAGTGCCTCTAAAATTTACAAAACACAAATAAAACCTGAGTTAAAACACACTGTACCACACACACAACAATTCAATCAGCTGGTAATTCAGGTATTGCACAACCCACGAATATTGACTTTAAAGAATGATTTAAAGATTCAGTATGTCAGATTTATGTAATTACAGAAATGGAAACGACCATTTATAATTATGTCATCAGTAGTGTATAATCCCCTCTAAAAATGACAACTGTGTTTTTGTTACCTGAGAATAAGCCATTCGCCTACAGAGGGAGCAGGTTACAATAGCTCAGAACTTCATTTTTCTGTTTATAGTGGGTGGCATCTGCCCCCTACTACTGTTTCCATTAAAACCAGAGTCATTATCCCCTTTTGAAAACAAACAAACAAAAAAAAGCACAAGTGACACTTTCATTTTAACCCATAAACATTCAAACATCCATCTATGACCAAAAGCATCTACTGATCTAAACCGTTTAATACCTGTTGATCCACTAATCCTATCCATACATGTAAATAATTGGTGTAAAACACAGTTTGTCATCTTTTCATGGTCATCAGATATGACTCATTTGGACGTTCAGAGGCTCCATGTGAACATGGAAACTCCGTCATCTTCTACAGCATTGATTCACCTGTAAAACCAGTGGAGTTGGATCAGTGACAGTGGATGGAGACACTGGGTTTATGTTCAGTTAACGATAGATTTGACTGAAAAAGTCACTTTTTCTTCAGTTTTCTCTGTTTCTGATATAATAATCCTCAACTTTACCCTGAGCTTTTATGAACTTCTACATAATCAGTGAACTAAACGTAGGAAAATGCATGATTTTCACAAAAAAAACCCCACAAAATACACAATATACTATTACGATGAATCACATAAGGAAGGTTAAATATAGGGAAACCTACATTTGGGAAGTGCCACAAAAGTAACACTGGGTCTTTCTGGGTTAATAATGCGATATTCAGAAAGAAAAGGACAATTTATTGTTCTACCTTCAGTCTGAGTGTTCACTCAGCATAAACACTGCTGGAATTTGTTTAGGAATGGTTAAGCTGTTATTTCTGCTTGAATTGTCACTGTTTTCTCCAAAGAATAAAACACTACTATTTCTTTTTTTTTTTTTTTTTCATAAATTGCAGTTTCTCTGATGGGTGTATTTTTAGTCCCACATTGGAATCAATTCCTTTTTTTTTTTTTTTTCTTCATGTAAAAAGGATTGTTAAATTTGAGCACCAAAGATGCTTGTGTGATGTTCTGTTTATGCCACTTTTTTTTTCTTTCTGTCTTTTTGCCCAGTTTGCTCAGTTCTTGTTCTGGTTGTTGTTGCTATTATAGTTAGCACCATGGTTGCTATTGTTTAGAATATTGTTGAAATATTCTTGTGAGGGTTTTCGGCACCTTCTTTGTTCTTCCATGTCAGCTCTGGCATTGAAATGGGGTTCAACAAAACTCATAATAAAGACAGTAGAATATCAGGGGGAGCCTCATATACGTTATGAAGTTTCCCTTGGCAAAGCAAATTTGCTCAGCACCAAAAGGCAGC
>JAPQRP010000012.1:6689827-6699960 GCA_037367295.1 Apogon hyalosoma | reverse complement strand
AATAATAATAATAATAAACTTTATTTGTATAGCACCTTTCATACAAAAATTGTAGCCCAAAGTGCTTCACATCAGTTCAAATTTACAAGAAAGAAAATGAAATTTTCATAAAAAGGCTTAAAACAGGGGTGAAATAGGAAATAAATCAATAAATAAGACGAAAAATACACACACACACATATATATATATATATATACACTAATGATAATAAACAAGTGGTGCCAGTCACAACAAACCCCACCCCTTGCACGCATTGTAGCTTATTGTCCACCCTTGTGTTGTGATCATGTTCATGTTTTTCTGTTTTGATATTATTTACAGGTCACAGACTTTAACCTTCAACCCCAGAGCTCAAAATTTTATCCCACGGCAAGTTTAATCAGTTCCTCAATGACATTCATTTATTAAAACAAGTTTTTAAAAAAAATCTCAGAATGAGCTGATTAGAAATGACACATTTTTTATGGATGCCTTTTTTTTTTTTTTTTACTGATTTCCCTATCCTTTATGATGAGTACCGCAATGTTAGGTAAATGGTGGGATTTTTTTTTTTTTTTTTTTAATTACCCAAAATGTGAAAAAACATATGCCTTAGCTCAGAAGTGTCTAAACCTGGTCTTCGAGGTCCGGTATCCTGCATGTTTTAGATATTTCCCTCTTCCGTCACACCTAGAATCCCTTCCATCGACATCAGGCTTCTGTCGAGCTGGATGATGAGCTGATCAATAATTGAACCAGGTGTGCTGGAAGATGGAAATATCTAAAACATGTAGGATACCGGCCCTTGAGGACTGGGTTTGGACACCCCTGCTTTGGCTTTATGTCAGAGTGATGTATAACAATTGCCTCTAGATATGTGCCAAGTTTTACGGAAATTGAAACAAAATTTATGTTTTTATGACATTTGAAATTTTGGCCATTATAAGTAAATGGGAGACAGAAAGATTTTAAAAATTCATTAAAGAAAATTTGGAACTTTGGCCCACTTTTCCCAAAATGTAGTCAAATCTATTCTTGGTCACTGGCAATCTGTAAACCCAGTTTGGTATGAATCCAATCAACAGTTTTGCTGCTAAAGTGTTAACAAACAAACAAATAAACCGACCCATGCAACGAGCCTTGCCTCCCCTTCGGGGGGCGGAGTAATTATGTTGAACACAAGAAAGAACAAAATCATCAAGGTGAATGAATGGAAAAGAAAAAAAAAACAGATTTCAGTGGGACACTTCAGAATACATTAAGCAACGAGCCAAAACCAAAGAAAAATCCCACAAAAAATGTACAATTATTTCAATGTAGCACAATAATAGCACTTTGTCCGTATCCCAAATGTATTAACTGATTAGTTTGTGAATACAGTACACAAAAGTATCATAAGTCACCATTTGAAGCCATGTCAGTGGAAAACTGTACAGAAAGATTGCTACGTGTATTAAAAGTAACTCCATCATCCACCTCCTTGTCCTACGTAGACAGTGACACAGTAACAACTATAGGACATGTGTTAACAATACAAATGTAATAAACTGCAAATGTAATAAAAATGTACAGCTTTTAACGTAATAATCCCACAAATGTAATAACTTTCCCACAAACGTAATACTTCATTTTCCCACAGTGTGCTCCTACCCTCTCCATTTTAATCATAATCACATCCAGACATTTTATTTACATGGTTTAAACATAGGCTTCTATTACAGTTAATGAGAATAAATAATACCCAGTTCATATTGAAGCTTTTATAATAAAACCATCTGTTTTGTTCCTCCACTTGTATTTATAATTAAACACCTATTAATCTGCAGTTAGTACCATGTGGTGGAACTGGATACTTGCCTTTTTAGAACGATCAAAGGTTGCAAAGGACAAGAATAAATGGGAAGAAAAAGAAAGCTGAATGAATATTCATGCATGCATTCCTTCAATGTATGTGATGTACTCATTTATTACATTCGTGGGAAGTTATTACAATTTCGGAAACTGAGGATTTTTAGGTTTTACGTTTGTGGGAAAGTTATTACATTTGTGGGATTATTACATTAAAAGCTGCAATTTTTACTTTTATTACTTTTGCTGTTTATTACATATGTGGGTTTAACAACATGTTTACCTGTTGATCCTGTCGTCCACTACTGCACCAGAAGATAGGGCCGGGCGTATCGATCTAGATTTTGATAGCACGGATACCAAGGTGAGTATCGGTATCGGAACAATACTAAAGTGATGAGATCGATACTTTTGTTGCAGTTTCGCTTCTGTACACCCAGCAAATTAGTCGAATTTCCTCACAGAGTTCATTCAAGCGCAGCTCAGTCTGTCTGTGTAAACAGCACACTTCTCTGTTGTTGACGTCATTATATTTATATTTTTGTTACTTTTTGTTGCTTTTTTTGTTATTTTGAACTAGTGACTTTTTCTTGAATAATTGTGTGTAGTAAAAGGTAAAAGACAAATTATTTTATTATTCTTATACTGTTAAATTGTTTTATATTGTAATTAATTAATAAAAAAACGGGTTTGTTTGCCTAAAATCTTTGTCCTGTGCCTTATCATAATCATAATAAATGACTCAATCATGACATTTCAAGTAAAAAGTATCGGTACTGGCGACACTAGCCTTGTATTTACATGGTATCAGATCGATACCAAAATTCCCAGCATCGCCCACCCTTACTAGAAGAACACAGGGAAGAGAAATCCACTATGTAATGATGACATTCACCAGTGTTCAATCTGCTATAAACTAAAGTGGCCTTGTTTTCTATAGACACAGTGCCGATAAAGTTACAGAACAGCTACTGAAATGAAATGACCGCGTTATGTTGCAAACAGCAGCAGTAATGAGTGACCTGGATACTCGTATTCAGCATGTAAACAGGATTCGGGATACAATCAAAACCAGGATAAGCCTCATAACCACCATACTAGTGTGCATGTAAACAGTGTTCAGAAACTCAAGCTCCAGTTGATTTTCTAAACACTTTAAACAGAAATGAAGATAATTTTTTTAACAGTTTCTCTCCACAAAAAAAAAAAAAAAAGACTTTTAATGTCCTGCATTTACTGTAGACATTTGTTCTTTTTTTCATCGATTCTTTTATGAGGAAAGTTGAAAGCACCGTTTGCAGAGGAAAGTATTTTTCACCGCTTTTTATTCGCAGGAATCAATACGTGTTGAAATTCTGCCTGAGGATGAGCAACAAGCACAAAACACACACTCGCCTTCTGCATATTTCTGATATTTCAGCCACTTCACTTTATCTTGTGTGAATATTACAACTTCCGATAAATATTTTTTTTAGCTTTGTAAAGAAATGCTTCGTCTTGATTACATCGATTCGCCTGTTTTCCCCGATCTATGTAAACATTAATCTTCCCTTAGAGATGCAAACAAACACTATTACATCCCTTATGAAGCTTGTGTGTGTGTGTGAGACTGGCGACAGTGAGTACAGTATATTAGAGTGTGTGTTCAGCTGTTGAGGCTTACATGCTTTACATTCCTCATCATCGCAGATTTGGAAGACGGATGAACACGATAGGATCATGCCTTATCTCAGGACTGTAGATATGGCGGTTTTCTATTATCTCATTGAAGTATGTGCTCATTACTCACACAGCTTCACCTGATACTGTAAGCAGGTTACACAAACGGCCGGCTTTCCCACACACCCTTCTGAACAGAGTTGGAAATATCGAGTTACAAAAGTAATGCATTACAGTAACAGATTACTTTTAGCTGTGTAAGGCACTACTAATCACTTTTCAGTACTATTTTACTCGGTGCAGGTTCAGTAGCGCTTGCGTTGTAACACTTTTCGCCTATAATTTAACTGCTCAAATGAAAAACATAACAAAACAGCATGACCATGAGACCTTAAGGAATCAAAAATGCGTCAGTAAAGTTCTACTTCCTGTTGGTGTTCAGCCAATGGGTGAAGACGGCAGAAGACAGTCCATTGGCCACATGGACGTACGCTCACTACTAACCTTAACCTGCTTTAAGAAGCTAGTTAGCATTAGCATGACCCCTGTGATCAGCAATGACAAGGTAAGCTAACGTTTCTATGGCTAGTTAGAATTCTTTATCGGCTGCGGATTTGTCTATCGGTGTCCCCCTGTTTGAAGATGTAAAACGCTGAAAAAAAATGTAAGCATTCCTGCTGGGATTCGAATATTGTAGACCGTAGCGTTACTTACTGAGCTACACTACCAGCCAAAAGTTTGGACTCACCTTCTCATTTAAATGATATGAGATGGACCGTAGATGTCCAACAAGTGCTCAGCATCACTGGGAACTCCTTCAAGACAGTTGGGAAACATTTCAGGTGTCTACCTCATGAAGCTCATCCAGAGACTGCCAAGGATGTGCAAAGCAGGAATAAAAGCAAAGGGAGGCTATTTTAAAGAATCTAAAATATAAAACATGCTTTGAGTTATGTCACGTTTTGAACTCCATAATTCCATATGTGTTCATTCATAGTTTTGATGCCTTCAGTGAGAATCTACAATGGAAATAAAGAAAAATCAGGTGAGTCCAAACTTTTGACTGGTAGTGTGTCCGTCTACATGTAGTTCGGGTGCAAATGTATGCATCCCAAGGCTCTCCTATTTCTTGTATGGGGGGTATCTTTGGGGGTGTTGGGTTCTACTGCACATTTGCCATTTATGACAAAAGTCTGTATGTAACTCAAAAGTAATCCAGGAGTCATGTAACGCATTACAATTCTGAGACAGTAATATTGTAAGGTACAGAATTCCTTTTAAATACCACCGTTTGGAAGCAACTCACACAACACTGTTCCCGAAGACTAAAACAATACTGCGATCTCTTAACCATCTGTCCCCTCTCCAGATGATGTGAATTGAATTGTATTTCGTGTGTACGTGTGGGGTTATATTCGGGTGAACGAATGTCCATCTGTGTCTGCTTCAACAGAGAAAAAAAAAACCCAAAAACCTCATGGGGCAGGTCCAGGTGAAGGATTGTGGGAAAGGAGGACAGCTGTGGACTCTCACACCCCTTCAGAGCGTTCACTGCTACATACTCGGCATGCCTTCAGGTTTAGGACTCCCCCCAGAACCGGCCACCGCTGACCCGACTGCTGGTATGTGCGGTTCAGATCCCCACAGTAATCCGAGGAAGCAGCGCGACCGCGGAAACTGGGAGTGGAGGAGGCAATAAACAGGACATAGTGGAAATGTTCGCTTTGATGCCTCGACTCTGTGCCCCTTTTCCAAAGACCACTACCCTACCGTTCGCTGCCGAGATGCTCTTCCCATTTTGATCCACACTTGAGGAGTTTAATCATCTTTAAACATAAAAGAACATGTCGAACAGGACATTATTAGCCTGATATCAGCCTTATCACTCAACACACACCGCTATCAGACGGGTCTTTTGTGGTACGCCAACAATAGACGCCATATCACGATCCTTCTCCGAGTCTAGACATAATGGGCAAATGTCCCTAAATGTAGCGACAGACAGATTGCACACAGATAGTCTCGCTGTGGGCAGACTGCACCACGAAAAAGACAATTTGGGGGGAAAAGACAGTGATCAAAGCCAAGTAGCCCTGAGCAGGAAGTGAGCTAGTTGGCACCGGAGAAGATTGTCAGTATTTTGGAAGATGAATGCCTCGGTAGGGGGAATCTGTCTGTCTGTGGTCCCGAAGTGGGTGTTTATCATTATGTGCTTTCCTTGAGCAGTTTAGCATTAGGCAAACAGAATTATGATAATGTTTAAAAAAAAAAAAAAAAAAAAAGAACTGAAGATTTTGCAAAATACTGCTTTCATAAGATCACATTCATGCCACTTTTAAATGAGTTTCATTAACCCATAAAGACCCAACCATCCACTGATCCAAATGGTTTAATACCTGTTAGATCCACTAATTTGATCAATACATGTAAAAACTCAAACTGTGTTTTACCAGTTGATACATATGTACATTTATGTTTAATGTATTGTATTTTGTTACTTTTTCTGTGATTAATGACCACTGATGGGTGCATATGTAATTGATTTCTTGCCTTTATTTATTTATTTTTTTGTTCTTTTGTTTTTTACTTCAAAGTTTGAGACAAATACGCTAAACTAAACTAAGGATAATATTAGAATAAATGCTGATGAATCACTTAAAGGTTAAATAGGGAGAAAAATCTATGTGGGAACTGCCATAATAGCAGCACTGGGTCTTTATGGGTTAAATTTACACAAGATAATTGTATGTAATGAAACAGGAATTTTCTTCACCATTTTGCTGCTCACACTGATCTGTAGCTCAAATTGTTAGCAATTTCAATAAAGTTGAGTTAATTTATAGTTTTGCCAATTTTATTTAATCAAATCAGTCAAAAAAACGTTATATATTGTCAAATTATATAGTGTCCTGTATCAGAATCCAGATGGCAACAACATCTAAGCACCAAATCCTACTTGTTTTACATAAATAATAATAAGAGGACAACCTGGTGAACATATTAATATTTTATTCTATTATCATATAAACAGACTACAGGAGCTGCTAGTGTCAAACCTGCCCTGTGTGATTTTCTGCCAAGGCCAAGCTGACATTTCAGTGGTAGCACAAGGTGAAACCACAAAGTTTTTGTTGTCATGAGATGGGATGTGATGGCTTTAATCTCAAGGAAAACTAAAATACACCAACACTGCAATGTGTCAAGCTAGAAGCGAGAAGAAGTCGGTTAAACACTGCAAAAAGTCACGGCTAAACTGATGAAAAGTCATCGATCTCTACAAAAAATAAGATCTGTGTTCCAGCTGTTTTGTTCCCGTTTCTTCTTCTCATTAATTAGCATTTAAGTGGAAATGATTCAGTCTCATTTCTTCCAGTGGGGGTTTCTATTGATTAGGAAGTGCGACACTTAGTGGTAATATGCTGCATAACGGTAAATGTCTTTACACCAACTAAAATATAGGCTTAAGCATTTGTAAATCACCTGTTTTTTTGTACTTACTCTAAATCTCAAAGGTAATGGTTTGCTCTCACTGTGGATTAGATATGTAATTTTGTTGGATTTGTTAGTGTCACTGATTTGATTTTTGGAAATTACATATAACTTTTTAAAATTTTTTGTGTATAATGTATGGCTTTAAAGATGTATGCTTTGTTTGCATATGGATACTGGTACTGAAACTACGTTGTATTTTATAATACAGACTGTCATTGTATAATTTTTAAAGCACTTTTGAGATTACAGTCCATATTTTTCTAACTGCTTATACGAATTCATGAAAAGCAGCCGCATGTAACAGAAAACAAAGGCGACACATTGAGTTTTATTAATATTTAAAAGCTCCGTGAACTTCTGACTGATAATGAAAACAATTTTTAGGTACTTTTTGGGATCACAAAGGTATAAGTAACTGCAAGTCCAAGTCTAGCCCCTTCCTGTGTTATAATCTGATGATCAGAGTTACCTATAGATAGCTTTGGGAGTTGATACAGACAGACAGCGCATGCTGGCAGCAGCCTACATCCAGGATGTGCTGTTCCTCCAGGCTCTGTAGGATTGGACTGCTGCCACCCGCCAAGGCTTCCCCTGGAGAATGGATGTTTTTCAGCAACGAAGAAGATTTTGGCAGCTTGTTCTTTGATGAACACCCAAGTATTATGCTTTTGTGCGGGCAGTAGCATTGTATTGTTCAAGAAATGTGCCAAAGAGACAAAGACAATCGGAGCACTTAATTACCAGCGATGCTAGGTTAAGCCATATTATTCTACTTGATTGTGAGCACAGACAAAGAAAAAAAAAAGAACATTGAGGGGTATGTTTTGCTGGCTGTGCTCCTTGATGCTGCATAATGAAGCTCATGCACACCTTGGAGGCAGAAACACAGCCAAAACTAGTACTGAAGTAAGGTTTGGCAAGTCCTGCACCAGGAGGCCAGGGGGGAGTGAATGAAGTCATAAATTTGATATGACAGTCGTCCCTGCTGAACATTTTTAAAGATGCTTAGGTAGAACACCCAGCTACACCTGTGCACAAGTGTGAGTCTGGCAGCGGAGACACATATTGATTGGTAGCTGAGTGAGACACAGACACACACAGCAAAGTGTCCAGACACATCGTAGACATTCCTTGTCTGGGGAAGGAGACGGTACCGAGCTGAAGGCACAATGACAGCAGAGAGAGTCGGCAAACACACAACTGTTCTCCTGGATATGACCTTGAGATGCCGCGAGGGAAAATATGAAGTTTTTGACAAGAATCCAACACATCATATCCAAAGGTACCGCTGACGTGTTTGGGATGCGATACACTCTAACACTATCACACATTTTTTTTAGATTTTGATTTTTTTGTCTGTGTCTGAGTAGTTTAGAACAGAGGTGTCAAACACGCGCTAAAGCAGGGGTGTCAAACTCATTTGAGTTCTGGTACCACATTCCACTCAGTATGATTATAAAATGAGCCAGACTAGGAAAATAATTACAATAAAAATGTCAAATTACATTACAGTGAAAATGTTTACATCTATAAAGTTTTCTTTAAAATGTGAATAAATGTCTTAATATAAATAATTGCCTTTTTTTGCAGTATTTTGCCTGAGCTTCTCATTCACACATGTATATTATGTCTATACCGTTTCCTTAAAAATGTGAACATGAACAACCTGAAATGTCTTAAGAAAAATAAGTGCAATTTTAACAATATGATGCTGTTAAGGCTGTTTCAGGTAAGTGTTATCCAAGTACAAAACTTTTGACAATGTTGTTATTTTTTAACCCATAAAGACCCAAACAGCCACCAACGACCGTAACCATCTACTGAGCCAAACTGTTTAATAAATTCGGATCCACTAATACCATCAATCCATGTAAATAACTGGTGTAAAATACATGTTTATTCAAAAAGAATGGAATGATTTCATTACGCAATATTTTAATTAGAGCCCGACTGATATGGGATTTTTGGGGCCAATGCCAATACCGATATCGGGGGCTGAAAAAAAAAAAGCCGATATCCAATATATCAGCCAATAACTGATATACTGGCTGATATATGAAATAACACTGATCTACACAGGATATAATAATCTTATAGTAGATAATTGTGGACATGTGGATTAACAGTTGCATAAATCTTTGTTTATCTCACAAAGAAAATTGACACAACTTTAAATCGCTGTATAATAGTCCAATATCAGACTAGTATGTGACCTGTGGAACCACGGGTTGTAGATGTAATAGTTTTTTATGCTGGGGAGAGCAGACTTATGAAAAAGATGGGATTCTATATTTTATAAGTAATGATACAAAAATAGCTTGGTAAATCATTCTTTAAAATGTCAGCGACACCTACCTTTAATGAGTCCAACTACAAACCAAGCTATGGAATCACAAAAATAATGAGAGCAACAAATATTACTGACCACAAAAGTATGTTTTCCCTCACAAATTTGGATGCGTGTACCTCACGGCACTACAACTTCCCATGTGGACTAAGGACTAAACTGAGCATGTGCAGAGTGAATTGAGTGAGTCTGAAGTCGTTCCTGATTGAAGCAATTGTGTTACGACTGTCCCCGCTCTCCCCTACACTATTAATACCCAGGTGAGCCTGCAGAATGAAATTGTGAGGGGGACAGGAAGTGCACAGACATGGGTGTGTGTGGGGGAGTGAATAGTTCATAAGACTTTGGGGGGGGGGGGTAGCGCTCTGTGATTTTCGGACAGAGGGTTGGGTTTGGAGCGGGGCATTAGCAGTCCATCCATGTCTGAGGGCAGGGGTGTAGCAGTCTGTGATTGTGTGCATGTGCATGTGTGTGTGTGGGGGGGGTGGGGGGTGATAGCGTCATTGTCAGAGCAGAAGTTAAAGTGAAACTGACACGCTTTAATATTCCTCTAACTCTCCGGGCAGCACGTACACATACACACACACACACACACACACACACACACACAGCACCAGTGAGTGACAGAATCCCCGCAACAAAAAAAGTTAATAAATCGGCTACATATTGGCCAATGTTGATTAATCGGTGATACTATAATTGGCCCGATTAATCGTCGGGCTCTAATTTTAATAAGGAAAAGCAATAGAAAACTCCAGCCAAGTCACAAGTATTCTACTCACAATCAACTTTTATTTCTTGTCTTAC
>JAPQRP010000012.1:6639963-6652495 GCA_037367295.1 Apogon hyalosoma | reverse complement strand
AAATTATCTTGGTAAGATTTCTTGAAATAAGATTTTCCAGATCTATTGTCTAAAAATAAATTCTTATATCTCGCTGAAAAGTTCCTCTTTAGGTGATTATGTCTTATTTTAAGTGTGATGAGATATTTGGTCTAGAAATGAGAAAAATACACTTGCTAAGATTTACATTTTATCCAGTGCATGGTTCAGTATAAATAGCTATTAAACTACTGTTAAACCTTTTATTTTTTTTGTCAGACTAAAAAAAAATAATAAATTTTTACCTTTACATGTTTCGGCTACACCTGTACCCTCTCAGAAGGGTCACAGTAGCCAAAACATGTACAAGTAAAAATGAACATTTTTAAAAATCTGTCTGACAAAAAAGAAATGGAAATCTTTATATTTTCAGTATGCAGTATGAACCTGATCGGACTACTGTTAAATCCTTTGGCTGTTCTAGATGACTTGTTGTGCAACGGATTGATTTTTATTACTGTGTGATGCGCAGCCAATTACTTTTTTGAGACGTTTCTGTTTTGGGAAAAATATCTATCTTTTCAAAAGAAGCATTTAGAAGGTGGCAGTTAAAGCATATGAATTACCACAGTGCAGTATAAAGAAATGTGACATACTGTTAAAACCTTTGGCTGTTACAAAGGATTGTTTTTTATTATTGAGTGATGTCAATTAAATTTTTGAGATGTTTTTGTTTTGTGAAGAACAGGAATAAGGTGCAGATATATCAAAAGCTGCTGTTAGTTTGTCCGACCTACTTCTGTTCATGAACACGATAAAAGTGACGGGAATGTATGATGTTCCTTAAGTGCAATTTGTGGATAGTATTTGTTTTTATATATTTATTACAAGTCACTGTGCTATTGTCTTTTAACTGTTTTTAATTTTCTATATATTTCTATACTGCTTTGACTTTTTGATTGTATCTTTTAACCTTTATACTCTGAGACATCTGCATAATAATTTCTATGTACAAATGGTCTGTCTGTCTGTCTAGTGTTGGTCAATCTTCATTCAGACTAAGAATTTGTTAGTTCTATTTCTTAGTTTTTTGGAAATTCTCCCTGTGTCTGCAGAGTCTGTCAGACAAATGCATGCGAAACAAAAAAAAAACCACAACATTACAATCCAAAACAGAAAAGTGCACCATGGAGGCAAAGGTCGAGGCGTGAATCCACACCTCTGCCTCTGTATTAGCAGGGATTTCCAGTGACATCTGATGTATGAGCATAACCTATTAGAAACACCCACATGTCCGGTAATGACCTACAATGATCCCATGAAACAACATGGACTTCTTAGTAAAAGCAGCTTTGCAGATCTGTCCCAGAGAAAGAATGAAATACGCCACACTCCGGAAATCAGCCACTGTTTCGTGCAGCTTTTGGATAAGCTGTTTTTCATGGGCAAATGAAAAGAAAAAGATGATAATAGAAAAGGGGATTAACGGCAGAAAGGGAGAACCAGTTGGGCCTGCTTTTGAATACACACAATAAATTAAAAAAAAGGGCAAACAGGCTTTCCTCTGCTGGCTTCCACTGCCCTGTTGGAGCGCCGTTCACCTCAGCACGCTCACTCTAAACCTCCACTGGGTTTACTCTGCGCTCGTGTATGAGTATGTGTGCGTTTTGGGGTGGGGAGGGTTTTCCAGATGACATATTTGCATACAAACAGCCTGTCCAAATTCACAGAGGGGACACATGAGGGACACAGAAATATATGTGTGTGTGTGTGTGTGTGTGTGTGTGTGTGTGTGTGTGTGCGCATGAGTGTAAGTGTGTGTTTCTTGTGTGAGGAAGGGGTTTGTTTGTCCTCCGCCGGTGCTGAGGGGCTTTCGATTTAAGCGGAGTGGAGAATCTCATTACCTGAGTGATGCACTGCCTGTGTTTACACGCGTTATTCCAAAGAGGCTTTGACGATCCTTCATTCCTCCACCTTCCTCTGTGTCTACCCCCCCCACCCTCACACTTTCTATCTCTTTTGCAGCTGGAAAAAAGAAAAAAAAAGTTCCAATGCAATAACAAACGGGCCGAGTCAACCGCAGAGGGATCAAACAACTGTTTTTCCCAGAGCAGAGCAGATGTAGACGGGATGCTTAGGTGGAATTTCTCTGCTGAAGTTCACCCCCAAATGACAGGCAGGAACGAAAAGGTGGGAACATCCATGTGAACGCTGAAAACTCACTAAACCCTTTTAAGACTGGCATTATAACAGGCTGCCTAGGTGTCTTCGTGTTTTCTTTGCAACTTTTCAAGTGCCAGAAAATATATTTTTCAGCAATGTTTTTGCATCTTTGTTATCAAGACAAACTAAACTTTTAATATATGTCCATTAATTATCATTATTATAAATAATAAATGCTTAAAACAGTGTGTTGTATTAAAAAAGAAAAAGAGACTTCAAGTATTTAGCATATTTATTATCAGAAACAACTGTAAATGTCCATAACGAAACTTTATCAGATTGCAGAAATAAACTTTCACCTGTTTTATATCTGCTAAAACATGCTTTTTGGTTGAATGTTCAGTGTCTATATTATGGCTTCATATTTTTGTTATTTTTAACCTGTGTGGAAGTCTCTGAAACAGTTCCTTTTACTTGTAAGAATCCCACATTATTGCCATGAAGCTGAGGATCTCAGCTTTCAGATGCCATTTGAATTTTGTGGATAGCACAAACGGTTCAGGAGTTACAGTGACTGGAATGCTGTAAAGTGCAAAATGCAGCGCCGGAGAGACTAGAGTTGTTAAAGAGTTAACCCTTGAAGACCTACATCTACTTTTGTGGAAATTGTGGAAATTTCTCCACATCTAACTGGAAAATAAGCACTCAAGATAAAATTATGTTTGATGAAGCTGAAGTAAAAAGTGTGTGAAATTCCGTTTTTTTTTTTGTTTTTTTTAGGTGTGATGACAAATTGTAAATTACATTGGGACAAAAATGTCTAAAATAGCACCAATATTGTGTCAAAGCCAAAGTATGTTGACTAAAGTCACTAAAGAGGCTGTACTGTTCCCTCATAGTTCCATACATGACTGACTGTGTTAAACATAAAGACCTAGTGCTACTACAACGCTGCAACCCTCATGAGGACCAAGCGGTTCAGAAAACAGATGGATGATTATATACGTGTTCTTAAAACTCAGACTAAATTCAAAGGTTATTTTATCGAATCAGAATATAGTGACTTTTCCAGCAACAGATGTCATTAACTAAACATAAAAACAAGCACATACAAGCGTTAGCATTTGTCAGACTACGTGGGTTTTAGTGATGAATTAATGCTGTAGAAGTCGACAGCGTTTCCATGTTTACTACGGAGCCTCTAAACGTCCAAAAAAAAAAAAAAAAGTCAAATGATACCACTGAAAAACCCAGAAAGTGCATTTTACCTGAATTATTTAGCGGTTGACAAGCTAATAAACATTTTAGGTTAGTCGATGCTTTTGATCAGACACAATGTTCAGGTTACCAACATATAGGTTCTACTCTTCCACATCATTAATTTAATCTCTCGTCCCTTACCAGCACAAGCCTGAGGCGTTTTCCATCCTTAGAAATGTATTCAAAGAAAAAGCTCTACCTGCACGGCTCTGATTCAAATGAATAACCTGCATATTAAAAACCACATAATCACCCCTTTAGTTTGCATTTATTCTATATTTAGCGCTCCCGGAACTTGTCTTTCTAAGATCCTCCAGCTCTGCTTTTATGCGGCAGAAGACTCAAACCACCTGACGCCACTGTTGTGACAAGCAGCACTCCAAACAATAATTCAATTTGTTGCTGTTTTGCATCTGTATTCTCTCTCGTAGGCACAAGTCTCTTTTCAATCATGCAGAAGTAAACCAGATACACAGCGGCGACAGACACAGAGGGAGACCAGCAGAAAGCATGCAGAGTACACTGATCACACACACCAGAAACAAGCGTCGTTTCCGACAGTTTGTTAAAACCAACCAAGGAACACGCAGTTCAGATAAAAGAGGCCTGAGAGTGGAGTTCTTGTCTTTTGCTTTCCCACTTTCCTGTTCTTTCCTCCCACAAGCTCACCGCCATCACTCCCACTTTGACACAAGCCTTTTAATTACTATCAATATGAGTCACAGACGTTCGTATTTTTTCTTTTTTCCAGGGAGGAGAATTATTACTGGCAGGCTTCATGTCTGTCAACACACGCTAGGCCCTGTTCGACTGCTTCGAGAGGTGTCTGTAGGTGTCTGTCAGTTTGGCACAGTCTCTAAGCACGGCATTCTGGGTAGAACTTGGGTGGTGGAAATTTCTTTGAACTCCAGACACAGTTGGGTTTGACGTCCAAAATAAACTTAAGAGAACTTGGAACACACACTCAGACAACCCAAGCAAGAAAAAACACACGTGAAAACTTGTCTTTAGTCCATGGGACCTTGAAAACTCCTCCATCTGAGCCCCACTTTGCTTTTTTAGTTCTGAATATTCAGTGTCATTAACATGTGCTTTCAAAGCCTCATCAGCTGTTTCTTTTCACTGGATTGGTTTGACATTTGGACTGAAAAATCCAAGAAAACCTTCAGGATAATTCACAGCACATGTTTATGTTGATGCTGCTGATGTAGTTTTTACCCAAATTAAGATTATACTGCTCATTTCTTCCCATTTTCACTTTCTTTCAACCTTGTACACTTTATAAGTATTAACATAGTCCTGAAAAATGTATATTATATATTTTCCTACTGCAGATCTACCGTACTCATTTTGACTATCCCCCCCCCAAAAAAAAAAAAAGCATCGCTAAATTTACTTTAACATTTTTTAAGGAAAAAAAGGAATATATGCAGTTTTTAAAGACTTTACATTACTCATTTAATCATTCATTCACAGTGTAACACGGTGGACAGAATTATTAAATATTAAAATTTTACTGGAGCTGAGAAACAAATAAATGATATAAAATTTCACGTTTCAACATGTGTTTTCAAACAGAGCACTACTTCACTGTCAGGGGTCTTCATGGTATCAGTCAGCATCATCTGATTTTATTTGCTTCATTTAAAGTGGCTCTATAGTATTTCTGCAGTGATTTTTTTTTTTTATCCCTAAAATCATCATTAAAGTGTGTAGAAGTCATGAAAAGACATCAAGGTACTGATTGTAGACATGAGCTGATTTATGTGACCACTAGAGGG
Source organism: Apogon hyalosoma (assembly GCA_037367295.1). NCBI lineage: Eukaryota > Metazoa > Chordata > Actinopteri > Kurtiformes > Apogonidae > Apogon > Apogon hyalosoma. The sequence goes on along the minus strand of JAPQRP010000012.1, from coordinate 6,647,333 downwards.
AGTAGTGAGCCGCTCTGCCGGGCTACCATGGGGATAAAAACTAACACCACAGAGCCTTTGAGCAAAGCATCATGAAGTGACCAGAAGGGATGAGAACCATTAAGAAACAGCTTTTAGAAAGAATGCCCTGTTCAGATGGGATTAGTTTTAGGTACGTGGACTAAAGTAATAACTGCCAGAGATTTTAGTCCCGTCCAAATGTGCCATTATCGCACAATGTCAGTAAAGATTACTGCGACTTTTACCTTCTGTGAAAGGGTCCGAGAAAATGACCCCTGGTAATACTGATCCCATGCGAATAGACCAGTAGTTAGTATGTGAGTAGATATTCCGTTATATCCTGTTTACAAGTGATTTTTCATGCATTTTCAAGCACGGAGGCTCTTGAAGGAGCACTCAGCGTTCCAGTCGCCAAGGCAGTCAGACAAGTGCGTGTGAAAGCTCGTGTACTGTCGATTCAGAAGCAAAAGAAGGTCCAAAGCACTTGTTAGAGGCACAGGACTTCTGATTGCTTCAGATAAGCAAAGCAACCTAGCAGGGCTATATGGCTAACAAAAAAAATGTTAGTAGCTTAATCATTCGTTTGATGGACAATATTAATATTAAGGAAGCAAAGCCATATGCACATGATGACCGGAGGGGACGGCGGTGCGTTAATGGATTTACCCCTCCCACTTGTGGCAGTTTTACTGATATTTCTTATCCCGTGCAAATTGGTCATTAATATTACAGACATCCTGTGGTAAAATGGCATTACTCCACAAGCCCATGTAAAACTAATCCAGTCCGAATATGGCTAAAGTGATGTTAGAAGAACCACTGGACACAGCTGTAAATGAAAAGAATGCAGTTCGATGATGAAACCGCAGCTTTCTTCTACTCAGGCGAGTTTGATTCGGAGGTTTTTGAATGTATAACATTATTATGTGATGTTGTTATCTTTGCCAAGTTGCTGTTCGGATGATTCCAAACAGACCAATATCTGAAAATTAATGAAATAAGGAGAAAAAATAAAACAAAAATGTGATACTTTTTTTTCTTCTTTAGAAACTTGAATATATATGTTTTAGATTTCCAGATGAAAGGCCGTTAACATCTATGTTTTCCGAATCAAGCTCCAGTCTCAAATTGAGTAATTAGGATAAATCAAGGTGTTATGAGCCTGGGTCATAATTTCTGTTTAACTGTGTTTCTGTTTATATGTATTTCTACCCCAGCCCTGTAGGGGTGCTGTGCGTTATTTTGTTTGTTTTACAGGAAGCTGTGATTGGTGTTTTCCCTGATGAGCTGCCCTTTAAATGGCCGTGGATCCAACAGCTCACTCTCTCTGCTCTGCCAACTCCCAACCGGATCCTGTGTGTTTGACGGCCAGCTTTGATAGATCTTTGTATTAGTAGTCACTTTGGAAATTTGTAAATAGTAACTTCGATAGATGTTTTCTGTTAATAGTAGTTTTGACCTTTGTAATCAGTTGTACATAGTATTTTGGCAGTAGTCTTTAGTTTTCTGGTAGGAGAGGGTGGCTCTTTTTGTTTTCATGTTTTCTCCTGTTTCGGTTTGGGAGTTTAAGTTAGTTATTGTATTTTATTTTTTTTACCATTAGTTTTGGAGATAAGTCCTTTTGTTTGCAAGAAGATTTTTGTTTGTTATTTTATATGAGCACTCCCCTATCCGCTTTGAGTTGTAAAATAAATATTGTCAATTGAGTTTTGTTTTTTTTTTTGCTCTGGCACTTTGTAACTTGGGAGTTGGGAGAGGTTAAGAGCAAATATTACGTACGTCCTGGTACACCCCTAGGCCGGGACGTAACATAGGCTACACCACATTTACTACGGAGTCCTTAAATGTCCACATCAGATCTATGTAATACCACTGAAGAGCTGAGATTCAACGTTACCTGATATCTTAAAGTATATGGGCAGGCATAGCAGATAAAAAGTAAACACGAGGGTCAGTGATGAAGTCAGTTATGATTGAACTCCATACAGTAGAGTGAATTACACTGATCACTAGTTTTCATATTATTTTTTTTTTATTATTATTATTGAGTTGTTATTCACAGTAGAAACCTTCATCTATTCCTACCCATTAGTCTTATTTTTAACACTTAACAGTTACTTGAGATGCACAAGGTTAACAGACACACAAGATCCCCTCCAGACTTGTTATAAGACATAATAAAAAATAATCTTTCTATAAAAGAGTGTTTTCAAAGTTCAGTAACCTCATTAAAACTGTATAAATAAACTCCTCTCCTCATTAAAATATCCACAATCTCTGAATATGTAAATATGCATTTCTAAACTGCTGCAGACAGGATGTTTCCTACTGTACTAAAAGTCCATTTTAGTGCATGAGCAGTGACAGAAATGGGTTTTTACGTCACGTTTGTAAACGCTGAGCACCAGGTCACGATCAGCTCTGAAATATTAGCGATGCCAGAGATGCTGCTCGTAATCCCCAAATTAAACTTAGAGGTGAGCACAGATAAACGTTCCCACTTCAGCAGCTAAATGTGAAAATATATGGACCATGTCAAACTCTGTACAAACAACATTCTTCACCGCGAAAGATCAGAGTGAAAGAAAAAGGAAAAAAGTGCAGGGTTTTAATTCTAATTTTTATATGCAATCCTCCGTTTCTAACACGGATCCATTTTTCCCAGTGAAGCCGGACTTACATGTATGTGGAAGGGCTTCACGCTGTTGTTGTGTAATTGGCTTAAGACAAGCTGACGATACACTCATCCCTAGTGAGAGGCAGCGTTCAGATTCAGGGGGCGGTGCTGATACAAAGTGGGGACGGTTCGGTGCTCGAGGAAGAAGATCCAATCTCTAAATGTGTTGCCGAGGATGTGAAACGGCGGCAAAATCCTGCTGGGACGCATTTCACAAGTCTCTGAAGAACTCCATAGGGACGGGTTTCACAGCGCTCCTATAGTAGCTTCAGGCAGGAACACATCTCACACCACCCCCTCACAAACACAGAAAATATGAAATATCCAGAAAGACACCTGCCTTCAATATCTATATTTTATTATCATCATCTAACTCTAATCTCATCCATCTCTACGCTCAGACGGGGTTTCAGATGATAGCGGTGCATCCTCTGGAAGAAGCTCCAGGAATACGACGGCAATCTGATCTGTAGGCTGTGATACAGAGGAGGAGAACACTAGAGCAAAGGTCAGGAGGTCACCGAAAGATGATGAATGGACTTTTATTAGTAAATTATTAATACAAATATTAACCCATAAAGACCCAAACATCCACCTGCGACCAAAACCACCTCCTGATACCTGTTGATCCACTAATCTTATCAATCCATGTAAATAATTAGCGTAAAATGCCGTTTTTCATCTTTTCATGGTCATCGTATATGACCGTTTGGATGTTCAGAGGCGCCGTAGTTACCGTGGAAACACCGTCATCTTCTACAACATTGATTCACCAGTAAAACCCATGGAGTTGGATCAATGACAGTGGATGGACACACTTGTTTTTACATTCAGTCAGCAATATCTTTTCACTTTTTCTTCAGTTTTCTCTGTTATGATATAATAACCTTTGAATATACTCTGAGTTTAATTGAACATCTACATGATCAGTAAATTAAATACAGGAAATCAAACCCTCACTCAAATCCATTGCTTTTGTTCACATTGTATATTTAGCAAAATTTGATAGTCCATTATAACTCAATCTTACTTTCTTATTTGATCCTTTTTTATTACAGGGTAAGAAGTATTGTTTTTGGTTCAGTTTGTTTGTTTGTTTGTTTACACTCTGGTAGCAAAACTATTGGTTGAATTCATATCAAATTTGGTTTATAGATTTCCAGTGACCCAGAATAGATATTATTATATTTTAGGAAAAGCAAGTCAAAGTTCACATTTTTTCTGTATTTTTAAAATCTTTTTTTTCACCATTTACTTATAATAGGTGAATTTCAAATGTCTGTAGCAGCAAAACTATTGGTTGAATTCATACCATATTGGGTTTATAGATTACCAGTGACCTAGAATAGATGTGACAACATTTTGGGAAAAGTAGGTCACACTTTAAATTTTTTATGAATTTTTAAAATCTTTTTTCTTTTCCCATTTTCTTATAAAGGCCAAAATTTCACGTCTATAAAAACATCAACTTTGTTTCAGTTTACTTCAGTCTTGCCACATATATGATATGCTGACACCAGCACACGCATAGACATGATGACATCAGCTGGATCGATGCCAAAATAAGCTACAATACATGTGAGGGGCGGGGTTTGTTGTGCCTGGAACCACTTGTTTTACTTTATTTTTACTGCGTGCTTGTTATCTCCTCCATGTTCTATGAATGCACCAAACCACTGAAGTAAATTCCTAGTAATATGAACCCTGTTTACCTATATGTCAATAAACATGATTCTGAAAATACCTGATTTTTACAGGAAAAATACAAAATAAAGAGGATTATTTTATAATAAATGGTGACAATCACTCAAGAAATGTTAAATATAGAGAAAAAATCATTTGGGACTATCACAAAAGTAGCACTGGGTCTTTCTGGGTTAATAGTGAGTGCTGCACTGGGTCAAAACAAAATGAATGCACACAGTAATGATGCACTTGGGTGTTCAGGGATTAAATGCAAACACAAAACCCTTCATATTCTGGGGTAAAGTTACACGCCACACAACCAGTGTCACATGAAGTTGTTCATTCTCACGTCACGGTGCCATAAATCTCATTTCAGGGTCTGAACAGTCACTTATCAGAAAAGCCTGTACACACATTTACAACTGCTTTCTCAAATGAGGCGTCTATGTGATTCAGAAGAGGCTAAAACCACTGAAATTAAATTCAGCAGTTGGTGCAGTTTTCCGTAGTCAGTGTTTTCCTGCAGTGGATCAAGATTTTAAGTGTATGGAATAGTGTTAAAACTCCTGGTCTGTTTACTTCATGGTCAGCTGTGTTGACATGAGTATTTATTTTACTTACCTTTCCCTGAACAGCACAAACACAGGGCTGACAAATGAAACATGAAGTGTGAAGATATGCAACACCTCATAAAAGCTTTTTTGCACGTCTGACAGATGCAGTGAGAACTAGCATTAATTAGCTAATGCACAAACTTTAGCTAGTGTCAAACTTTTCTTCTGCCTAAATTCAGACTTGTGTCTTCACTTATCAGCTTCATCCACTTCCTCTACTCATCATCATCGTGTGTAAAATGTCAGACTGACACCTGGATGTGTTTTATGGATACGGTACTGCAGCAGACTGAATACAGACGAAAAACTGCACTGAGCGTTTGCCTTTTATGGGTTCAGATGATTTTTGTCATTTTCAACAACTGATATATCTTTGTGGGCCTGTTTTGGTTCATGTGGTGGTAATAATAATAATAATAAGAAGAAGAAGAATAAGAATAATAAGAAGAATAAGAATAATAATAATAAGAAGAAGAATAAGAAGAAGAAGAAGAGGAAGAAGAAGAACAACAACAACAACTATTATTATTCCCTTGATGAAAACCCTAATTAGAGGAATAGGCCTGCAATCAGTAATCAATTACTTAAATTAGCTGTCAAATATTGAATCGGACTTACTACAAGTACTTCAAGTAATTGGTTTGACAAAGATGAACTTCAATATTTCAGATTTTTTTTTTTTATCCTCTATGATAGTAAATATAATATATTTGGGCTGTTAACCAAATTATTCATTGATATTTTTCAGCATTTTCTGACATTTTATTGACCATAATTGACCAAAAAAATCATTATTGCAGCCCTAAGAAGGAGCTTTTAGACATAAAATCTTTGGAATCTGAATAGTTAATTTCTCGCGTATCAGGCCAGTGTTTTTCTGATTTTTATCCTTACTCTGACAGACGCGGAACAGTGTAATAGCCAGGTGTCAACTTTCTAAAGAGGCAAAATCAAACGGATAAATAAGAAAAGGCTGACAGCTCAAAAACAGCATTTACTGTCTTTATTCATGAAAGCGGACTTTTGGATATTCAACACACTGACAGCCTCAGTGTCACTGGCATATATTTATAACGGAGCTGTACATGAAATATGCAGGACCTTGGAGAAGTGCAAGGCAAGGGGCCACTCTGAATTCAGATCAGGAACCAAACCACTGGAAGACCCCAACAGGATTCCAGAGTGGGTTGCCAGGGCAACATGAACAGGAACTTTCAACCATGACCGCAAAACTGCAGAAGACGATGAAGAGAGCACAAAACAACAGGGTACACGGAAGGAAAAAAAAGCTACTGTTTGCAGGGACAAAACTGGAAAAACAATGAACACATGCTGGGGATATTTTAGCACCGTAACAAAGGGAAGAAAGTTGGGACAATGTCTTGGATGTTCATGCAGATGAGAGTCTTTCTTGTGTGCCAAAGCCTGCCAACTAGTTGTTTTGCCTGTCGCTTGGTAACCAGTCCCCCCCAGCATAAACGCACACATACGCAGACTTGCACCACAGCCTCGATTAAGTCATTTAGAGACGTTGTACCTAAAAGGACGAAATATTAAACTGAGGAAAAGACAGTTGGTAACGCCAGACCACACACTGCCCTCACATGCATGCAGAGATGCTGAAACAAACAGACAACAATCCATCAACCCCGCTGCCAACAACCTTGGAACAACCTGTAAGACTAATGCATCTCAGCGCTTTTATTTAGCTGCCGGGCCGCCAGCGTCCACCTGGCATCACCCAACACTTAATTAGACTGTAACTCTACAGTAACACGCCGCTTCGTATACTTTCCCAAGGTCTCGTTAGCAAAGCAACCACGGAGTCAGAGTGACAAATGGAGCCCGCTGCCAAGGTGCTGTGCCAACACCCAGGCCCGACTAAGAGGATGGCATCGGATGAAGATCTTATCAAAGGATGAGCTCCATCATCCGCTGGGCTTGTACGTCTCAGACAATTAACTCGCCAGGCCAAGCTCTGCCAGCAGATACTGTACATGCACGTCTTACCTTCCAATCAGGACTACGGGGATTCGCATGATTTCACCAACAGAGGCTCTGAAAGATGAAAATGCTGAAAGAATAGTCACAGGAATCGTGTTTTTAAGAAGATCTCTGGTTTTTGCTATTGATCCTTTAGGACACTCATAGAAATACTTTCAACCGTGGTGTTTTATTATGTGCGGCGGACATAAGACTTTATTACTTTTGTGAAATTTTCCTCAAATTTTCTACTGTTGTGTAAAAAATCAAGGTCGATGACTCCTTGAAAAATACAAGAAAAACAGTGAAAGAAACATGTATCTTAGAACTTTCGCCCAACATAAGTGCTGATCCAGACCCCTGTCCACATCCACATGATCCCTTTGAACATCATTCCTTACATTAGTACC
>JAPQRP010000012.1:6617222-6633488 GCA_037367295.1 Apogon hyalosoma | reverse complement strand
CTTAGGCTACTGTGGGACAGGCCGCCTGGGATCGGCAGCGCACACACACACAGACACACACACACACACACACACACTTAAAAAAGGTGTGAGTGCAATGCCAATGCATAATCTGTCCCTCCACCAAACGATCAATACAAGCAAAATGGAGAAACCCTATTAAATGTTGAGGGCTGTTTCCTCACTGATACAGATGCACACGTCAGACGCACAGATACTGACGCCGTTCATCACCAGAGAGGAGATAGAAATAGAGAAAAGACGAACACAGAGTTCCCCGGAGCAAGTCAACAACTCCGAGGCACAAAGAGAGTCCTTTCAACAGTGGAGGCTCTCTCCTTTCAGACCCTGGTATCATGTTCTACAGTGTCATGTTCCTTCCCAGACTGTCTTCTGGGACCCAACCTCCATATTCATACATTCATGTTGATGTGTGCGCCTGTGAATAATTATTGTGTAACACTTCTGTCTGTAACACTATATATTCTTCCATCCATTAATGCCTTTGAGCCTGGAATCCATATAATCAGCATAATCTATAAAATCTACATATTCAGCAGAAAAAAAAAAAGTCCCAGTGTGGCTTTAAAAGGAGCCTATTTTCAGTATTGAGGACAAATCAGTTGGATGGTTTGAACTAAATTGCAGAATAAATACAATAGTAATGTGGTACTGAGATACAAATGTAATTAAATTGCAGCTACTGATCAAAATGTTGGTGATCTGGGTATTTGTGGGATTTGTTTCGGTGGTTATGCTTTAAAAACTTTAAAAATTCTATTCAAGTTGTACTGCATTGTATTAATAAATCTTGGACATTAATCACCAAGTATTTGTTTACACAATTTTAGAAAAGACCTACAGTCAAAGCCAAATGTTTTGGGAATGACACAAATGGATTATCTGCTTAAATGAGAATTATTTGTTCTTTGAACCCTATAAAACACTTCAAATTGGACTTCAGTGTACCTCAGAAACATGTGGAAATTCTAGGAAATAAAGAAGGTGGTTCATTTTGCAAAAACAAAACTTGTGTGATTCAAAAAACTTTTGGCCACGGCTGTAGTTTTTTTTTTTTTTAAAAAAAAGCTGCTACAGAGCTACAATAAAACAATAATTACTATCATGGTGTGCTGTAGATTTCATTCATAAAGGACTATCATTGTTATATTATGATGCAAGATTAGGGACTGTTACCTTTATCATCTAATTTTACATTTATATTTTTGTTTTTAGTATTTCGTTTAAATTAGCAAATACGACACAAAGTGTTCACAAATGTTTTTGCTATTTTACTTCATTTTACTACATTTTTTTATGACTAGACATCATTTTAACTGTGTGTATGTTGTATTTCTAGATTTCTGAGATATCCTGACTCTAAAACATGGTGTAAATTCACCAATAAACATCAGGTTTCTTTGATTTTCACTCTGAATCACAAATCGGCCAATGACTAGACACGCATTGTAAATATTTATCATAACATTTTTGGACGTATTGTCTCACTTTACATGACTTACTACATTTTAAACAAGTTACATAATTGTCCCACCACCTATTTTTTATTTCTCATTATGAGTATTTACTATTTAGCCTGTAAAGAGTTTACATTGTCTATGGCTGCAGACAGTGATGCCTTCAGGGTTGCCTCAGGCTAAAAAATTCCTGTATTAGAAAGTGTTTAAATATAAGAAAAAAAAAACCATTGCATTAGTGAAAATGCACTCTTGACCCTGTAGCAGGAAAATACTCTTAATCCAACGTCCGCTTACAAGCTTTTTCTTTAATAACACGGCCTTTATTCTCATTTTTGCTCAGATGTCTTGAGCTTTGATTATTCTGTCCGACTGTATTTGAGTTCTGACTGTTATTTATTAAATCTCCCCCTCATCATCCACCCAGTATTAAAGCAATGCGACACCAAAACACAAGCTACCCTCTGCCATTTTTCCTGTTGGTATAAAGAAAAAGCCCCGTTCTGTGCTCTACGTCCCACATTCATGTAAAGAAACATTTATTCAACGTGTGAGCCTCAAGAGGTTTTAAAGTCAGCTCTGAGAGGAAATGAAGTTGTATAACTTTTCTGAATTAAGAGCAAAAGTCACTACGAATCACATGAGGAGGAAAAAAGTGTCAAAACAGAAAGTGACAATGTGTATGCATTCAGAAAGAGAGAAAACACAGAATTCTGGTAGTGCTAGCAAGAATTAAAAGGAAAGCCTTAAAACTGCAGCCAAATAGACTTAAAAACAGACATTAATGACTGAAAATCACATTTGATGGTGGATTTATATAGATGTACAGTTCAGAAGATTACACTACTGACCCTTACACCAGGTTAAAGCTGCATAAGAGTTTTCTTTAGGAAAAAAAAGGGATTTAGAGAAACAGTATGTCTTTGTTGCTACATTTCTTCACAAAACCAGCTCATCATCTGAGGAACAACGTGAAACTGACAGAAATCTGTTGCCCATATGCAACACATTTTACACAATGCTCTATAGTGTTTCTGCTGGTCAAAAACAGCTACAAGAATGTTGCATAGAAAACAGAAGAGTGTGAAATGAAAGTCTTAAAAAGATTCCTTTATATCAATATGGTTTATAGTGTTTACAAATTGGAAAATGAACACTTAAGTTCAAATTATGTTTGATGAAGCTGAAGTAAAAAAGAGTGGAATTCAGTTTTTGGATGTGATAACAGATTATCAAATTATACTGGACAAAAGTCAAAAACAGCAGCAATACCAAGTAGAATCCAAAATATCTTAGATCTAAAGTCATTGTACAGGCTGTACTGTTCCCTCATAGTTATATACATGAAACTCATATGAAACCAACATTAACCCAGTCTTCAGAACACAGCAACAAGAGCTCCAAGTCGATCAAAATATTACACACCAAGCAATACCTTTTTTTTTCAAATTTACAAGCACTGAAGTTTCATGACTTTAAAACACAAAATATACGCAGAGATAATGCATGAATTACAAAAAGTTTACCTCCAAATGATTTTCTATCCATAAAGACCCAGAACTGTTTTTCATTGAACCTCTTCCAAGCGATTTATCACCATTTATTGTAACATTTTCCACTACTTTTTTGCATTTTTCAGTGAGAAACAGTTTTTTCCTATGTTTGAGTTACTGATCATGTAGAAGCTCAAGAAAAACCTCTAAAGCTGTTTTCAGGCCGACAGAGAACCCTGCCGGTGCCAGTTCGTGCACCTAATCTTGAAGCGGCCAACATGTTCACACTGGAAATCAGAACGTTCAGGAACAGAAAATTTGGTTCCAACAGGCACCAAGTAAAACTTGGTTTTTCATCTATAACATCTGGTCAGGTTCAGATTGTTAACATCTGTGATGACATGCGTGGACGTCACCAGGTCGATCCAGGTCAGAAGCAGAAAAGTAAACAAACCAAGAAAACGTGAGTGTGGAAAATGGCCGAGAAACCGAGTTGTAATGTTCTGTGTTGCATTAAATAAAAACCATCTTTTGACAGTTCTGTCATCTTTACTGCCGCTCGTACATTCACTTGCAGACATGCAGTTTTTCTCCTACAACCTATCCCATCATGCATCAGTCCTACTAAATCTACTGTAAGTGTCAAAGGACCAAACAATAGCGAAGTAACGCCCTCTGTCGATGACGCATCATGGGCTCGCGTAATGGTATGAACGCGGGCCATTCACAGACAAGCACTTTGGTTCCCAGTGTAACTGATGCAGGAACCGGCTCCAACACCAGGCTGGCTGCTCTGAAAACAGCTCCAGCAAATTCAGAGGTTATGTCAAAATGGACAAAACTGAAGAAAAAGTGACTCATCAAAATATCCTTAACTGAACATAAACACAGGCGTCTGCCACCACCACCACCACCGTCATTTAGTAAACAGGAGTTTTCCTGGTCGGTGGTCTCCGGCTGCTGTTGAATTAGATGTTAAACAGAAAACTTCTGGAACAGTTGTAATGATAAAGTGTTTATAAAAAGGTGGTGAATAAATATAAAGTCATGTATGACCACGATGTGCATTTGTTGTGTAAAATGCTTTGGTTTTGGTTTGGTTTCTGCACCTTCACCTTTTGACTCAATTATGCCTTATTTCTTGTAGTTTAGTGTCTTACTGACTACTGTTTGCATTAATTCTGGTTCAGTTTCAATAGACACTGAAATAAACTAACTGAACTGAACATTTCAGCAGTGAGAGATGACTCAAACCACATGGATAAGGGGATTCCAGCAGCCAGTTGATAAAAGAAACCTGCTTAAGAGAGAGATAAAGGGTGTGTGGGAATTTACGATATACAATTACAGACAGTGTGTGCCGTCTAGTCAGCTCTTAGTTCTTTTAGTTCCTTTCTTAGGAATTCTCTGTTATGTTGCCAATAATCTAGTGTTTCGTTATCAGACAGACTGTTTAGGGCTTTGAGCAACAACAAGCACACACATATTAATGCTGGAGTTCTGCAATAACCCCTTAAATATGCACAAACACCAGCAGCTCCTGTAGCTCTGCCCTTCAAGGACATCTCTGGAGAACGCCTGAGGGAAAGCTCTTCTACGCTCTTCAACTGACCAATCAAGGCTTGTCAAAGTACAGAGACTGAAGCCAGTGTTCCCAATGAGTGCAGATGGATTACCAGTTCATCCTATTCATTCACTCTGCAGAGATGGAAACAGAGTCACATATTCAGCAAAGTGATGAGGTGATTAACTGCACAGTGGAAAACACACACACACACACACACAATTAGGCAACATTCAGACAGCAGGTCTTAATGCACAATTCGGATTTTTGTAAAATCCATTTTTTTGTGTGCTCGTTCATATTACACATTAAATGTGACTTCTATCATTTTTGAGTATGAACTGAATGCCACCCTGAAGTGACCCGCATGTGCAAAAGAGGTCCAGGCACGCACTATGTTTACAGATATAAATGTGTTTTTCCTGCCGCTTCTCCTCCTGGGACACAGAATTGTGACGTTTGTCGCATGTCAATGATGTTAAGATCGGATAAATGCGACTTGACCGTTCAGACTGACGTGGCATTGCAAAATATCAGCTACGTATTAGATTTAGGACCACAAATGAAAGTGGCGTGGGCCAGATTTAAAAAAAACAAAAAACAAAAAACTGATATGTGCTGTTCAGATCAAATACAGGTCACATATGGGCTGAAAAAAAAAAATCGGATTTGGGCCACATTTGCCTGCAGTCTGAACGTAGCCTTAGTGGTTTTTTTTTTTGGTTTTTTTTTACAGAACTGTGCACATTTAGCTGGTCTCTATTCTCCAATTACCCATCATCATGACTAATGTGACAGCTGAAGACACCGGCGCTGCTGACCCCTCATATCAGCAACTTACATTGGGAACCTCATGTAAAAAAAAAAAAAAAAGTTAAATTATGAAACAAGAGGGGAGGCAGAGATTCATTTTTCCCACCCATCAATCTGCGAGCCGCTCATAAATGTCAGCCTTAGGGAAATTGAATGGCACCATTTGTCTGTGTTTATTAGTCTGGGATGAACCCGGTCCCGTCGACCTTTCGGAGTACATGCCCATGCCAAGTTAATTGAGGATAAGTCAAACTTGGAGTTTCTGTGGCTGGCAGAGCCTCAGCGATAGGATCCCTACAGATTCACTGCCTCCAGTGAAAAAATAAAAAGAAGAGCCAGGGATGTTCATCACCAGAAAGTCCATTGGGTCAATTTTTTTTATTGCTTAAATGGCCAGTCTTAAATGCCAAGGTACTAGAATCCCACAAGTCATTATTGAATTGTGGTGCTTAGTTTTAGAAGTCACTTTGTGCAGCTTGCTGGTGTCTGACGATGAGGTTTTTAAGCCTCAAAAGACCTAAACAATGAACATGGAAACAACAGTTTTTTACACTGATTCATCAATAAAACCCATGTAGTTTGAAAAGTGAAAGTGGTTGTATACGCTTGTTTTTATATTCAGTTAATATATGTAGCTGAAAAGGACACTTTTTATTCAGTTTCACATCTGTTTTGATATAGTCACCTTGAAATTTACTCTGAGCTTTTATGAACATTTACATAATCAGTAAATGAAATATACCATAATGTGTCATATTCACTGAAAAATGCAAAAAGTAGCCGAAAATGTTACAATAAATAGAAATAAATCAGTCAGGGAAGTTTAGATGCAGAGAAAAATACATGTGGAAGCTGCCACCAAAGCAGTTCTCAGTCTTAAAGGGTTAAAACATGGCTGCTAACACAAACTCCGTAAAAGTAATCTTGGTTCAAATATCAGATCACTTTTGTGCACAGTAAACATGCGCATGCTGCCGTTTACAAGTTCTCCTGGCATTCAAGTTCAACTTTTCCAAATTCTCGCTGCTGTTTGGACCCACTAATGTGTGAAGGTGCCCCGGAGCAGCTTTAAATTCAATCTGTTTGGCCTCTGTCGATAGTCCAACGAGTGGAATGCTACCTGCAAATGCCACCATTCACATTATTTACCACCCAATTTGTCATGAAACTCCAGCAAATTCCAGATAAATGGGTCAGGGGGCTGTTTTCACGGTCAGATTATTTTTTTCTCTTTAATTTTCCAGAGCTGCCCCGAGCTGCTGCCTGTTACACAGCAATGTGTTCCACTGACAAAAAGGCTCTGATTGTGAGTGATGTCCCCACCAGACACCACCACTCAAATGCTCCTGGCGTCTGTCAATATCCATCACAAAGGCTGCTCCTGTTTACATACTGAAGCTGTTTTCACTGGGCCCCAAGGAGAAATACTTTAATCTTCATGCACTGACCTTATTATTCTATTTCATCTTCAATTTGATAAATAAAACGGCCTTAAAATAGTCATACATTAGGGCGATTCAATATCCTTGGAATGGCAGTGGTGACATCAAAGTGACTGTTTCATGCTGAATTATTTCTATCTCCTTGTCATCCACATTATTCTTACATCAGTGGGTGTTCATCTTTGTCATACTGAACATGTGTCTGAAATCTACTGTAGTGTTCCTGTTTATGGAGACACTGACTGTAGGAGAATAATAACAGCATTAAAGGTTAGAGTCTGCTCTGATTCAAAACCAGCTGTTCCACAGCACGAATAACCCATCCACATTCATGGACTAAAAGTTCCATCCGTATCTTAGTCAGAAAGCCATGACTAAACCAGACTCATGTGTCCGTCTGGAGCCTGTCTCTGTGCGCTCAGGCGCGTCCTTGAGCTCCGTGTAAATGTGAGGGTGCGCACAGGCAGGAGTGCTTATTGTTGTGCTTCTCACAGTGGGTCAGGGGACCTTCCTGAGGTTTCCAATTAGGCGTTAACCACGTTCACTCCAGCACGTGTCAAATTCACCAGAACTGATGATTGCTTAAGTATCGCAGCTCAAAGAGAACAAACACCAGTGGGCTGTGCGCTCCGCGGGTTGGTTTCCCCGTGAACAACAATGTAAACACACTACAACCTGCCCGTGACACTGGCCCACCGTGTCATGTAACGGGAGTCTGGGGCCACGGTGAGCATGCATCTATTTGCACAGCCTCTGACATGAAAATGTTTAACAAGTCCTCATGCTGCCTGAGAACATCACCCACGCGTCCACCTGGATGCGTAAAAACCACACTGTGCCTTTCCCATTCCACGAGCCGCGCGTGTGCGTCTGCACCAGCTGCCTCCTGCGAAAACAATAACTTGTTTCTGGTGATGTGTGCCGTGGCTAGAGTGACGGATGGTGGAAGGTGACAAAGAGCTGTATGACGGGGAGGGTGCGTGGACTGGCGCATCGTGATGGGACGGGACGAGGAGGGGATAGGCTACTTACGCTGCTGTTCTCTCCTGTCCAGTGGACCATCGCCTGGTTGTGGGTCGCATCCCCTTTGAGCACGAACGAACTGCTGAGCAGTGACATTTGTTTTTCCCGGGACACAGCTCTCCTGAGGCGGGGAGAGCTCTCCGGGCCGACGGCGTCCTCCTCCCTGTCCGTGGGTAAGCCCTGCGGGGGTCCTCCGCGGGCTCCGCCGCTCGTGTCAAACGTACGGTCCTGTCCGCCGCTCCGCTTTAAAACCCCGCTGTCCCCGCGCACGGGTCCCGGCAGTGCCATCCAGGCCAAGGCGGTCAACAGAAAGACGCAGAAGTGCGCGGCGTTGGAGCCCGGTGCTGTGGGGCGCAGAGGTGCCATGCTTTGCGCCGTAGTAGCGCTGGTACCGCGGAGACTGATGGAGAGACTGCCGATGCTTGTGGAAGATAGATAGGTGTACACTGTAAGGCGAGGGAGAGAGAGTGTGGAAGGGAGGGAGGGATGGGAGGAGGGAGGGAAGTGGAGCGGAGGCAGACAGTGGAAACAACGTGGACTCGTCCCTGTGCCAAACGGACCCACTAAACGGCGCAGCGGTGCCATCTGCTGTCCACGGGCCGCAACGTGACGGACTGAGCTCAGTGACAGGCTCTTCTGACATGAGCACAACATGTCAAAGTAAAAATATGTGACCTCTCCAAACAGGTCTGCAGTTGAATGGTATTGAATGGTATTGTGCATTTATGGGTGCGGACCCCCACCATGATGAACAACCCTGCAGGAGTGAAAACACTGGCCATGTTCTTGTTCTGTGGATGTTTTCAAAAGCATTCCACTGGGAAGTCCACATCTCAATGGAACCAGCGTAAGAACCTACAACCACTTAGTCCTGAAGATAACCCTTAAGTCTTTTAGCCAACCAGCTAATCAGATTAGAGGGGCTTTTTGTTCTACTCTTGAAATATATTCCTGCATGAGTGCGATCTTTAACTCCCAATTTTGGAGATTAAATCAGTCTGATAATCTAAGCAGAGGAAAACATTCCTTCAAAATGCATGTAGCTGACTCCACCCCTGACACCAGTGCACTCATCCATGTTGTGCCTGTGTGCTGGTGGCCAGCTGGTTAACAGGTCAAAGGTCACATGTGATCCTGCTGAGTAAAAGGTCTGCTCCTCTATCCAATTATACGTTGAGGTTGGATTAACCTACAGCGATGCGGGGCAGGTTTGGAGAGGGTCTGATGTGTTTTCAGGTCAAACGGGGAGCGATTGATTGTTACTTCCTGTTTCCATGAAGCAGAGGTCACAGAATCCTATGATTATGACCAGTGTCACTGATCACACATTACTGTCCCAGCCCAGGCATTAACTGGATTTTTCTACCCTTTTCTCTACTACAAACTTCAGTGACTTAATAAATGAAAGGTTGTAGCAAAAAAAAAAGACAAAGCAGTTTTAATCTAAATTGAAAAGAAATGAGTGTTTGAATTTCTTTTCATTTCTTGCATGGAATGTGAAAAACAATTAAAATAAGAACATTTAATGACAACCCCCCCCCATGTGATTAAAATTGATAATAAATGCCCCCTACTTACTAATGAATTACTGATTTCTAAACTTATTTGACAGACTTTCATCAGTTTTATTACGCAAGTTTCAGCTGACGGCAGTTTTCACATAAGCAGTTTCAGAATCTTTTCCCTCGTAGAATGTAAGGCTTGTACTGGAGCTGTAAGTAAACATTGTTGTTTCAGCAGAACCCTTCTTTAAAAGACAGTATCAGTGTTGAAAAGGTGACCTGTGTTAATTATTTACACGCCAGAGTCCTTCTGTTGCCGCTGCTGGCTGGGAGTAAATGGAGGTGTTGTTGTCTGACTGGTCTCAGATCAGTGCACTCAGGTGACTAAAGTGGCAGAACAGCAGCCCAGTCAGTTTGAATATTTGATGGTGGTGGGAGCTGAGGTTGCATCAGAGGCAGAACACAGCAGAAGCGGTTATTTTCACAAAATTCTGACACGATCAAAGAGAATTCTAGTGCCTGTTGTTCTTTAATGCATATCTATTCTGAATGACGTCCGGAGACAGAAATAACGTCTTTGACTTGGCCTGCTAGGGTTTAGTTTTACCAACGAGCCATGATGAGTATTGGAAAACAGGATTTCAATTCCACTTCAAATTATTACTCAATAGTTATTTTTACTTACCGAGGCATTTTCGCAACGTAATTCCACAGACAACACTGTAAATAATGCATGTGTCTAGAAAATGCTGAATAATGCAGTCAAAACTGAGGACTAAAGATGGATCATAACAGGGCATCAGATTAAAAATGCACGTTTTAGTTAAGTTGAGATGTAGGAAAGTCGATCACAGGTCAGATCAGAAGTAAAACAAGAAGGACGCCTGCTCTTTGACCTCTACTGTCGACGTACTGGCATTAATTGCACCTCTTAAACTGGAGCTTATGCTTAAATATTTCATTCCTCTGGTACAATATGTGTGTGTGTATGTGTGTAGGAGGATTGGCTGACTTTGAGAAGTAAGGCTCCAGGAATACAGATCGGAGCCTGCAGCGAGTCTAAATGTAATCTGTTTTAATCTAAATGACAGGCCCAACACGAAAGCCAATTAGAGTGTAAATTAAATAGAAAATGTAAACTGCTTTTGCTCATGCTCGCCCAGAGAATTCACCCCTCTACAGGAAAAAGTAGACGTATTTTAATAAGCTGGGAGGAAATATACAGAAAATGGATTGCAAGCTTTGGCTATCGCCTATCATGTTGCAAGGAAAATATACAGTAGATATAGGGGGAAACTTTTTTCTTTAAAAAAAAAAAAAAGCTGCAGAAATGTTGGGTTTGCTGCAAAACACCAGCTCTAGTTTAACTTATTTCAAGTAGTTAGAGAAATTGATTATTATAGAGTTTTTCTTGCATAGAGAGCTGAGAGATCATGGCCCTCGACAGAACTGATGCAGATCTTCATGGTCAACATTCTAACAAATATCAGTCTAAAGTGTGTAGATACCAAGATTCTCAGTAAATCTGCAATCACAGTAACTTAAACACATTAATATTCTCTGACTTAGCTCACTTGAAGAGTCGTAGGTTTGATATAGTCAAAGTAAAACTGGTTATGATGCCGTTTTCACCAGATAAATGTTTAAAAAACAAAACAAAACACATAATTAATGGAACTTCAGAGCCAGGTGAAAGCACACGATGGAAGCACCCGTCTCACTTCAAAGCTGGAAAAACCCTGTGGTATCCCAGATTCATGGTGTTGGTTTTATTTGTAGATGTTTAGTCTCACATGAGGCCTGAGGGATATTATATTATGCATATTACAGTGATATTCCAAACTCCCATCAGCAGGAGGGGGTCTCATATCAGAACACACTTAGGGCTAATGTATTTATTCTACATTAGACTCAGACAGATACCGAAGGAGCATTCTGTCCGTAATTCTGTCAGTTTTCCGGGAGCTCGTGGATGCATACCTAGACGGAGAATACAGAGCAATACTACCGAGAACCGTGGAGGCAGTGTTGAGTTTTGAAGAGAAAAATTTCCATAAATATCAGAACTTTTCAAAGAGCGACTGTGTGTGTCAGTGAAAAACTACCGACATATTCATGACAACTAACCTTCTCAATACCAACATTAGTAAAACCTCCTCTGTTGTAGCCGTGTTTCTTATTATTGACTTTGTTCTTCTGAAAAAAAAAAACAACTTTACTTTTCATAACTGAAGGGTTGGCGGTTCGAATCCCGCTCTGTCCTGGTCATGTGCTGTTGTGTCCTTGGGCAGGACACTTCACCCTCCTTGCCTCCAGTGCTGCTACTCACACTGGTGTATGAATGCGTATGAATGTTTGGAGGGGCAGCCACACTCAGGGCAGCTGTGGATGCATACGTAGTCTACTACCACTGGAGTGTGAATGTGCGAGTGAATGAAAAATGGATTCACTGTACGCACTTTGAGTATGTGTTCATAGAAAAGCGCTAATATAAATCTATTCCCTTATTATTATTCATGGTATTTGGCCAGTATGTTAATTAAGAGCGGCGCCCTCTAGTGGATTGACTGAGAAACACTCATTCCAATGCACAGGACGCATGGAAGTATGAAAGCAGTGACGCATGACAACGTTAGAAAAGGACGTATACGTATTTACATACATAAAGCAAACTTAAATGAGCCCTTAGGACGACCAAAACCACCAACCAATCAGCACTAAGTATCCACAGACTGTTTCACTCGCTGAATAAAGTATTAAGCTCATTGTTTACACACATCATCAAGTTTTCTTCATTAAATAAAAACTTAAAATCAGTTATTTTGACAATAAAATCGGTAAAAATCAGTGTCTTATCTTCACATGTTGCACCAGCTGATAGTTTACATTAAAACTCTGTTAGCTTAGCTTTGCGTTGTCAATAGCTACACACCGCTAGTGTGAATATGATTAGTTCTAATCTATGCAATCCAATACACAGGTGTTTTTGAGATGACTTCATAGCTCTATATTCTAAACAGTCTGCCAATTTTAGATCAATTTTTAATACTTAAAAAAGGTATAAATATTACAGATAGTCCCTTTAATGAGAACACACACGGATGCAATGTCAGAACACTCATGTATTTCACCTC
This sequence comes from Apogon hyalosoma, assembly GCA_037367295.1. Classification (NCBI taxonomy): domain Eukaryota; kingdom Metazoa; phylum Chordata; class Actinopteri; order Kurtiformes; family Apogonidae; genus Apogon; species Apogon hyalosoma. Next base: position 6,621,039 of record JAPQRP010000012.1, on the reverse strand, counting down.
TGTATATAGGTACTGTCATTGGTGATCGACCTCCATTTAAATGCAGTACGTGCAGGGCTTATAATCAAATTTACTTCTGTAATCATCTGCTCTCCCTAACATAATCAATCGTTGCTAATTTGCTGGCAATCAAAATAGAACTGAGTACATTTCCACTGAACGAACAGTTAGAACATCCAAAGTGTGATAGTCCTTTTAATTTAATACCAACAAATGGGGATTTTATTTCCTTTTGCTGTAATAAAAATGAAATCAGAAAAAAAAAACCCAACATTTTCTTTATGATTTAATTAAATCTAAAATGTAGAAGGTGGGTGATTCAGAACTGACTATACTACTGTCTGCACTATATTCAGGAGGTAATGACAGTATTAGAGCTGCTTCTATGTATTTTCAGATTGAAATGATTTGCGGTAAATTATAGTGAAATTACACTACAGAACATATTCTGCCAATATAAGGAGATGAAGCCAATAATATGTCATGTTTGCATTAAAGAGGCCGTAGAAGACTTTAACAACCAGAGCCTTTTGCGCTTCTCCTGCAGCTCTGCAAAACTAATCCACATTTATCTTCATAACATCCAATTATGTGTGAAAATTTCATGCCGAACAAAGCTACATTCAGCAGTCGCTGAGCAGCATGCTAACAAGCCGGACCCCTGCGGTTCAAAGTTTGCCTCCCCCTGAGCTGTCTGTGTGTTCAGATGATGCAAGACTAGCTTTATTCATTCACGTCTCATCTGTGGTCGCACACACGCACACACACACACACACACACACACATATACATATACAGGACGATGCCATGGGCACACATCAATGCGGCACATGAAATATTTACTGAATTTACTTTACTAAGAGGTCATGTAGCTGAGATGTGCTTTGAAATGTTGTGCTGTTTGTGTAATTTCACTCTTTCTGAAAGTTTACCAAAAAAAAGGACTTGTCAAACAGGTAAAAAAAAAAAAAAAAAGCCTGAAGAAAAGAGCCAGCATAAGGATTTTTCTGTTTATATACTACCACATGAACTGAACTGAAAGGACTTTAACTGCAGAAAAACATGCAGTACAAAGTATAACCTTAAACACCTGCCCCTGGGCTTCAAAATATACAGATATAAAGTTACAGTAATCAACATTTTTAATGCCAATATCTGCACTATACTGTAAATAATGTGACAGGTCTTACTCAGAGACTACTGTATTTTTCGGACTATAAGGCGCACCGGATTATAAGGTGCATTAAGCGAAACAAAACAGTCAGCTCGGACGACACTTGAGCCTGATACCTGAGCCCAGGCATCCACGATCCACTGGCAGATAGTGGCAGAACTCGTCCGGCGTTGCATCCCTGTTTTGGCAAATGTGTGTTCACCTTCTGTCATCCAATGCTCCCGCGCAGCTCGCAATTTAACTTTGAACGACCTGTTGACACCAATATTTTATACACATACTGTAATATTATGTTAAAGCACAGTACATATTACTCCGCGAGGCTCCTGACTACGGTAACTGTAATGCTCCGACAATCCATCAAGCGGTGCGGCTTCGTAACTTACTAAAGTCGTACTAAAACATTTTGACGCATTTTTGAGCGCCGTGTACCACATAAAATCGGTTCAAGGTCCATAAGCACAACCAGAATTAATATATAAGGCGCACCAGATTATAAGGCGCACTGTCGATTTTTGAGAAAATTAAAGGATTTTAAGTGCACCTTATAGTCCGAAAAATACGGTAATTCATTTTCTGTCTGTTGTCTTTGGACACTTTCAGGACATTGTTTTGATTTTCTACCTTATTTTTCCTCAAAAACAAGACCAATGGCCCTGTATTTCACCAGCAGGTTCATCAAGAATAAATAAAAGCCTAAATTTGCAAGTTTTTCAGGGTCTGCTGCTATGTTAGAGTCATGCGGTCTTGATGCAGGAGATCAGCCTCCCAATAGAAGCAGGTGGTACTTCCACTGGAGGAGAACTCAACTAATTAAATGAGTCCACATATGACTTCCTTTCAGTGCTCAATAGTAACTATATTGATGTAACCATTTCCATGTTGCAAACCATTGAAATATGGCCCGTTAAACATTAGCAGATTTTTAATATTTTAAAAATTCCTCAAACATTTAAAAATCAAAATTTCTCAAAACTGTGAACAAATTTTGTAGACATTGTCCCAAGGAAGCAACATAAAAAATGTTAAATGAATCCAACCAGTAGTTTCTTCAGAGAAAACGTGAAGAAACTGCTAACGAAGACTACGACAAAGACGACACCGAACACAGCGCCTTAACAATAAGTCATGGCCTATTGGTCGATGAGAAAAAAGCACAGAAAAGCTACTTGAAGGTTCAGTGTGTTTGATGTTGAACTGCACTTGATATTCATGATCATGGTTTTGAAGATGTAGCTTTGAAACCCGTACTTTTACACTTTTGTTTGAGTAAAAGGCTTGAGTTCTACAGAAGTCTATTTAAACCCTACACTGTAAAAAAAAATTACTGTAGAATTAACACTAAAAAGTTGTAAAATTGCAAAATAAAAAAAACTGTCAGTGAAAATACAATACAAAGTTGTTTATTTCAAAAGGTTTTTGGGTTAATGATTAAATCAAACATAGCTGTAGTTTTTACAGGAAAAGTATGTTAACAAAAGCAGATTTTTATGTATAAATTATGTATTTCTAATATTTGACAAAATAAAACTGTAAATTGAAAAACAATTTGGTGCTGTTTAAATTGCAAGACCACAATGTTCAAATAACAGCCTGTTCACTTTAAAAAAAAATTAAAAAGGAAAAAAAAAGTAAACAGTTAACAATTTAACATTTCAGACATGTGTGATGGGTGTCTGTGGCTCAGTTGGTAGAGCAGGTCGTCCAATAACAGAAGGGGTGATGGTTCAAATCTGGGCTCTGACATGTCACACGTGTCGAAGTGTCCTTGCAAGACATTAAACCTTAAAGTGCTCCCAGTAGGACCTGGTGGCTTTAGAAAGTACTTTGGGCACCATGAAGGTGTATAAACTATGCCACATAAGGGCAGTCTATTTACCATTTAAATCCAGTGTTAAATATACATGTTTAAAATGTTAAATCTACATGTTACACCGTATATATGGTTACAGTTTGCTGTGTTTTTTACAATATTTCTCTGGTAACCACAGCTGCCAGTTTTTTTCCGTAAAAACAACAGGATTTTTTTTACAGTGTATTATCTTTACTTCTACCTGAGTAATGAACAGGAATACTTTTGACACCTCTGCTCCTCACCTCATCTGTACTAGACTCCATCTGCCCACATGACCACACACGGAGCCCAAAAGACCTGAAAATGAATACATCGACCCCAATCTGACCATAAAACTGAGGGTTAAGGTCAACGCCCAAAGAGCATGCCCAAGAGCTTCCCAAGTTAGGTCTACATACTGAACATGATGGAGATTGGGTGGAAGAATCACACTGATGCCAATTCCAAAGGCCAAATTTGATGTGGAGACCCTGATTTGACCTTGAAAACGAAGGTCAAGGTCGACACCCAAAGACCTCGTTCTAGTTGCAACTATGTACCAAACATGAAGGAGATGATGACAGAATTTCTAAAAATGTACATGGTAAATTTAACTGCTGGAATTTCTAGTGTTCATTTCTGAAAAGATGACAAAAACATTATAGCGTAGCCTAGCATAATGTGCTCCAAAGTTACAGGCTCAGACATACAGTCATGGAAAAACTTATTAGACCATCAAAAACAGTGGTTATGTAATCCAGTCCTAACTCCTGTGTGTATCATGTGACTAAAACAGACAGAAAAGAAAA
>JAPQRP010000012.1:6597314-6609380 GCA_037367295.1 Apogon hyalosoma | reverse complement strand
GACATTCAGAGGCTCTGTAGTTACCATGGAAACACCGTCATCTTCTACAACATTGATTCACCAGTAAAACCCATGGAATTTGATCAGTGACAGTGGATGGACACACTGGGTTTATGTTCAGTTCATGAGAGATTTGCTGAAAAAGTCACTATTTCTTACATTTTCTGTGTCTGATATAACCCATGAATTTACCCCGAGCTTTAATGAACATCTTCATGACTAGTTTGTTTGTTTATTTATTTCGAATATAACATTAAAAACCAAACAACAAAAGGATTGTATAAAAAGAAAGTCAAATATTCGAAAAGGAGTGGGATGAAGTTTAATTTATAATCTCCTGCCCCCGTACCCCATCCTTCACGTACCCTAAATTCCTGTCAGATCCCATGAGTAACTCAATAATCCTACACATATTAGACTAAATTCTGACTATGCACAAAACACTAAATTGCTATACATATCAAGGATGGACTGTCCATTTTGCAGCAGCATTTCACCTTTCGTAGCAGTAATAGTGCACATATATAAAACAAAAACAAACTCCGTCCATTTCATAACAATAATTCACATATCAAAAACGAACTACGCCTTTCATAACAATAATTCACAAAAATTAACTGTCTATTCCTTAGCAGTAATATACATATCAAAAATAAATTCTGTCCAATTCATAACAATACCCACATAAAAAAAAACCTAAAAAATAAACTGTCCATTAGTGAATTGAACATAGGAAAAGACATGATTTACACTGAAAAAAATGTGAAATACTGAGGATAATATTACAATAAATGGTTAAAAACACTTAAAGGTTAAATACAGAGAAAATTCACTTGGGAAGTGACACAAAAGCAGCACTGGGTTTTTATGGGTTAAACATTTACATCAGTAGATTACTTTGGTCAACGGTGGATGTTTGGGTTTTTATGGGTTAAAGGGTCATTATGTAATTTAATATTTTGTTACCGTGATATATTTGTTTTAGCCGGAGGTTAAAGCGTTCCACACTACATTTAGATCGTGAAAGGGTGATATAACTGTGCAGTGAAACCCGAGTACGAGTTTTGTTGCCTCATGACGATAAAAGTGTTCTCCCACACAGCGGCTCCATTAACTTTCACATCTTTAAAGCCACTTCACTGCAGCAATAAACACATCTGAGCACTTTTATTCTGCCAGCACTTCATGTAAATTTTTTGCTTTGGGAATTCTCACAATACGTTTTCCATTTGTCAGATTTCCCCAGAGAGATAGGCCACTTTCCAGCATCCTTCTTCCCGCCCACAACTCCCACTCAATCAAACAAGTCCTCCCCCTGGGTTTTCCTCTTCCACGGAGTCGAACATGTGACCGCGGGCACAAGAGCCTCCCACCGCCAGACCTAAGGTGGGCTCCTGAAATGATGTAACAACACTAATTGTGACCGATTTGTTTACTGCACAAGTCAAACGTCTTAATTGCCGTCAGGGGGAGGATTGGAAGGGAAAGAGGATGGATGAGGGAGTGGGTGTGTTGTTGGCAGCTGGTAAGCCCGTCTACAGGGATGAGGAGAAATGATGCACTGTCACATCAAGAAATGTAGCAGCGGATTATAACTCCCAGAGGGTTTTTGGTGCTGAAGGTTAAGCTAGGGTCTTCAGCAAGAGAAGAAGAAGAATGGAAAAAACCCGGGGGAGCTGCCAGCCTGTCTATTTGCATTATAAGTTTCTACTCACACACACGTCCTGACATAACCTGGTGCTAGTCGAGGGTTTTCTTAATTAATAATCTCTTTTAAGCAGTCAGAAATGGCAGTGTGACAAATCTTTGGACTATCCCACACAAAAGATGATAAAACATGGTTATATCTTTGGTTGTGGAGAAAAATACAGTGGTCCTTCATCGCACATATGAGACATTCAGGTCGGTTTTTTGTGAGTCTTGGACAAAACCATGTTGCGTGACCGGATCAGAACTTTACCGCAACCGTCCCGCAGCGTGAAGCAATTACAACCTACATCTAATTAACAACCAATAGGAAGTCAGCATGATATGAAGCACTCACCAATGCATCATGCACAGTCGCAGGAAAAATTATTAGACCATCAAAAACAATGGTTGTGCAACCAAGTACTAACTTCTGTGTGTATCATGTGACTAAAACAGACAGAAAAGAAAACATGGAATGACAAAAAGCACTGTTTTTGTCAATACAATGACATAGATATTGATGTAAGAACTGAAGTGATTTTGGTTATTTTCAAGAAAACATGGAAAATGGATAGATATCAGCTCTGAAATTCAACTACTATGAGCTATTTTTGTTGTTCTCATTATATTTGTCCAAACAAATGTACCTTTAATTGCACCAGGCATTAAAATGAACAAGAAATTGAAGAAAACAAGGGATGGTCTAATAATTTTTTCAACGACTGTACGTTTATGCAGCTACAAACACTTGCCATCTCTGTAAAACCGTCCTCACATCTGTTTTCTTGAGACACAACCGCATTCTTGTTCTCATCCTCCTTGACTTTGGTGGTTTTATTTAATATATAAATATCACTTTTGTTGCATTGCACTGATTAGCTTAGCTTCATTGTTTACATCTATAGCTTTTTCAGAAGTCAACGTGCACTGACGATCCCTGAACATTTGCTTTTGTCATAGCGTAGCATGTCGGACATTTTTCTGAGAGCAGGTGTAGAAAGACACAGAGGACTTTTTTTTCTGGATGTGTTATGCAGGAAACATTAATTGCAAAGAGCGTGTGAGAACAGATTGCTCAGTACAAGACTGAATCTACTTCCCATCATACAAAGTTATGTTCGGACAGTTAAGAACAACAGAGCGACTAATGCACATGTGGACACACCTAAAGGAGACAAAAGCAGATCAAATACGTCTGTGAGCTTCAGCCTCTACACATCTTATCTGCAGATCCACATGGAGGACAATGTCAAAAGGCTAAAAAAAAAAAACAACAACCTGAGAGTCAGAAAATCATCATCATTCCACAGTCTGCACACACAACATACACCAAATTCACCAAGAATCAAGAATTTGTATTTGCCATTTGTGCACAAACACATAGGAACTCTTGCACGGTTGCTCCTAGGGTCAGATGAAAGGACACAAGACAGACACATAGATCAATAAAAACACAGCCAAAAACTATACACATACATATAAAAAAATATAAAAATATATACATATGTACATAAAAAGTGCATAAAATCCTATATAAAAAACCCTATGAGAACCACTTAAAAGCAAGGAGGAGGTAGTAAATTTCACACACTTCTACAAACACACATGTACATATACACACACTTAACATATTGCACTTGCCCTCTCATTTAATACTGGCCAATTAGCCCTAACTGTGGCAGGGAAGAAGCTGTTAAAAAAGCGAGTTGTGCGTGTGATGGTGCTGTCTGCCCACCTGTGTCTGAGGCTGCATGTGCCGTGTTTGACCCACATCCCAGTGTGGCTGCTGAGTTGTCAAACGTTCTCAAGCTGTAGAGAATCGTCCCATTGAGACAGACTGGTAGAGACATGAATGATCACTGAAAAAAAACCTTAACCATCATAATAAATCTAAATACAGATCTATTTACTAAGTTTTTGATTTGGAGCAAAAGGCAAGAGCTGCCAAAGACAGATGTGCATTTTCACACTTTCTGATGCGTTTCCCCTCAACTAGTCACTAACCAACCCCCGCATTAACAGCCATGTTTGCTGCAAAAAGAAATGCTTTTAATTTGAACCATTAAACAAGCCAAGATATTTTTTTAAACCCTATACTTGATGAGCTGATTTACAGTTGGATTTCCCAGACTGTGAGAATTACAGCCAACATAAATATGCCTTAGAATTTAATACTTTTATTAACAAAATGACCTAAAATAGTTCATGAATGAAGTAATTATTAAAGTTTTGCAACCCTTTCGTACAAACTGGTATCTTGTCATTCTGTGGAAACAAGCGAAAATCCATATTAACCCTTACAGACCCAAATGTCCACCGTCATCCAAAACCATCTACCGATGTAAAATGTTTAATACCTGCTGATCCACTAATCCTATCAATACATGTAAATAATAACTGCATTTTTCAGTTTCTGTATTAACTCATAAAGACCCAAAACAACCACTGGTGACCAGAAACATCTACAACTGAAATGTTCAGTCATTTCTGATCCACTAATCTTGTCAATCCATGTAAAATACAGCATGTCGTCTTTTCATGGTCATCAGATATGACCCATTTGGATATTCAGAGGTTCCATAGTTACCATGGAAATATCATCGTGATCTTCTACAACACTGATTCACCAGTAAAACCCATGGAGTTGGATCAATGACAGTGGATGGACACACTGGGTTTATGTTCAGTTAATGATAGATTTTGCTGAAAAGTTACTTTATCTTCAGTTTTCTCTGTTTCTGACATAATAACCTTTGAATTTACTGAGATTTTATGAACATCCACATGATCAGTAAATTAAATATAGAAAAATACCTAATTTTTACTCAAGAAACGCAAAATAAAAAGGATTATAATACAATAAACAGTGATAAATCACTTAAGACAGGGTGAATAGAGAAAAATTCATTTGCGAACTGCCAAAAATAAAATAGCACTGGGTCTTTATGGGTTAAGTAATTAAGTGTAAAATTAAAATGTCATGTGATCACATTCGTGTCAGTGATACAAATGCTTGGTTGTATCACAGCAAAACCCAGTACAAATAATACCTTAAGCACTAAACCCACCATTGGGTCATATTGACCTGCAGTTTTTTTCCATTGTGCATTACTGAGTTTTAATGTAGAGCTGAAGTTCCCTAGTTTGACTTTTACTTAAAAAAAAAAATTGTTGTTATATTCCCTATTGTTAAATATGGTTAAGATTAGGGCTGCATGATTAATCAGTTTTAAATCGGACTACGTAATTAGGATGATGTTTGAAAAAGGGTAATCGTTAAGTCGTGTTTCATCTCTCTTGTGTCTCCGGGCTACCGTAGGCTCCTCCTCCTAACTGTGAGAGCGGTCTCCACAGTCTTTGGTCTCCACACACCAGTACTAAAATGCCGTTTCCTAAGGAGAGTGACGAGTTTGGGGCCAAAAATAACAAAAGCAAGTCGGTTGTGTGGAATCGCTTCGAAGTTTCCGATGAAGACCAAACCATTCCTCGACGCAAACTGTGCCTGAAAGCGATAACAGTCAAAGACAGCAGCACAACCAACTTATTTCAACACCTCAAACATCATCAAACACCAGAGTGGAAGCAGCGTGTTGCACTGCAGGCTGCACATGAAAACAACATGCCGACTTCTGTTGTCTTTCGTAGTTTTACCTACAAATTTGAATCCAAAACTGAGTTTCTAGAGGGAAAAATAAATAAATAAATAAAAATTGGGATTTTATTTTTGGCCAAAATCGTGCAGCCATAGTTAAAATACATCTGTTGAGATTCATTATTATTGCTTGCTATTGCTGCTGTAAATTAAATCGCTCCCTGAGGATAATGAAGATACTTTGAACCTTGAAATTAAAAATATGCACATTAATACATAAAACAGATACCAGCTCAAATTTACCTCTACAGAAATTCATTGATTTTTGTATCATTTATATTTAGTTTAGTTTTTTTTTTAGCAGCGGTGTTTGATTGTGCGGGATCTGAAAGGTATGTGAAGTCACTTATGACAGTTTACATGGAAGAGATATATTTATAAACCTATGAAAACCATGCAGATATTTTCATCTAAAGCCTTAGTTTCATTACAAGAATAGCATTACCTGTGAACCCCTGTTATTCTATAATGACTGAAAGTGGTCTATGATCTTAATCCCATGTGAATCTGCCATGTCTGTAATTTAAGAAAAACACTTCCTTCCCTAATTATCGACCCTATTTCAGCAAACACAGACGTCTTGTGATAATATTAGTCCCGTGTGAATTGACATCTCTATTATTTGGTGGAAAATGGAACATTTTTTGTTTCCTCTGCATTTTTTTCAGCCCGTTTCTTGGTCTAGGGTGATGGAGACTGTACTGGTGATGACAAATTAAATGCTTAATTGTTTTTTGGTGGAAATCCAAGATGCTCAAATCGCAATATAGCATTTTATACCTTTAAGAAGAACATCTGAAAACGTGGATGGAAGACAAGCATGACAGCTACAGTAAACAACATTTTCCCAGCTTTTCAGCAGTTTATGTAAATGGTGAACCTGCCCTTGATATCAGAACTGAGGAATAATGCCAGTGAATTAAAGAAAAAAAACAGGGTTTGCTTATCCAGTGAGGATATACTGCATAAAACACAGATTGGGATTTAATTATTAGTCATTTCCAAACCACCAGAGGTCTACTCGTTACACTACTCTCATCCTAACGGGGCTTAAAACTGTCATTTTAGACCGATTTGTATTGACATCTATGCAAAGTGATTGAACAAACTCATAACTTGACACTATCTTTAAAGACAATGAATTATGGATGAGAAGGGTATGGGTAAACTGACCCACTTTGCCGTTTTAATTTTATATATAGCAACTTCTGGCAGCTCTAGTGTTAAAAACATGTTCCACTGAGAAGAAACCCCTTTAATGTAGCAGCCTATGTGCAGCATCTATACCAGCTCCCCCTCTCTCTTCATTATAGAGTGATGGGCTGCACAGACGGTGCTGGTGACAGGATCTCTTTCTGCTCTGCTCCCTTTCCCTTTGTGTCCTTTGAGTCTATATGTGCACATGGCATGACTGTAAGTGCAGCAGGAATCTCACAGAAAGAAGAAAACGAGTAATGAAAGTCATCCTTTGTGCTGCCCTGTGCCTTTCCCCCTGGGCTCTGTTGCATGTAATTCCTCTGCTGTGTCTCAGATCATCTTAAGCGCCCCATGGTGGTTCATCACATATGTGTTTGAGTGCCCCCTGCTGGCGGTTTGCACCTGCTGACTAAAATAAATAAAAACACAAGCAATCATCTGACCCAAGTGAGCCACTTTTCCTGCTCTGAATCTGATCCGTGTAAACAAACATCCCCTTGGTGATACTGTGAAGGCCTTGTTAGTCTTGTTGGATGAGCAGGCAAAGGGCGCGGAGATGATCCCCGAACATGAATAATTGAACAACCTTGAATATGTTGTCTTCTAGTTAGAAAAAAAAAAACAATAATAATAAAAAAAAAAAAAAGAAAAAAAAAACTTTCAAACAATCTATATCCACCCACCAGCTCTCAGCCATTCTTCAATTATGAGCAGGCTTTGATGGCGGGTTTACTTTCCTCCCTGCCCTTGTGTTATCTCACCGTCTGGGTCCCTCATTCATTTCTCTCCGACTTCCATCCTCCTCCTCCTCCTCCTCGCTGCTTTTATACAACGCTGGGTTTAGAGGCAAGATGTTCTGACGTCTCTGGTAAACAAACAGACGGCTCTGTCGGCCGCTCCATCCCCAAGGCTAAGCACTCAATGACTATTCATAAGGACTAAATCTTTAACCCAGATAAGCCAAACAAACACACTCATCATATGTCCACACTGAAACTTTGGAAAGGAACAGACAGTGGGAAGCTGAGGGTTAACTGAGGGGAAAAAAAAAAAAAAATGTGTTAAACCTCTCAAACCAGTGTTTTTGAAGAAAATGCACTCGTTTAGTAAGATTTCAATTCAATTGTATTCCAAACTCAAAGTCTAATACACAGAGAAACACAATAAAAACAGGAAAAAAAAAAAAAGGGAAAATTAAAGAGTCACTTTAACAAGACAGCTACACCAGTGCCTCCACGTCCTGGACAGTGACACAACTTCTTGATTCACAGACTTATTCAGTCGACGGACGCAATTATACACGAGCCTTCGCAGCGTCAAGCTAATATCAGAGTTCATAGGCACTTATTTTGAATCAGCCTTTGAATCCAATATTAGCAGTTCACGCAGGAACAAAAGCTAGATAGAAGGATAGTCAGAAAATGAGCCAGTGTGCGGTCAAGCCTACACAAACACGTGTCTTGTTTCAACGCTGCTTTCAAGGTCCTGGAAAAGTTAAGACTTCCTGCCAAGTACAACAAAGAAAACAAACTACACTAATTTGCACATATGAGGTTATTAGTTGAGGTTGCCAGTTTATTTGTAAAGATATTTTAACAGATTTATGAGGTCTACTTATTAACACAGCCACTTTACCATACCAACTTTATTTATAACGCACTTTAAAAACTTTACAGTGAGCCGAAGTGCCACACACGAATCATGAAGCAAGAAAAAAAATAAGTAAAACAGGGATAAACACGATGCAAAGTGGGCTAAGTACAACAAAATACACCCATCATTAAAAAAAAAAAAAAAAGAAAGAAAAATTAAAATCTGGTACAAACAACAGAGGAAATCTAAAAAAAACATCTCACTCATTGATTTAAAAGCCAATGAGAAAAAGTATGTTTTTCTCACACTTTTTAACAAACATTAGCATTCTAAGCTCAAGGGCTAACATCACCATGATTGCACTGATAAAAATAGCTGATCCTTAGCAAGTGTTGTGTTTAAAGTGTCAACATTGTAAAAGCCAAGTGAAATTCACATGCTAACATATGCTGAATAACCTACATGACATTAATGCAAGTGGTCTAAGCTGCAGTAAAGCCTTTAAAGCAAATGTAGTTTTATGGCAAAATGTCCAAGTCTCTCTCTTTTTCTCTCCTTAATAGAAAGCTTCATTTTTACAGCATTTTTGCCTTTATTCAATGACAGCCCATGAGTACGAGTATCTCCAGCCACTAATTATTAACACAAGACATCTTTTAATCAATCAGCTACTGAAGCGCACCACATATTATACTCATATTCTACCATTATTATTACATTTCAGTGCAAAAAAGGTTGATTGTACATTGAACAACTTCATTAATGTTGGATAAAAGTAGTAGAAACAGACATTACTGCTGCCTTTAAGTAAGGTATGCATGGAAACGCCCCAAAAATACAAGATATGAGCATTTGATGTTCTCTACTTTAAACCATAAAGACCCAGTGCTACTTTTATGGCAATTACAAAAATGAATTTTTCTCTCTGTGTAACCTTTCTTAAGTGATTTGTCACCATTTATTATAATATTATCTTCTCCACTTTGCCCTTTTGAAGTGAAAATCAGGTATTTTCCTGTATTTAATTTACTGATCATGTGGATGTTCATTAAAGCTCAGATTAAAACTGAGGGTGATTATATCAGAAATTTAAAAAAGAAAAAGAAAAAACTGAAGAAAAAGTGACTTTCAGTTAATTATATCATTAACTGAACATAAACCCAGGGCTTCATATGTTTGGGATCAAAAGACTATTTTAAGTTTTGATATATTATGTGAGTTTGGTTAAAATTAATCAAAGGTTTTGGATTATCAGTTAATAATTAGGAGTTATTCATTTTATTTATATTTTATGTAATAATATTTCATTTTAAAAGAACCTGTATGTATGTGTTTGCAGACTGCTGAAATGGGTAGTGTTTTGTTCCTTGTGAGAATGTTATGCTCTGTGACTTGCTGATGGTGATCACATGTGTATGTGATCAAAAGGGCGAATTGTGGATCTATACTTTTATTATGTCTGCTTAAACATATTATACTTCTTTTAACCTTGGTACACACTCTTACTCTGTATAAAGTTCATATAAACTGAGTCTAATCTACATAAACACCATGGACTGAGCTTATCCAGTGAAGATGCAGCTGAAATACAGCTACGTCAGCTACTTATCTGCAACTTACATAAACACGCACATGTAACAACTCTGAAGAAACCGTAAAAACACCGATTGTCATATGAAAATTGGACTGGGATGCTGATATTCTGTTTACCCTGTATGCCATAAATCATCCCTCTATGAGACAAGCCAATGTCTCTCGCTGCTTTTGTGAACCAGCGACGACATGTCCAGCCACTGTCATTGATCCAACTCCATGGGTTTTGCCGGTGAATCAGTGTTGTAGACCAGGGGTGGCCAACCCTGGTCCTGGAGAGCCACTATCCTGCATGTTTTAGATGGTCTTTATCAGGCTTCTGCAGAGCTCAATGATAGACTTATCATTTGAATCAGGTGTGTTGGAAGAGGGATACATCTAAAACATGTACGATAGTGGCTCTCCAGAACCAGGGTTGGTCACCCCTGTTGTAGAAGATGACAGTGTTTCCACGGTAACCATGGAGCCTCTGAGCATCCAGATGGGTCATATCTGATGTCCATGAAAAGACAGAAAACTGTATTTCACGTGAATTATTTACTGTACACGGATTGATGGGATTAGTGGATCAGAAATGACTGAACATTTTAGTCGTAGATGTTTCTGGTCACCAGTGGCTGTTTGAGTCTTTATGGGTTAATACAGAAACTGACAAATGCAGATGTGTGGTCATTATGGCATAATATTCCATAGTACCATACAGGTTAATTTTCCTGTCAAAGCCTTTGATGAAGGTACCCAAGTGCATTCAGCGGCAGCTCACTGCTCCTAATGTGTCAAGTGCTAATGCTAGCTACTGTGGGTGTATTAGAATGAGACAAATGAAAAGACTGCATTTCCCTACAGCAATAATAAAGTGTTAACCTTCTGACTTTGTGCATAAAATAACAACTTGAGTTTAAATGCATTCATTTTGTTATTATCACAAGGTCTAAGAGACCAGCTAATAAAAGATGTTTTTTGTTGATAATATCCTTCATGAAAATATTATTTCATTAGTATAGTAAGTCACATCATAAGTCCTGTTTAATCCCATGAGTCATTTTTAAAATGTTAGATCTTTGCAGGTGTACCTGTATCATGAACACAAAATATTACAGTAAATGAAAAGATTCCATAACTACCTTGATGCCCAAGTCAGTTTCCTATAAAGCCTGTATCAAAATCTTTTAGGAGCATCGCTAATGACAGACATCAAAGTCCGACTCTGCAAGGCTCCATCAAAGCAAAAACAAGAGAGATTTGTGCCGAATCCCATGAAACAAACACCCTCCTAATGAGGAAGTGCAGGCTGGGTTACCAACCTGTTTGCTCTGTTTCCTGCTAAATGAAGGAGTACCCCCCCCACACACACACATACACACACTGAGGCAACAGCTGAGATATGTGAACAGGTGGAGCCACAGGTTATGGAAGGGACCCAGAGATATCTATTAGCTCCACCTCGTCAAATGTGCATTGAAAAAGAAAACGAAGGAGGGGAGAGGAAATTGAAAATAGACCAAGTGTGAGAGAATGTGTGTGTCTGTGTGTGTGTGTGTGTGTGTGTGTGTGTGTGTGTGTGTGTGTGTGTGTGTGACATGAAAAGACCGAGCGGTGATGCAAGGTTTCTTTTCATCCACGGTAAAGCTGATTAGTCGACGAGAAGCAGACAGCGGCAACACGTCTCTGAATTAGCTGTCAGTGTCGCTTAAAAGACGTAAAGTGCAGATTCATCCAATTTGACTGTCACAGTTTGCATATGTATATATAGATGGAATCAAAGGAAAATCCCAATCTTCAACAGTGACTTATTAGTGATATTTTGCCTTTTTTAATGGAATTATGCATTTTCAAACATTTCCCTGTGGTCTACATAAACTGTAAATGCTCTGCTTGGGTCTGAATTCTCCATTAATTCAACTCCACAGGTCCATCTTCAACCCTATTTCTGAGTAATGACATAAGAAAGGTGCTTTTGAGCGCTGGCCCTTTAAATGCAAATGAGCCACTTCATACCCCACCCCCTCCAGGTTGTTGGCTGTGCTGCTCTGTCCTATTCAAACAACTACTGAACATTTTAGGTAATCGGCTCCAAGTCTGGGCATTTTCAGTTTTTACTACAACCGCTGCTGCTGACGAACAATTATGTCGTACTTGGAGAAATGTTCGTCGGAAGTCTGGACCTTATATGTGCAAATGTCATGACATAATTACTCATAGACGTAACAAATTAAGCAGGAATTGAAACAGGTTGTAGAAATCCACTTGATTTTTGTCAGAATGAATCTAAAGATAGCTTTGCAGCACCTGGAGGGTTCAAATTCAAACTGTATGAACGATTAGGGTCCAAATACACAAAT
>JAPQRP010000012.1:6544844-6563723 GCA_037367295.1 Apogon hyalosoma | reverse complement strand
GGGCTGGTTCAGTGAACAGGTTGGAACCAATACATGGCAGGACTTTGACTTGATGAACCTGGGATTACCCACCTCTGCCATAGGCTATAAAAACAAAACCATTTTCGGCAGATTTCAGGTCTAAAGCAAACACTTGAGAGTCATCTTGATGAATAATACATTGTTCTGTTTAATGAGAAAAATGTTGACGTGTAAAATACAACAACTCACCACTCTCACCTGGCTGTCTGTCACGGCTGGCTGAACCACCCTCTGGGCGGTTGCCACGGTTGCGGCGGCGGCGGCTTCGGTTGCGACGTTGAGGTCTAGCTTCTTCATCTAACAGTCAAATGAAAAACATGGGTCAGTATCTCCGATAGTACCACAACACAGTCTCCTCCAGCAACGTGCATTTTATTTTTTATTTTCGTTTCATACTTTAATCTATTTCCGGACTGGAAACAACAGACACTACACTGTGAGATTCTCACCCAGTCCATTCTCGCTGGGGCCGGCCTGGCTGTCCGACTCAGCAGCGGCGTCCATCACACTTGGCTCCTGGTCATTGCGGCGGCGTCTAGAGCGTCTGCGGCGGTCTCCACCCATGCCTTCACTCATGTCTGTGTCAGCAAGCTCTCCCTCACCTTCCAGCAGGGAATACGGGTTACTGTCTGGGTCCCTCAACACTGGAAATGTCACAGAAAACCATTCTGGCAATCAGTTTTAAGCAATCCATTTGTACAATTATTTTAAAATTGGGAATCATTCCATACATGTTAGAAATGTGAACAGGGGCTTTCATTACCTGAACTGATTGAGTTGGAGGACTTGGACCCTGGCCCTCCACGGCCTCGTCCGGAGTTGGAGCCCCGGCCCCTGCCGCCCCGCCTGGAGCCTCTGTCTTCTCCACCTATGCCACGTGGCCGCTGGTCTCGCTCAATAACATCTTCAGACTCAGAAGCATTAGACAGTTCGGAGTTTGTGCCTACATCAAGCAGACAAGATAAACATATTTATGACAGATTTATCCATTGTCTATATTACTCAAGAACAGACACAAGTACAGCTAAGCCATAGAAATTGGTTGTTTTTACCATATCCAGAGTACTGGCTGTTGGAGGCCCTGCGTCCTCTGCCTCGGCCTCCATAAGTGCGAGACGTGTGGAGTGAGTTGCTGCTTTCGTCTGTCAAATAGCCTTTCTCCCGGTCACCACCTGGGCCCCCACTTCGGTTAGTAGGTGCACGGTATCCCACTCCAATCTGACGAAGCTGTTCGTCAATCTGAAGACGCTCTAGGCGCAGCTGCTCCACTTCCTGAAGTCATGACAGGAGTAAAAGTAATGTATTTAAATATAGCCCCCTACTCACAACATGATGCCTTTGATGAAATATTCAAGCTTTATTAAGGACACAAAAACTAGGTCCATAGACCTAGAAATACTTTGCCTAATGAGCTTTTAAAACACAATGAAGTGAAAATCTCCCCTACAACAAAGACGCATCTGCTACCATGTGAATTGTGTACATGTGTAGGGAATAAAACCAATATTCATTTGTAAGTGCAGGTCCAGGCATGTTATCCTGCACTTCAGCTGGTGCAATAAAACACACTAATGCTGCTGTATTGAGCTGGGAACAAGATGTGGTCTTAAAAGTCACACTTTCCCATCATTCTACCACTACGTGGCAGTAATGTGTAAAGTTGAGTGCTCAAGCTAATAGGAATGTGCTTTGGCAAGCCCACAGAACTGGCAAGACTGCATGTGGGTTGGTAAATATAAGCTGTTAGTGGACAAGTAAACAGTTTGCCAATAGCATAATTAATTCTCTGTAGTCTTCTGTAAAGCACCGCTGCATTAAAAGTAAGAAAACTGCATTGTGATTCAATAGGTTTTACAATTTCTTGATGTGTTTTGAGTAGATGTGAAACCACAGCATATGCTATAAACACAGATACGTTCCTTTTCTGTTTAATCTCGTCAAACAGAGCCAGAGCTCCCAGATGGAATAGACACATCAGACCCATTTAGAGTGTGTTCAGTGACCCTAACCTGGCAAGGCTAGTTGTTGAAAAAGGCGAAGTATTGATGATGACAAAGTGAGTACTTGGTTTTGTTGAAGATCAAGGCTCCCATTCACTTGACAAGCAGGCTGAACAACAATTACTAAACACAGCAACATCCTTCAGTTCTTCTTAACTTGTATTATGGGACAATATAGAGCAAACTAGTCGTAACTGCAAAATAAAACCCAAGAGGGGGAAAAGAGGGTGGTTCTGCATCCAGCCTGTTGGGATTTATTTTACATAGTAATCAAGTTACAGACTATCATCCTGCTTATTACATGACCATTTACTAAAGAATTTAAAAATCTAAAGATAATTTCATGAGTGTGAAAATTATTTTATTGCCTCTGTTAAAAATAGTTAGATTCTAGAGCTAAAGACTTTTAATCAAAGGTCCATTCTATTGTACTTGTTACACGTGGCAGTGAGTAACCTTGAATCTATTAGCCTACAGGCAGAAAAAGAAAATAGTCACACATCAGTTTCTCATGTTTAATGACACCTAAGATCTTAACATCTTTTAGGAGTGCCACAGCTTTCCTTCTGAACCATGTGGACAGATGAAGGTGGTGGTGCCTAATGGCAGCGTTGCACTGAGAGCAGTTTCTTTGGTGGTTCAGTGGAGGGTTCTCACTTCACAGTGCGACAGCTGCCTCCACCAACGACAGCTGAACCTCAAGGGAGGCGGCAAATGGCGATGTGAAGGAAGTGAGGCAGTGCGGGGGTCTGATGTTATTTATGGAAGCTGAGGGTCCAGATAGCTGGTAATCTAAACTCCAGCATACCCTTCACCCCATCCCACAGAGAGGCGCTATTTATAAAAGCACATGAGGTAAGGGCAAAATGAGGTGCACTCAGCAGCTTTCCTCATGAGGAGGGAGACAGGTGACCAATATGAAATGACCCTACACACAGCCCCTCTAGCCCTACCCATTTCACATAAGTTAATTGGGCTTCTAAGAAATACATTTCCACATTTTTAAAGTCTTGAAAGTTATTCTGAGAGAGGGAAAATGCAAGCCTCTGAGAGTGAAGAAAGCAGCAATACAAAGACAATTTTAACTGGCTACAAATATGGAGGAACATGTTTTAAAAGCACAAAAGTGGTAATGTTGGTGTGGCCCTCTATTGGTCAACGTAGAAGATGGACTAACCTGGAGATAGGACACGTGGTACTCCAGCAGAGCCTGAGCATTGCTAATGTTCTCTTTGGTTCCCACAAACACGAAGGGAACCATGCCCTGATGAAACAGAGAGGGGAAGATCCAGAGTTACATGTCAGAGTTAACAGGTGACCATCACTACATTTTATGCCCCTTGTGGGGGAGGTATCGCTTATCATGAAAGAATGCAGCCTTATTCAGGAGTAGTGAATTATAGCTTATAAGTCACACAAGGCTCAAACCACAAAAAACAAGTCAATCCATCAGAAGCAATGGACAACATGAGTGCCCACACACAGCAATCTTAACTGACATATGCTGTACAGTATGTACTGAAAGCAGTGAAAACATAACCACTAGTGACAGAGCAGGAGAGACAAAGCAGCACAATGGAACAGTGTCAAAGCAGACAGCACATTGGACATCACTGTGCTGCAGGTAAGAAGCTTTGCTTTTTGGAGGGCAGGGTGGGAAAACGAAGGGGGGTGTAGGCGACTGGGAGACCAGCCGAACGGACCATTCACCTCTTTGCTGCTGGCAGTGTCGTCTCTGCCAGCCCCCTGCCTGCCTACCTCCTCCCGGGGAAGTTTTTTGTCGTTGTCTCCTTCAATCCTGACGCGAACCACACCCGACTTGTCCACAATCTCTTGGATGACTTTGCCGTTCTTGCCGATGACTTTGCCTGTGACAAGAAAAAACAATGTGCTACAGAATGTCATAATAAACCAGACTTGTGCTAACAAGGAGAAGATAACGAGGAAGTGAGATGCTGCTACCAACACAATAAGGCCCTTTTAAAATGTTGTATTGACCACTCACCTACAAGGTTCCTGGGTACCTGAAAGTAGTCTTCTTTGAACTCAAGGTACTCTCGAGCCTGTTTCACTGCCTCTGGGGTCTAGAAGGCAACAGAAACATCGGGACAAATTACAGCACTATAAATGTATCCATATGGCATAAAACAAGCTGAAATGTAGGTGCACACAATCTACATACCTCTCCGTAGATCCTGAAAGTGCAACTTTCCTCCTCTAGTTCAATAGCTGTGACACC
Source organism: Apogon hyalosoma (assembly GCA_037367295.1). Lineage (NCBI taxonomy): Eukaryota > Metazoa > Chordata > Actinopteri > Kurtiformes > Apogonidae > Apogon > Apogon hyalosoma. Next base: position 6,559,463 of record JAPQRP010000012.1, on the reverse strand, counting down.
AGGCACCTTCCTTGCCTGTTGAATGTTGGCACCATGGGAGCCGATGGCGAGGCCCATCAAGTCCTCCCTGACCCTCACCTCCTCCTGGTATGCTGACGCTAACTGCTTACTTGTCTAGAGGCAGTAGCAGACCAAGTGTTAGTTTGTGTGTATTGTGCAAACTAAAATGTGAAGCTGATTCCAAGTAGCACTTTCTTGGCAACAAGAGCAGGCAAATGATGTTCATGTTGATGCGAGTATGTGGATATGTACCTCCAAGTGTTTAGTGGCTTCCTCATTTCGGGACATTAACATAAGCTTGGTACGGATGCTGCGGAAATGCATGTCACTCAGAAGAGCAGCACGCTTTACTGTGGTTTCGTTTGTTGACTGTGGAGATAATACAAGACGGATCAAGTTTAATGTCAAAGTTACAAAATGACACACCAGTTACTAGTGATAAAGAATAAAAGATAGGAAAACTTTCTTAATCCAGCCGGGACCTTTTGTGCTGTGAGAACATGTGAATTCATAGTTTTGTCATGGCATTTGTTTTGTTTACAACAAAGAATAAATCACTCCCAAGATAAATAGGAACAAAAGCAATATGTAGGAGGAGGGAAAGGAAGGGACAGCAACTGTATATTGTTGAAGTACTCAGTAAGGAGGAGATTCACACAAAACCACTGGCATAAAGATCATTTGAATAAATCTGATATTGTAGTAGTTCTTTTCATTTACTCATCTATGGATGTGTAATGAGAGCATCCAGTTTTCCAACAAACAAAATCCAGCTGAAGTCAGTGTTTGGGCTACTAACCAGCACAATGAGTTCGTGTGTTTGGGCACTATAGAAGATGCAGTTGGCTCCGATAGCTTTCCTGAAGTCTTTGTGAATATTGTCATTTGCACAGCTGTCGATAAAAAGGGAAAAAAAAAAAAAAATCCACAGGAGAGTTAGTGTCGTTATTCATTCGGCAGCAACAAGCGATGAGAACAACACTGCTCATGGGGACAAGATGTGCAGTAAGAAAGCAACTCACAAGGAAATGGGCCAAGATGTAGCCATTTATCTCAATTCACATCATCTGGAACATCACAAGGCTTGTGTTTTAAGCTTAAGTGTTGACATAAATCCATCTACAGCATGCAACTTGACAATGTAAAGACACTCACATGTCCCTCAGGTCTTCTGGTACAGGGATTGGGACCTTGTGGAAGGAGTTTCGGGAGGAAGGGCTGTTGGGATTGAGTGGCCTGATGCGCTCTGATGTGACAATCTCGTTGTATGTAGCGTCGCACGCTGCGTATTCAATCACATAGAACTGAAACCAGCACAAAGAATATCAGAGATAGGTTAATATGCAAAAATATGTCCAGACCAATTAAACTAACCCATACAAATTAAGAACCTGCTGTCAAACTAAAAAACAACTGATGTCATTGATTGGAAGTTATACTAAACTAAAAGAGCTTATCCATATAATGAATAAAGTTACATGCCTGTTCTAGTTCTTTTTGTACAATAGCAAACATGAACAGCTGACAGTGAAAAATTAGAAAAATAGGAGTCAAAGAAACAGGCAAACTGTGAGAGAGTGAGGCATTGAGATGAACACTGCACACTCCATGCTCAAAGGACAGAATTAAAGCCATCAGTCAATGCTAGACATTCCTGCAGGCTCTTATCAGACTGCTCCAAATAACAGCACTACACCAGAAGCAACTCCCCTGGCACAGTAGCGCTGCAAAGCTGCCCTTTCCATATCCCACTGACCCACTATTCAACCTGCAGCTCATGCTGGTGAATGAGCGCCAGCACTGGTTCAAATGATGAGAAATTTTGAAAAATACCTCTAAATATGCCAGCTGTTCTTGTTAGATTAAGGCTCGTGCAAATCCATTTTGACACATCAAGTCAGTGTAGGGAAGAAGCAAAGGGTTGATGGGAAATATAATTTAAAGGTACAATGTCAGTCCACATCAGGATGTTCTGCCTCTTTGAGCTCATCAAACAGCAGTAGATCACCGTAGTTAGCTCAGTACTACTGTATATTCCCTTTACATGCAACACACTGCAACACTCAAAACTCAACCAATCCTTAGTTATTACTGAGTATTAAACACTAAGGAACAGAGGATGCAAACTAGGCCTGGAAATATGTAACAGCAACAATCACTTCCTCAATAGCACTAAGAAAATAGATGGATGAAATAGATTAAATGTTTCATAGTTACACGTAAATGCATTAAATAAAGGTGTCCTTTGAGTGACGTCCAAGCAACAAATCCTTTAACAGGTGCGTTGTTTGGTAACACCATCACTATAATGGTGAAAATAATATCTGACAGTGAAACATGAGTGACAAACCATTTATAAGGAACACACAGCTGAGGCATATGTAACTTTACTGGAAGGTATCAACAAGACTTATGTTATAGCTAAGGCAGCTAGCTGTGGTAGCCTACATGACAGCTATGTGAATTAATGTTTGTCATGTAAGCATGTAAAATGGCAAAGACTATGAAGAACCAACTTTAACACCACCCAGAAAAAAAAAAAAAGAGTAGCATGCCATCAGCCACTTTCCAGACCGAATGCCACTATAACCAATGATTAGACGCACACATCAACCCTGCACATACCGTGCTGCCTTCACGGTTCTGTGTGAGAGTGGAAAATGTCAGACTGTATCAACGTGACTTTTAAGTGGAACAATAACATAGTTGATTGGTCTTCTGATATTTGTTCTACTTTATTTACATGTGTGTCTGCATAAGTAAGGTGGGAAACTTCAAAGGCTCAAATGTGAACATAGCTAGATGTGTTAATTGACATAATTTGTCTGTGCAAAGTCCCTTTGAGTCCAATAACTGCAGAATATTTATACCCTAACAACTACCCTCAAACAAATAATCTCTTACACATATTTATGGTTCTATGTGATGCAAAAGGCTGTTGAGGTCAGACAAATATGGATAATGTGAATAATTTCTGGACAATCTTCTGCTTTAGAATGCACCCATGTAAAAAAGCTACAGTTTAATCGCTTGCCAATTTTTAAAGAAAACGTTCCTGAGTTCCAAAAACCACTCACCTCTCCCTTCATCATTCTGACCCGGGCCAGCCACCAGCCACATGGCTCCTGTTCATTGGCCCTAGAGTAAACCTGTGTGAAGGCAAGAAATGCCAGGATGTTAAGGAAGCAAATTAATGTCAAGCATTCAAAAAAGCAAAAGAAATACATACTGTGTTATGAACTAATGCGGCACAATTAATCAAACTACAATCCCATCTTATTATATGATCACAAAAAGCTACCATTTGAAGTTCCAGTGTCAGTATTGTGATAGCTGGTTTCAAAGACATACTGTGCAAAATATGCACAAACACAAAGTTGCACTTTTTTGTCATTTTAGCTTTTGTATTTTATGCTAACTTAAGTTAACATGTTTAGATTGGTAAATTCATATTTCAAAATCAGTAACTTCTGCATTTTCCTTGGAAAAACAAACAAGTCGGCTCAATGGGAAATATCTAAAACAACTTTTTCACAAAACAATGTAGTCCATTAGCTATTATTGTTTTATGAAGAAAATGCATAAGGTAAATTCAATGGATTTAACAATGACTTTGCATGATGTTGAACAGCAAAGTCTGTTTTTTTTTGTTTTTTTAAATCTGAGGTACAGTTTGCAGAGGTACATGTATACAAATATAACAAATGCCAGTTTCAGACTAAACAATACTGTAGTATCATGGCAATTAACGTGTCTATAAAATGATATTCCAATCAATGTGTCCAAATTACACCAGATATACTCATAAACTTAAACAATTTTACTTATTCAAGTTTTAGTGCATATATTTTAATGTAAGGTTTTTTCATACTTAAGGCCACACTGAATTCATGAGAAATGAGTCAAAGACAATTCGAGCCACTACTGAACTGTTGTTTTTAAAATCTAATATGTCTGAGCAGAGTCAGACGAGCAAAGATGCAAAGCTCTTACCTCTACCTCCTCCCCTTCACCAATTTCCTTGTGGTAGTCGGCTGGAGGAGGCAACCGCACATCGCTGAAGGGCAACTGTCTCTCTGGCTGCCAGCTTTAGTGAGACAAAACACAAACACTTATCAACTATCTCAGACAGCAATATTTAATATTGTAATGTATTTCAAATTGCCTAGACCATGGTTTTCATAGTAGGACTGAAATGACCATTATTACCCACACACTGTTGAGTAAGACATTAACAGAGATAATGAAAATAAAAACTAAAATGGTTCATTAAGCTTAATGAGGAAATCTAAAGAACTGTGTCTAGACAGTGACTGTTCATTATATCATTGTCTTTTACACTAAATGGGAAATTCTAAATAGTTTAACAGTGCTGTAAAATTATGCAACACTTCCTTTCAAAGGTGACATTTATTGTATTACACTGCACACAAAAAAATTAATTTACTCATTTTTGTTCTTTTTGCATTGATAATTAATTAAATGAGCCAAAATGAATTGCAATCTCAAAGTTCTTTATTTAAGAGTGTGATTACACACCAAAAAAGGGGTTTCGTTCATTCACTGTCTTTCACAACCGTCTACTCCAACACCTTCATGTGCTCAGGGAAAGTGAAGGGGAGGAGGGGTAGGAACCAACCCAAAAATGACACAGGCCACTAAACTGCCATCCCTCCCACCACGCATACCTCAGGCCACTATTTTTAGGGGCACCCTGCTCTACACGTTGAGCCAAGAAGATAAAGAGAGACCCATGGGATGGGTGGTGGGGGTATTGGAAAGCGACAGAAGGTGGGGCTAGGAGCAGAGGAAAGCATGCTATCAGAATGGCAGAGGGGGTCAGATCAGGAGGTAAAAAACTGTTAGAGACATGTATGGACAGCTGCGTGCCAAACACAGGTGCTGAGGAGGACAATTTTGAATGCCTGAGTAAATCAACAGCCTGGGCTAGTCACCTTTACTCTTACTACTGGCATTCAGACTTCATTTCCCAGTGTAAAAACGAAGCAGATATGCAAGAGAGGTTAACAGCAGAGCAAACTTACTTGTTTTCAAATACAATTGTGAGTGAGTCATCGTGGACATCTTTGATGTAACCCTAAAATAAAAGCAGACAAAGAATTTTAGTCCCATGAATCCACAAGGCAGAGTGACAGTGATGAGGTGAAGCTGGGTGGGTTTGATTTTGCATGTTAACAACACAAACAGCCAGCTTGTAAGTCATGCTACACCAATACTGTGAGTGCTGCTGAAAAAAAAAAAGAGCATCTAGGACTTTTTGGAAGCCAACACATCACATCACTGACACAATTGTCTGGCAGTGAATTTGGTGCTGGATGAAGTGACGAGGAACACTGACTCCTCTTGACAGCACCGACAGCCTGGAAATCTCTCTCTCTTACACACACAGAAACAGAATTAAAATGCACGAGGTTTCTCTTTGTCAGTAGGTTAGAAGCCTATAGTTTTACACTAAGCAAGTTGGCAAAGTTGTGTGTAGAAGAACCAGGTGTGAACATAGTTCAGCCTATATGGATAAGCTATGTGAACTATTAGAATTGAGATGACGCTTTAACATGATGCATGTCCATCATGACCATCCACAAATCAGAGGGCGTCATAAACTAACCAACCCCCCCAGTACTGTGCAATAACACGACAGAAAGAAAGTAGTAGGTGTGACCTGCCTCTGTGTGACACTACCATATATAGGACAGAGAGATGGGGCAGTTTCTCTTCTTATAAACCTGGGGGGTGGGGGGGTGGAAACACCTGCTGGGAAGATGCTGTCTTTCAGAAGGAAGAAGATGAACAGAGGTTCATGAGACGTGTGTGTAAATTTTGTACACGTGTTAGAGTCCTGGGCTATTCCAAATGTTCAATCAATCACCGCTGTTGTTGGAAAGCTCTTATTGATGATCTTTTTTTTTTAAATTCCTGTGCACCACTCTACATGATGGCAGTAGCATTAGACCTAACTAATGGCAACAGGTTGGAGCAAAAAGTGTTCATCCTCCCATTTGCAAGGTGACATTGGGAGACAGGTGTATGTGCTTGTTTGTCAGGTTAAGTACTGCTTCCACCAAATACTACAAGATCAAAGGGCAGGTTAGCCCTCTCTCCGGTATGACATAACTAGCAAAAAAACTTGGGCACAGACAGGTGTCAGAAACAGCTTCGTAATGATGTTACTTCATCCTGAGGCCAGCAGCCATATGTAAGCCCATGTGGTAAACCGGCTCTTCCAGACAAGAGGATCAAGTTTACAACCTTCCCTTTAAGTGAAAATGTAGGTTTATCTGGCAAGTTCTGTTAATTTCTTGCCCATAAAAGAATATACTGATCTGAAATGTTTTTGTAAATACTCAGCCACAAATTAATTTTCAGTTAGGCTTTTATTGGTTTTCCTGGTATGTGCCTGATGCTGAAAAACTGCCTTTTTCCTCACAAGTTGAATACATTTGAGCCAAATTAAGTTAGATTAAAAAGTGAAAAGCATATTCAAAGGATTGTCCACAACTTCACCCCCACCTCCCACCATGAAAATCATCTCAGTTGGGTTATAACATTTACAATGTCACCAACACACGGCCACCTCATCCTCAAAATGAGAGGTGTGAGATAACGGCCGTACCAGAGATGAGTGGAAAGTGTTCATTCATGCCAGAGCCAAACTGTCACCCTGTAAAACAGAACGACAGGTGAGGCGGCATACGGAGAGTAAATATAGGCTCATCCCTAAACCACCATGTGCTTTGAGCCTAGAGTCATTTGGCCTGCTAATGACAGCAGCACAGAGAAGAACACATGAAAAGCAAATTTGTTTCAACTGTGAAAAATCAAAAGTAAGGCAAGTCGCACATCTCTAGGCCACAAACATTTGTCCCTCAGTAATATGCATGTCATCTCAGGTTAGGAGTGCTGCATTTCGATCTGTGTTATAGATCAAATTTGATATCATACCCAAAAGATTTTGAACCTAACACAATTTGGGATTAAACAAAGCCCAAATCTCTATGAGTGACTGCAAATAACACTATGAACAAGTGAAATGAGTAGTATTTAACGAAACTAACTCACTCGATCTCTAAAATGTTTGAAAAGACGCTGTGATACAGTAACAACAAAGTCTGAAGTCATGTGTGTGGATGTGAAACTGTATAATTGAATTGAGGAAGAATTGAAACAGAAACTGTCACTGACTCTTCCTTCTCAGGGCAATTAACAGATGCTATATTCACTAGAGCTACAACGTGGTCGAAACAATCATGGAATACGTGAGCTTTGACATAGCATCTCCTCATACTTGTAAGCATAAACAGCATAACAGCTGTCTGATTAGCAGATCGCTTCTGTGTAAAATTCTCTCAGTCCACACTCCAAGACAAAGCACTGTGTTACGAAATATCATGGACAGGGTACAAGCTTTAGATATTTGTCGCCAATGGCATAAGCATTAATCACATGGGCATCTAGGATAAATGACCAAATATACGCCATAAACGATGATGACAAGTGTACCTAGCTTAAGAGCTAGCTGGAGCTAGCTACCCACCCCACAATGGCCATCCCTAATGGAACGCCAAACCATCCCTGTTTGTCAGCAATGGATCCAAGTTAGCATTAGAGAAGTGAGGGCTAGTTATCAGAGCTCACCAGAACGAAGCCACATTGTTTTTACCAGAAACAAAACTTTTATCTGGGACAACTAGAAACTACGACTTTAACCAGGTTACCTTGTAGAAGGCCCCATTCGAGCCGCGAACTTCCACGGCCAGTCCGTCCATACTTGTCGGTAGATCCCCACGGCTGAGCTTGTCTGTAGCCGCTACGACTCCCTGCGAGTCCGGTAACGTTACCACCCCCAGCTTCGCCGGCCCGTCGCCGCTATCCGGCCGCTTGTGGATTTCCAGTGTTTCGGGTGGAGGGAGAGGGGCAGAGGTGAAGGGGTTGGGGAGATGGGTGTGATGGTGTCAACTAATGCAACGCAGACGCTGTCTCCAGCAGCCGCCAGTTAGGTAGGTCCGTTGTCTGTTTTTGTCTCAACGTGTGGTTTGGTGCTCACCAGCAGAAAGGCACCGCCACTGGTGATGAAGTCTCGACGTGCGCGAGGAGGTAAAGCGAGCTAATGATGCTACGACAGAGAGATGCTAGCTGATGGATAATTAGCTGGGAGGCTAGCTTTCAACACCTTGATCCCGTCAGTTTTCAGGGATGCTAACTGGCTAGCAGATTGATAGCTTGGCTGCGTTTGTTGGTTATGCCAGTGGCGCAGTCGTTACGTTGAATAATTTCACAGAAGTCGTCACCGGGGGTCGTTTCTTCAGTCGGTGGTGCAATTTTCAGTGGCGTTTCTCTCAAAAAAAGCGTTAGTGATGCACTACCGCCCGGCGACTCCTTACTCCAACCACCCGTCCCCTCAAACACGCCGATAGAGTGAATCTGTGAGCGACTGAATGACCTCGAACACCCCACCCCTTCACGACAAAAACCCGCCTACTACAAGATTTTAGCTTTTAATTGGTTAAAGTTATCAGCAATCAACACTAGCTTTCGTTAATTGGTAAATCAAATAAGGGCTGGTCCATTGGCGTGACCAATAAAACAAGAGACTCGTATCCTAACAGAACCCATTGGTGTGATTCTACGTCAATTATAATGTTACTCAAATTGACTGGCTCCCATATCCAATTTTGCCCACTCATTGATGAGTGAGGACCACCGGCCATTGTGTAAACACCTCTCTGCTGAAGTTACTATGTTATGTACCTGCACAAGTTATGACATATTTTGGGAGCACCCATCTTTAGATTGTGAAGCAAAAAAATCCAAACAAAAAACATGGACCAAGGTTTTCTTTTATTCTTGCTGTTTCTTGTTTTTCTTTCAAAATGGTACCTGCACACCATATTGTAGTTTAGTAATACAGAGATAAGACCTTTAGATGACTGTATGATGGACAGCAGCACTAAGATGCCCACATATGGGCAAGATCTATTGCTAGGAAACAGCTGTGAGAGGCACACGAGGTCAGAGGTGATGGGGAATGCCACACTCTGCAGAAATACCCACAGATTCAGTGTGGACAGGGTGGAGTATGAGGGACACAGGGCCTTCTAACTTCATTGTCTCATACTGAATTAATGTAGTCAATGAGGCAAGAGTAATAAAAGGCTACCTAAAATGAGAGGACATGTTGAATGTCTGTGTTAGATTGTTAATGTATTTCTGAAGTCTTGGCTCTAGCAGATGGACTGAGTTGACACAGTCTGGATCCATTGTCAACAAGATTTTTTTTCCTCAAGACTTCAGCTTACAGCTGCAAAAAATTATGCATGGGTTTTATCTCCAACTGAGAAAAGACTTTGGATAACAGTCCTGAATAGACACATGACAGCAGTAGTGTGAGATGTCACCACAGGAACCAGCATCACCTGTGGGAAAGATGTCCAGTAGCAACATAACCCATCCTGTTATTCACAGATCATAGCTGGAAGATTATAATTAAAACAGTACTACAGAAATTATATTTTATCATATACAGTGAAAAGGAAACAACTTGGATTTCCAGAGTCATTCAAGACTTATTAAGTAGCATCTGTCATGTTCAGATGCCCCTTCTCAACTTCACATGAAATCTAGGTCTGGCTGAGAACTCTGTTTATCACAGAAAAGTAATACAGAGAAATGTAATCCACAAGGTGGAGATATTAGAACCTCTCTTTTAATTTCAGCTATGGCTTTGATTATGCGTTAGACCCCAAGCAGAAGAGAGTTTTAGAAAAGGTGCAAAGAAGAAGATGACATCTACATGTGATCAAACCCACTCTGGAGTTGCACTGCACACTGGAGAATTTATTTTTCACAGAGGTTCTAATACCACAAAAATAATCAACTGCAATTGCAAATTGTGCAGTCAGAGCCTTAAGTAAAAATATTTAAGTATTATTAACCAAAATGTACTTAAATTATGAAAACTTAAAGTAATCCTTATGCAGTAAAATGTTCTCTTTCAGTGTTTTAGTATTATATAAGATGTGATGAATTAATATGACAGCTATATGTTCAGTTTTCCTGGTGGGGATGATTAAAGTGCTGATGAGCTCGGAAAAGCAGCCATGTTTTCACCTTTGAGACAGTGCATATTCCAACTAAACTAAGCATGTTTTCAAGAGTTAACTTGGCTATAAAGGGAGGAGAATTTTCTAAACCCATGAAGAAACACTTCAAGCTTCCGTTTATTTCAATACACGGTTTTCAAAGGACAGGAAGGGGATGTAATTGTAATTAGTGCAGAAAAAAGTACAGTACATGGATTTCTACAATGTTGTTTTTTTTTTTTTTTTTTTTAGCACACTTAAGTACAGAACTTGAGTGAAACTGCAACAGTGGTGAAATATAAAGTTCAAGGCATGAGGCAGTCAGTGACTACAACAATTTATTTGGTGCAACACAAACATTTACATATCAAACTACGGTCTGAAAGACTACTCTTTCACAAATTTCCCAAAAGGAAGTGTATCTTATTCTAATTGCAATGATAGCCAATACATAATCTTTATCTGCCTTAGAGGTACATCGTATTAAAATTGTATTTGCATGCAGAATAAGCATAATTAAGAAACCTTGGGCCTTTCATAAACATTTTTGGACATTTCATGAACAGTAATATCTCCGTATCTTTCTGCTGTCATTATAAATCGTCACAAATCACATGGATCTGTCAGCCAATTGGAATGCTTTCTGCAGGCGCGCGCAACTTAAATCAGGAAGTACAGTGTTTACTTCTTACAGCATATCCGTCGAGTGACTAAAATCCTAAAAACCCATAGAGTACATAACAGATTTATTGTTAGGAAAGTCATTCCAGAAGAAAATGTCCAATGGTCCTGAATCAACAAATGTTTCGTCGCTCGGGAAGGGTGACAGTTTACATCAGCAAGGTAAGATAATGAGTTTACAACGATAAAAGTCTGACACCGCGCAGGTTAGTCCATTACATATCAATTAAAAGTAACCAAATTAAGAACTATGACCACAAGCAGGATAATAATTTTTTACTTTTACATAAAAATACGTTGTGAAAGTCATATGATAGCTTAATGTATTTCCGTTTTGTAGATTTTAGTTTGGCTACTTATTCACTGCACTACTGTCACACCCAGTTCTCGCCTCTTTCCCGCTGTGTGACATGACGGAGGAGGATCTGACCCAGAGCCCCCAATTCTGTAAACTTCTGGCCACTCTAGCACAACATGTGGACCGAACTGGACTCACTGTGACACTCAAAACTGAGCTGGACAAGGTATTGGCAGACGCTGTCTTCACAGTGGGGAGAAAGTACCTTTTTCTTTTGCTAACACAAGCCTGATATAAGGTCATTGTATCCACAGATCAGAAAATTTAGGATCACCCAATATTCTGTACAGGAAATTCATACATGTTGATGGTTTAATGAGCTTCTTGTTAATTTGTTTTAGTACTTTTTTTTAAAAATTGCCTTTCCTCTTACCATTATTATAGTAATAAACTACTTTCTGCGGTTTATTGTTGCCCAAATGATGTTTCATTCCTAATTGTCTGTCTGTTCTAATGCATCTTTCCTGCAAAGAGAGGATTGAAATGTAGGATTTGTTTACATTAACTTGCAAGGCTTAATTTACTTACAGTGCTGCAGAAAAGCTGCAAGTTTACTAGTAAGTAGGCCTAGGTTATAAAAGTTCCTATTCTTCTCTCAAAAAGTCCTTTTCAAAAATCTGATGTTTACTGTTTAAGTTTTTGGTAACTTTTCCTTCTATTTAACTTCTGGAAGTTTGCTGCACATCTCTGTATTTCAGTTCAGGTCATTTACGAGACTTGAGCTGAAGAATATGGGTGTTCAAAACCTCTGACCAGTTGTGTATTTGCTGCATTTTATTACGTTATTAATATTAAAGCGCGCACTGGGAGTCTGTGTGACTTCTTGACCTCTAGTGGTAAGCAACAAGAATTGCGTTAAACTGGAAATAACTTTTTTCTTTCTGTAAAGGTCTTTGTTGAAGTTTGTGTACCTGTGAGCACATACAAATGCTTTTTTTCTAGGCTGAGCAGAAGCTGCAGAGTCAGAGGCGGCACTGGCTGCGTTCTGAAAGCCTCCACAGGGGACTGCAAGAAATGATCCAGGACCACTGTGTCAGGAAGCACCATACCACTGTACCCCCTGACCAGAATATGGTACAATTCACATGCTTGTGTAGCTGCAGTTACACAAACTGTCTGTATCATTTCACAAAAAAAGCACTGATCAGCAGGTTTGTTTTATTTTAGGTTGAACTGATGCTTATAATGCACCACTAATCCATTATTTGTTTTGTTTGTACGTGTGTAGTTTTATGAGACAATGGAGAAGTGTCTGCTGGTAGTTCAGTGCACCAGACTGCTGGATCCTAGCAGCTCAACCAACCAGGACCAACCAAATGTCCTGGGTTTGAACCCCCAACAAGTGATGGAGCTAATGCCTTCTGAGAAAGTAAATCATAAGAATACACCTTTTTTCCTTTATATATACATATTACATAATTTATGCTCTGCAGCAAACCTGTCTTTATTTGCTATATTGATTATTAATACAGGTTGTCTTTTTCTCCCTATGCACATGCTGTGAATATTTTTGTCAGAATGTTCTTCGAATGAAGCAGAGTCTACCCAGAGAGCTGGAGAAACATCTGAAGAAAAAATGTTGGAGTCTCCTCTCCTACTACCAACCTGAATGGGGTACAGTATTCATTCAACACCTGCTGTGGGAACAAATAACATTTTAGATTCACCATCAGAACTTTAATATTACTTTACTGTGCATACTGACCAGATTATTGATTTGTAATCTCACCTAGAGAATGAGAGCGATGGTCTTAAAAACACCAAGTTGTCTCATCTGTCTGCTCAGCTGGACAAAGAGAGGAAAAGGGCAGATAGTTTAAAAGAGACCTGCCAGGAAAACACAGTTCTCTTGCAAAGACAGACTCAACTCTACCTTTCTGTAAGTCCATATTACAATGCCGTGTAGTTTAAAGCAATCATAGTACTCCTCTGCTGCTTTCAAAAATACTGAATAACTCTTTAGTAATTTAACATCTTCAAATTTTGAAAAAAAAAAACCCAAAACACCCCTGTATTTTAACTTTGCAGTAGAGGAATACTAAGATTGCTTTATCTAGAGAGAAGGTTTTCTTTTTTTTCTGATGGGCTTGCTTTCACATTGTCCAGGAGCTGACAAAATGTATTCAGCTTCTCCAGTCTCTCATACTGGACCACAGACTGAACATTCAGACCGATTTGGACAAGAAGAAGTTAGAGTACTTTGAAGGCAAATGTGAACTGGTGTTACAGAAAATTAAGTAAGTGAATTTTAATCCTATAAATCTGTTGAAGAATGATGGCAATTACAGCTACTACCATAAAAACTTAAAAAAAAATCAGACTGAGCAACCAAAATCCTCACTTTACTTTCAGAGAAATTAAAAAGAAATGTAAAACATGGTTTACTGATTTTCTTTTTTAAAGGACTGAGATGGTGGATATTCAGCTGGAAATGTATACACCTGATTCAATAGCTGCTCATAGAAAAATAAGGCAAGTGGCAATCTTTAAAGCTGGGTTATTTCTGAATATTTTAATACTGTAATTTTGCTTAGTGCAAGAGCTAAGGAGTGTAAATATCAAATATGACCTCTACTTCCTGGTTTTCATAAGTTACAGAAGCTGTATATTTTCTAAAAACTTAACAAAATGTTCTTAATGACCTATTGTAGAGAGAAGCTGGAGTCTGAGCTGAAAGCCTGTCAAGAGGAGAAACAGTCTGTGGAGTCAAAGCTGGCTTCTTTCGAGATCTTAGGAAAGGAGTTTGAGGCCCTGGCGGAGGAGTACAGTAGATTACGGCGGGAGATAGAAATGAAAAACTGGGCCCTGAAGGAATTCAGCCAGTACAAAACCAAGTGAAAATCATCTTTGGTGCTGGGACAATAAGCAGCCACTCCTTTCTCATTGTTTCATAATTCTTAGCAAATATTTTTTAATTTCACAAATTCTGCTTTCTCAAAGAGTCAAGCCCCCTCCCTTTATCACCATGATAATCTGCACTGCATTTTTGTATGTTGTAACTGAAGACGCACAAAAACTAAATAAATAGATAGTGCATTTACTGACAGAGCTTGTCTGAATAGTTACATTTTATATATCCCATACTAATATGCAATCACAATGTATATTATCCAAGACAAGGCCAAATATGCATGAAATAAGAAGTGTACTATATACTCTACATCAGTGGTTTCAACCTTTTTTGGCTCGTGACCCCATTTTAACATCACAAATTTCTGGCGACCCCAGACATTCAAAATAGAGACTTTGTTTTTGCTAAAGTTAATTTGTTTTTGATCATGTAATAGTTTGCTGTACTATGTTGCAAATAAATGTCAATTTTAGATGACATTTAGTCTATATAATATATATTATTATGGCTGGAGGCAGAAAAGCCAGGTGTAGATTACTGCACAAAGGGACCATTTGATTTTCCTTGGTCAGGATATGTACAGTCAGTCCAGCTTGGATTTACAAGGCTGACAATGAATACTGAACAAA
>JAPQRP010000012.1:6516802-6530081 GCA_037367295.1 Apogon hyalosoma | reverse complement strand
ATTTGGATAGTTTCTGTTGTCAGTAGGATTTAAAAAGAGCAAACACATTTGTTTGATAATAAATGGATTCACCAAACAACTAACCACGAGTGAAAGAAAAGTTTTTGTATTATCATTGATATTCTGTGAAAAATGGACAGAATCACAAATTCTACTAGGGTATGTAAACTTATGAGCACAACTGTATGTAGAACAGCTTTGTTTGTTTTTACTCGTTACATTTTTCAGCACAAACACTCCTTACTTTCACAGCAATCTTTCCAAGATCCAGCTTCTTTTCTTTCAGCTGCAAACAGTTTGTGTTTTGTCGACTTTATTCAAAACCTCATATCCAGGACACCATAGTGTAAGGAGAAAGCAACTTCAGCAATGTTTTATCTTGCAGAGTCAAATGGGAACAAAAAGGTGTAAAATATCACTGTAAAGAACAATTTCCCATCATTAATCACTGTTCATGTCCAACACAGCAGGCTTAATTATTCACGGGTCAGTCAAACAGTCAAATACAATGATGCCAGGTACCTCAGCTCTGTATTTATTAGAGCTGCTTCAGACACATGTGGTTTTGTTTAGAGGCATGTCTCACTAGATTTTTCTCTTTCCCATCCTGAGAGAATCTGTTGACACTCATCTGTTTCTTGTATCTCTTCTCTCTGAGTCCTTGCCTGTCTGCCTCTCTTTTTCACTTTCTCTTTTCTTGTTGTTTGTAGCTTCCTGCTAAGCAACTGTCACCCGCAATATTTCATCTATGTTTTGTGTGTTTTTTTGTGTGCACATGCAGGAGTCACAGATCTCCCGACAGAGGAGGACTGTTGTTCCCTCGGTTCCCCAGAATGCTGAGCGAGAGGCCAGGAGTCTGTTTGCCAAAGAGGTACTATAGTTTAACACTCAACACTGAAACTTAAGTGAATCATTAGCTTAGAATATATGTCAAAACATGTTATGGTATGAAGCTTATTTTTTAGTAATTAAAGCTGTATTGTAACCCATGCCTAAAAAAGATTTAAAATGATCAAATAAAAATGACTCCATTATCTGAACAGGGTTATTACAAAACCAAAACTAAAATTACTGTGAAAATAGAATGTATAACTTGATATAAAGAACATGAAAAGATGTATGTTAAAGAAGTTATGTATCATGTATTTCCAATAAAAAAAATTGGATCGTTTGGTCACTTTGGTGCAGAATAGGGCTTCACGATACTGGAAAAAACTGATATTGCGATATGAAATATCTGTGTGGTGCTGATGTAAATGGTCAAACAAATTAGTTGTGTTCCCTCTCGTTGTGGCAATAATTGCAAGGCACTATCGACACAGAACACGTTTCAATATCATCCTTCTTATAGCCAAAATAATTCCAGATAACTGACGCTGCTTTTCTTTTTGGCACCAAGTCTTTGTTTTTGGTGATTTTCTCTTGTTCGTTGCTCATTTTTCAATGTTCTTACCAGCGACTCACTCCATGTGCAGGGGCGTGGTCTGCTTTGGCAAACTGATTAAGAACGATCGTGATTGGTAGATCGCTGTGCACAGTGCGTGTCAGGTACCCTTGAAATTAGATGAGAACACAAAGTCAAACCAAACAGGAGCCTGGAAAACTGTAGGTTCTTTTATAGTAGTTTTCCAGGCTTCTGTTTGGTTTGACTTCCTGATGAAGGCTTGAAGCCGAAATGCGTGTTTTTTAAGGTCTATATATGACCGTGCCATGAGAATAAAGGCATTTCAGTGCTTAAAGAGAGTGCCTCACAGTTTTCTTTCTGTTTGTTATCTACTTTATGAATCCTTTTTTCCAAATAGCATCTTGAACAAACTCTTTTTTGGGTTATGGAAGCATTCCTTCCCATGATTTTTAGTTGAGAACACGTTGAGTTCATTTGCCTCCTACATTGCATGCAGCGTGGTACTGAGCTTCCCTTCAACTTTCATGGGCAATGCAATGTGATTGTAAAGCTATCGTATTCCAAAATTACTAATATCTCCCAAAATATTGGTCCTGTCAACTTGCCGAGATATTTAATGTGGAGATGAGACTATTCTTCAACTATAGGGACCAAATTGGCCAATTAAAAACATCTCAATTTCTCAGAACTGTGCAAATACACACACACACACACACACACACACACACACACACACACACACAGATGCTCTGAGACCTTCCAGTATTATGATATAGATATTATGATGTTTTTGTCTTTGGCAGCCAAAATAAAAAGGCTCCTCATAATACCTGAGAAACTAAAACATACAGAAATATATAGAAAACTAAAACTAGCCAATACCTCAAAATAAAATGTAACTATTCAAACACTGAAGTCAAAAACAAATGGAAGGTCTTGAACTACTAACTCCGACTTCATGACATTCACTGTAAAGCGTTCCCTTGAATCTCATAAAAAGCACTGAACACACTGGCAGTTAGTAAACACATACTGCACTGATGATATATTACCAATGAAAAACCAAGTTTTTTGTCTCGTTATGGATGTGCTCTGCAGCTCAGCCAGGCTTTTAACATGTGTTGCTCAGCCAGCTCTCATGACTGGTGAAATAGCCTGGAAGTAGTTGTCATAGGAATCGCTAAAACAGATCCTGGCTTCCTCAGCATCTACTGAACAAAGATCCTTTCTGAGAATTAAACAAGCATTTCTGTTTGCAGTTTAACACTAAATGAAACACTAATATGCACAATCAAAACCATCTTGAGTAGAAGTCCCATGAGGTGTAAGGGCATGTGTTTTTGTGTCACTTCAGAACCAAACACTGTGGGGGAAAAGGAGAAAAAAAACCCCAGTTCATTCAGTCATTTTCTTGGCTTGTTATATTTGAGTGTGTTTCCTCCTCCTAATCTGACTCTGTGTTGACCTGTTTGGCAGTGCATCAAGATGTACAACACTGACTGGCATGTGATCACCTTCAAATATGAAGCTTACTCTGGGGACTTCCGCATGTTACCAAGGTAAGGAGGATCATAAAAAAACAACTGTGGAAAAAAAGTGGGTTTAAATATGTGGAACATTCAGAGCTCAGAGCAAATCAGCGTCATTGCTGCCAAATATGTAACACGTACAAGGAGTTTAATTCTGGTCACATGGGTGTAGTACAGCACGCCATGCAACCAGTCTGTGCTGCTGTGTATTAAAACAGCTCATATGCTATTTGTGTAATACAGGGAATATCACTTGTAACTAGGGATGGGAATTGATAAGAATTTAACAATTCTGATTCCGTTATCGATTTTGCTTATCCATCCAATTCCTTATCGATTCTCATTGGGGGAGGGAATAAAAGACTAGACGGGTGTGTTTGCATCAACTGTCTTTTATATTTTCCATCTCTGCACAGAAAACATAACATATACAGTATGCACAAACAATAATAACAGATGACGCCGGGTCCGGTTCGGGGGGGTCACACCGTACAGTGAAAATGAAACTTAAGATGCTTTACTAATTCCTCTGTGTCTCCTGTTGTTGTGCACATCATTTCCTTTTCTTTACCTTCAGAAACTTTTGTTTGAGGGGGCAGGACGTTTGTCCCCCCCCAGAACTGGGCCCAGGTGATGCCCTGGTGTTTACTCTGCCACTAGATTCACAGTTGTTGCTAAGTAGCGTATCAAATACATGACATTCCTGCAAATTAATTGCATGCTGTGTGGACAAATGTTTGAGCATACTGGAGGGATTTCCCCCTTTTGAAGAAATGGAAGCTTTGCTAGTGTTACTGGTGGCCCTGGTGTCATTTTTTTTGGAGCGTTTCTGCCTCAACGCCATGTTGGCTACATTCTAAACCAAAACAATGCAGCGTGCATGTGACGTCATCGGCCATGCGCAATGAAGGCGAAATTGATAAGCAGAATCGCTAAGCAGGCAGGCAAATGAATCCAAGGAATCAAGCTACTGGGAACCGGTTCTCAAAAAGAACCGATTCCCACGTCCCATCCCTACTCCCCTATATAGATTTCACTCGAAACAAAAACAGGTGCAGCCCAGATGTCTTGAAATCATGCTCCTTACTATTAAACTTTCCAAGACAATAATTTATATCACTAGAGCCTGGACTTGAACCATGAATTGGAGTGAAAAAGACACACAACATTCCCTCTGATTATCTAAGCACCGCTCAAACATAAATTTACAGGAAGGAAAATGTTGTAAATCACACTGAATGATGGGCTATACGTGCCAAAGCGTTACGTCAAGACATGTATAGATAAAGTTGTGTTTTGTTGCACACATAAAGACATACTTTACAGATATAATGCACCCCACCACACGGAGAACACAGTAACTGAGGGGGGCTGATGTTTATTGACAATCGCTGACCATCTCTTGCTTTTCTTTTCAAAGCAAAGGCCTGAAGACAGACAAGCTGCCAGCTCACGTGTTTGAGATCGATGAAGACGCCAAAGACGAGGTGAGTGGAGGGGCCGGAGCGCCGTTAGATCCCAGACATTGATCACAACAGGGGGATGAGTGCTCTGCTATTGACTCATGATGCCCTCTCCTTACAGATTGCATCGTGCATGGCTTTTAGTGAATTGCAGCAAACCCTGTGCGCATATTGAAATGATCTCTATAATCCTTTTAATTCACAGAGATATGACATATATTGCTCATTTGTCATGCCTTTTTATCTAGAGAATAAGACAAAGAGGACAGTCATGGTGATTGAGAAGTGGCTTGAACTGGGAATTTTGCAGGAGAGCACTCTGTCTGACTTATGACCCTGCAGAGACCGAGTGTGGGGCAGTGAAGCCAGAAGTCTTATACGTCCTATAAATAGCCATCATCGATCCTCCTCCCCCTACCCTCAGGCCGGATGCGGATAAAGTTAGACAGAGAAAGGGTTTAATTGAAGGAAAATAAATGCTGCTGTGCTGCTGTGACAAAGCAAGCAGGGAGCAGATGGCTCTATTACATCCCCAAACAGCCCATGCTCCTGTTACATTACTTCTGGTTTGGCAGCACAATGTATTTTAACAAATGATTTAGCTTGGTTTTAAATCCTTTACATTAATGTTAATTTTTTTTTCCTACTGGGTTATAATGAGAAATCAATAATAATACAAATCAGGACATTATGCAATTCACAAGAAATCTAAGAGCAGCGCTATTTTTGACATGAGGTAGAGTGTGTATCCATAGTGGCCGGAGAGAAGAGGATACATGGAGGACAATGCAAGATGAGAGAGGAGAGCATCTAGCCAATTAGATTATAGGACAGGGCTGAAGAGAAAAGGGAGTAGACGTGACGTAGTGCACACCCATAAACACACACACACAATATCCTTTTCTCTCAATGTCATAAAATGTTTCAGTACAGCACGTTATGTTCCGAGCCTACGTTAAGTTAATCAGGCCTCCTTATGCTTTGAATTCCTCTGAGTGGCCGGATGCTGTTCTCTGAGGGGTCTGTATGTCTGTAACAGAGGGTTTACTAAGAAGCTGCACCCTGGTGATGACTGTTTATGTTTTCGGCAGTGCTGATGAACTGTCCCTTGATACTTATGAGAAGGAAACGCTGCACAGACAGGGTTAAGGTCAAATTATGGAGACTATGATTATGAGAGACTAAGATTTTTTCTAAAATAATATGAATTAGTATGGAAAGTCTGGGACAATAATTGATGGGCAGCTTATGTTGCTGTGATGTCATAACTAGTTAAGTTAATGTTTTAGACTAATACAGCACAATAAACTGTTCAGTGTTGACTTAAAGGTACACTGTAGGATTTCAGAGGATTTATTGCTGAAACATAACATAATAGTTAATATTATGTTTTCAGTAGGGGTGTAATGGTACAGAAAAATTTTGGTTCAGTACATTTTTGGTACAGGGGTCTTCAGTTCAATACGTTTTTGGTACAGTGAAGGGGGTGGGGGTGGGGGTGTTGGAGTGGTGTGCTCCGTAACTACCAAAAACAGAAGTGAAACTTAATGTGCTTCGAGCGTCCGACCAGGCTTCTGTGCCTCTGTTACACTCTCTGTTGTCATGTTTACCCTCCTTATCGGCGCCCCAGCCTCAGAATAAAGTGGGTTTTTTGGGGGCTTTTTTGCAGCGGCACTGAGAATTCAGTAGCGGCGTCGCTGCAGAACGTATATAGGGGAAACCCTGCACATGGGCTCTGCTTGTGTCCAGCCTGCTTCCCGAGTGTTTGCATCATTCACATAGGCTACATGTATTCGTTCAGTACACTTCTGAATTGTATCTAAAGCCCCGAACTGAAATGGTTCGGTACAATGCATGCACCGGTACACCCCTAGTTTTTAGTAATGTGTAATCATAGGAACTGTTGTGTTTTCATTACCTTAGAATGAGTCAGTCATAGCCACAGAGGCAGTGATTCACCAGCACACAGTCTGTCCTGTTTCTACAGTAGCTCAGAGTGGATTTCCTTTTCATTTTTGCCTTTTTATTGCTGGTGACATCCATGTTAAGGTACATTATTTTCACCTTCTAAGTCTGAGCTTGGACTAAAGTAAATATCACTGTAACCCAAAAGCCAAGAACAGACAAACCAAACACTAGCTTTAATGAGGGACTTTTTTGTGGGAGGGGGAGCAGTGTATTCATTAGCTTGCAACTTCACTTCAAAATGTCATTAAAGGACCCTTTAATATCATGTTCTGTCTTAACCCACAGGGATACAGTGTTACTTTTGTGGCAATTCCCAAATCAAATTTTCTCTATATTTAAGCTTTCTTAAGTAATTTATCACCACTCATTATAATATTATCTTCCTTATTTTGCATTTTTGCAGTGTGTCATGTGTTTTCCTATATTTAATTCACTGATCATGTAGATGGTTATAAAAGCTCAGATTAAAATTGAGGGTTATTATATCAGAAAAGTGACTTTTTCAGCAAAGATATTAATAACTGACCGTAAACCAAGTGTGTCCATCCACTATCATTGATCCAACTCCATGGGTTTTACTGGTGAATCAATGTTATAGAAGATAACAGTGTTTCCACGGTAACTATGGAGCCTCTTAACATCCAAATGGGTCATATCTGATGACCATGAAAAGATGACAAACTGTATTTTACACCAATTATTTACATGTATTGATAGAATTAGTGGATCAGCAAGTATTAAACAGTTTATATCAGTAGATGTTTTGGTTGATGGTGGATGTTTGGGTCATTATGGGTTAATCATCTTTTGCTTTTTTATGTTTAGAAGTTTGAGATGGGTCCTCAGTTTAATCCTCAGATAATACAAAACACTGACAAACTACATTTTACACCAATTATTTGCATGGATTGATAGGATCAGTGGCTCTAAGGTTATTAAACAGTTTAGATCAGTCGATGATTTTTGTCGGCAGTGGCTGTTTGGGTCTTTACGGGTTAAAGCTCACTGACTATCAAGATGTTTATTATGTAAGAAGTATTAACCTGAATGAACTAGCATACAGTGTTAAAGCCTGCCTGGATTGGTATTGAGTATTTGTGCTTGCCGTTTTCAGGACACCTCATCACTGTGCTCCCAGAGGGGAGGCATCACGAAGCAGGGCTGGTTACAGAAAGCCAACATCAACAGCAGCCTGTCTGTCTCCATGAGGGTGAGTCACCACCAGACCTCCTGCTATTCACACAACAGAACAACAGCAACATGTGTGCATCAGGGCACACTCAGGAGAGCATTGTAGCTTGTGTTAAAACAACGCAAGTCTTTTTCACCTACTCTATAACACAATCACTTCAACACTAGCTTTGTTTTACTCTAATTCACTAATATGCTTTATTGTGTCAGATATGAATCTTCCTAACTTACTTGGTACTCCTGTGAAATGCAGGTGTTCAAAAGGAGGTACTTCTACCTGTCCCAGCTTCCTGATGGTTGCTATATCCTCAACTCCTACAAGGATGAGAAGAATGGCAAAGAAACAAAAGGAACAATCTACTTGGACTCCTGCATAGATGTTATTCAGGTATAGTTTTGTATCGCCAGAACTCCACATCTGCATTACTGTTCTGAAATAGATCAAAACTCTTTTTTTTTCTTGTTTTTTTGTCAGCAATCATAATGGTCTTAGGTGGCGATAAGTTAAGGGTGCAACAACAGTGCAATGTGCAGATAGTGTCATGGGGAAGTTGTTTTTGTGCAACATTTGCACATATGGTAGCAAGCCTTGGCCTTATTCCAACCAGTAGCTCCTGGTAGTCAGAGTCAATACGGTGTATGGGGTTTCAGGTTGAAAGGGCTGCCTTAGCATTAGCATGGACACTGTTTTTCAATCTATGAAGCAGTATCTTTTGCATTTTTGACAATGTTTATTTAATGTAGAACAAACAAAAGCTTGATATCTAAAAAGAATTTTGGTGGTTTCCAGATGAAGACATTAAACAAAAGCAAAACTAAAAATATTCCTTTCATAGAGCTATCTTCATGCAACATATTCTTCATATCGGCGTATGATTTCACTCTGAGTTGTTCCGTGTTTGGCACAAGCGTTTGCCTTTGTTAAGGTCTGTGTGTTTCCTCCTGCTGCCACCCTCCTGTGGCTTTGGTAGATACACTGCATTCCACAGACTTGAGCAGAAAAGTCCAGTTCTAACAGATTTGAGAGGACTGCTGCTGCTGCTGCTGGCTCATGGAACTGGCTGGTACCTCATTTGGGTCTGCACTGATGGCGAGGCTGCCAGGAAGCGTTCAGTTTGATGAACAAAAACTCTGGTGATGAAGGGAAGGATGTGTTGATTTAGTGGGAAAGATTGCACAAATATGTTTGTCTGAATGATGTGCAGAACAGACTGTGCACCTGAAAGACAGTGTTTCTTATATATATATATCCTATATGAAGCATCTGTCTGTAGTAAGGTAATTATAGAGGTATTTTTCCTCAAGTCTACATTTTTGGGGTCAGGAAAATTATATATGCACTTGAGAAGCCTGTGATTTAATCTAAAAGAAATTCTGTTGTGCTGCTCCGAATGTGGCGTTAATAATGTACAGTCACACAGTAATCCTTTGTTTGGGGAGATGATAAAGGAGAAATAGCAAAAAAAAAAACAAACCCTAAAATGTAATGATTCTTCCTTCCCTAGAGCCCTAAGATGCGACGTAATGGCTTTGAGCTGAAGATGCAAGACCGCTACAGCCACTTCCTGGCTGCAGATAGTGAAGCAGAGATGGAGGATTGGGTGGCCACACTGAAACAGGCTCTGCAGAGCAGCACTGAAGCTGGACAGGACAGGAGGAATGGCACAGAATCTCTGGACGGGTCCCTGGGTGAGTTCATGTAAAACTGAAAACATACTCAGACTTACACACCGATTCTGTTTTACAGAGTTGTACAGCAAAATAAGCCCTACAGTCATGGCTCATGTAGCTATGATGATGATGATGATGATGATGATGATGATGATGATAATAATAATAATAACATGTTTAGACTTTAACTTAAAGCCTGCAGGAATAGGAGCTGTGGTTATAATGTCTGTCAATGGCAGAGCAGTGTGTCCAAAGCTGAGCCCTGTGTTATGACATTTTAATGGTTTCCATATTCCTTTGATACATGGGCAATAAATGGGTTTAACACTATATCTATGGTTGCTGCCAGAACAGAGTTAGAAATGACAGGCTTTTAAAAGATGTTCAGCTGTACAGGTTCAAGTAAATCAAAGCTCAGGAATTTGAAGAAAGATGTCAGCTGTTATAACCATTCTCTTCTCCCAAATTCTCTAAAGTGGATGCAGTCGTAGTGTGTTTTTATTCTCTTTCCATGCAAAACACAGCAAGAATGCCAGCAGTTTTAAGCCAGCATCTTGAAACAAGTGAGGCTTTTTAATGGTACAGTATATAATAACATGCTCTCTGCAGAATATTTTGCTGAAACTGAATAGGACCAGATTGGAGAGATTGGAAGGATGTCCAGAAAGACAAGGGCAGCTCGAGTTTACTCAGTCCATCACCCACCACCTGGGAGTCAGCAGAATAACGAAAGGCCTCTTTTTAATTTGGCCGGTAGACCGTAAAATATTAGCCTGTCCAAGTGGGAAACAAAACCCACAGACGGCCAAACAGGGAACAATTAGGTACCCATGAAATGAGCAGAGCTTTATTGGGCCTGATTTGCGATTGCATGATTTGCTTCCAGACAGGCTCTCATGTGCATCTCTAATACCTTTTATTCACATGTGATCACTGGCTTGTTCAATCAGATGACGACACAACCAGTCAGGGTAAAGGTGAGAGCCTGTTGGAGAGCCTGGGGAGGAGCCTACACCCGGAACTGATGAAGGTACTGAAGGAATTTAAACACACTAGACCTGCATAGTTTGAGGAAGATCTGCAACGTGTAATTACATTGTCTTGTGTTGCAATGCAATGTAAGATTTTTCTATTGAAGTGTATGTTAGCTACAGATTTTACAATGTGAAAGATGACTGCTGTCATCTACTCGGATTCCAAAATAATTCCAAAGAACTTTGTGTGTTTTTTGCATTGTCCTCATTCTCTTCTCTGTCCATAGACACTGGCCTGGATAACTTTGCCAAAACAGTTATATTCAAAACAATAAAATGTGAAATTAACATGTAAAATCAAGTAAAACAGCAATTAAGCATTAATATGTAATATACAACAGAATATAAGACAAAACACAAAAAGAAACCATTCATCATGATAATAATCATCGTTGTGAAAATTATATCAAGACCATTATCCTATCTCTAGCTGAATACATTTAAAGACATTCATGTCCAACTAAAGTATTCCACAATCATAGTGAAAAAGTAAATCCTGAAACCCACTTCGGTTAACTTGATGCCTATTAAACACCATTTATTTGCTTATATCGTCATAAAGTTTGTAAAGCATCAGCTACGATGATAAACTAAGTGTATGGATTGAAGTCATTGTAAAAGATGACGATGTTTAAGTTACAGTACATACATTTTGCCTTCATTCATAGGATATTGTTTACAAATGTCTACAGTAGAGGAAATGTCTGAAAAAACAGCCCTTTTGTTTGACTCTGTATTTGAGTGAGTTTCCTAAGGCTGATACTGAACAGCGGTGTCTATTCCCTCTGTTCCTCAGAGACTGCACTGCTTTAATATGTCTATAAACATGCAGCTGCACACAGACAACAAAGCCCTGTGTGCTCTTCTGCTGCTGTTTCACTCGGTTTGCTCTGGGCCACTCCAGCACAGTTTCTCTCTCTTTGTGAAAAAGATCACTTGAGTCTGTCTGCAGGCTGGACACAGTGAGAGCACAAGCAAAAGAGGAGGAGATGGATTAGGGCTCTTACCCTGACCTGGGGGTTTTGTTTGTTTGTCTCCATTACATGCCCCTCTCTCTCCCTCTGTTGCGAGGCTTGTCTCTCCATCTCCATCTTCTCTGCGTCTCTGTTTGCATTGGTTTAAAAGCGGAGAATACAGTAAAAGGGAATGGAGTCATCAGCTTATTTGCGCCTTTTGTTTTTTTTTCTAGTTCAGTTTTGTTACTGGAATTTTTGTGTCACATTTTTTTTTGAAGTAGTCACAGTGTTATCATGCGGCTCACATCAGATGAAAAAACAGTAAAATAAAATACATATTTGTATCAGGCTTCGTACGAGTGCTTGGAATCCTTGAAAATACTTGAATATCAATGTTGTGTTTTCAAGGTCTGAAAAGTTCTTACACTTTAGTTTAAGTGCTTGCAATTAATTAATTTTTAACATTAACTCTGCCAGGTTAGATGCCAAGCCAAAGCGACTCACAGGGAGGTGATACATTTTGAAACATAAAACTTTCTTTCAAAAACGAAATTTAGCAGAGGCTCTCAGGTCGACTCCAGGTAAATTTTTATCTTAATCTTTAGCTTTTTGGATAAAACTTTGCATAATCCTTTAATGTCTAAACTTTCTGCTATTATGAAACATAATTTTAGATGTTTATAGCATAATACAATGTACATCATTGTGATAAATAGTGAAAAAATAATCATGAGTATATGTATTCTTGTAGATATGTATTTTACCACAGCAATAAGGTGCTGTCGTGGAAAATGTTGAAAATGACCCTTAACCCATTGTAACAGCGACCAAAGACCCAAACATCCACTGGAGACCAAAACCATCTACTGATCTAAACTGTTTAATACCTGTTGATCCACTAATCCTATCAATACATGTAAATAAATGATGTAAATGCAGTTTGTCGTCTTTTCATGGTCATCAGATAAGACCCATTTGGACGTTCAGAGGCTCCATAGTTACCGTGGAAACACCGTCATCTTCTACAACATTGATTCATCGGTAAAATCCACAGAGCTGGATCAGTGACAGTGGATGGTTTATGTTCACTTAATGATATATTTTGCTGACAAAGTCACCTGTTCTTCAGTTTTCTTTGTTTTTGATTTAATATCCTTCAGCTTGAATCAGAGATTTTATGAACATCTACATGGTCTGTAAAGTAAATGTAGGAAAATACCTGCTGTTCACTGAAAAAACACAAAATACAGAAGATTATGCCATAATAAATTGAGATAAATCACCCAAGAAAAGTTAAATGTAGAGAACAAAATATTTTGGAACTGACACAAAAGTAACACTGGGTCTTTATGGGTTAAAAGTGCTTAAATTTGACCTTAAATAATGTCTACGAACCCTGTTGTATATTTTAAATGATCTAATCTATTTTACAGTGTTTTCTATAATGTTTTGATGACCTCTGTGTGCCTGCAGTATGCCAGAGAGACAGACCAGCTCAATAAGATCAACAGAAATGACGGCAGACAGAAGCTGTTCTCACTGGATCCCGAGACACAGGTACAGAGGATGCATCTTTTAAAGCTTGGGTTTCTTATGTTTTATTTATTTCAGTATCGATTGTTACTGTAGGAGTTCTCTTCCACTTTCTAACTGTTCCCTTGCCCTCTTTGCGTTTATCCTTGCTCTCGCTGCCTCCTCCTTTCCTGTCTGATTTCCAGCGGCTGGACTTCTCCGGCATCGAGCCCGACGTGAAGCCATTTGAGGAGCGCTTTGGTCGTCGAATAGTGGTCAGCTGCCATGATCTGACCTTCAGTCTGCAGGGCTGCGTTAGCGAGAAGGGTGACGGCGTCCTCACCAACGTATGTTTGTTAAAGCTTACTTAATTTTTCACCAAATAAAAACAAAACAAGGATGTAAAAGAACATATGAATACATTAATGTATGGACATAATCATCATGTCACCATCCTCAGATACGATGCATCACTTTACCATACTCTTATCAAAATTATGCTGGCAAGTCAAAATTATTAGACCATCAAAAGTCATCAAAAACAATGGTT
>JAPQRP010000012.1:6504570-6516702 GCA_037367295.1 Apogon hyalosoma | reverse complement strand
TATCTCACTGAAAAGTTACTCTTTAGGTGATTCTGTCTTATTTTAAGTGTGATGAGATATTTGGACTAGAAATGAGATAAAATACACTTGGTAAGAGTTAGATTTTTTTCCAGTATGGCCCTGACTATAATATAAGTCTACTACTGTTTTCCTTACTCTCTTCTAAACTCAAAGAAAGCACATAATATAGACACTGATCAACATAAGATCATCACCACTGACAGGTGAAGTGGTGATAATGTTATTTTTTATCATTATGTGGCACCTATCAGTGAGTTGGACATATTAGGCAGCACATTGACAGTTGGCCCTTGAAACTGATATCTCAAATCTGAGTGACTTTGACAAAGACCATATTATAATGGTGATGACTGAGTCAGAAGATCTGCAGGTATTATTGGATGTTCCTGGTCTGCAGTGGTTAGTACCAACCAAAAGGTCAACAGGATCACAACCCAGTTAAACAAATGTGGGAACGTAACATTATCTCCAACTGCCTAATTCAGGGTGCTTGCACCGGTCTTGAAAGTCTTTAAAAGTATGGAATTTTGAAACGTTGTTTTCCAGACCTTGAAAAGTTTGGAATTTTGTGTAAAAGTATTAATAAAGTATGGGAAAAAGTTTCTCTCATAGTTGAATTTTAGAGTATGGTCAAAGGCACATAATCTTGTAAGATAAGAATAAATGAGGAAAGGATATAATAAACTTGATATGATTTCACTAACTGGTCAGTACTGGAATGATTCTAGTGAAACTTGTTTGTGTGATATCCATGCACTTTTGTGATTTTCAAGTGTTTTGAAAACTTTTCTGTCAGTAAAACAGGATTTACTGTGAATTATCCATTCATTCATTCACTTACTAAAATGAACTTTTCTACTACACACAAACGGTACAGTCTCAACCCAAAAAAGTAGGCACTCAAGTATAAAAGTACATAAAATCAAGGTCTTGGGAAAAAAATTGCAGTTTTGAAAAAATCTGGAATTTTTATTTGGCTAAAGGGCAAGCACCCTGTAATATTTTGTAAGTCCTGCTTTTAGAGCCAAAACAGCTCTGACCTGAAGCACGGAGTCCATAAGACCTCTGATGATATGCTGTGGTATTTAACACCAACACGTCAGCAGCAAATCCTTTAGATCCTGTAAGTTGTGACATTGGGTCTCTGCGGATCAGATTTATTTGTTCAACACACCCCCGTGTTTAGACTGATATCAGGTTGTCCTTCCTTGGACCATTCTACAAAATGGTCTGACCTAGTCATTTGACCATCAACGTTTGGCGCCTATTTTGCTGCTTCTAACGCATCAACTTTAAGGATTAATTGTTCACTTATTACCTCATACATACACTACCAGTCAAAAGTTTGGACTCACCTTCTCATTTAAATGACATGAGATGGACCGCAGATGTCCACTCCTCCTTCAAGACTGGTAGAAAACATTTCAGGTGTCTACCTCACGAAGCTCATCCAGAGAATGACAAGAATGTGCAAAGCAGTAATAAAAGCAAAATGTGTCTATTTTGAAGAATCTAAAATATAAAACATGCTTTGAGTTATGTCAATTTTTTAAACTACATAATTCCAAACGTGTTCATTCATAGTTTTGATGCTTTCAGTGAGAATTACAATGTAAATAGTCATGAAAATAAAGAAAAACCAGGTGAGTCCAAACTTTTGACTACTAGCCTACCACCGACTGAAAAGTGCCTCTGCAGTGAGATAATCAACATTACTACCACCTCATCTGTCAGTTATATGGCTGAGCAGTGTAACAACGATGGTTTCAATCAATATAAGAAAAAAACTTTAAGTGTTTTCCAAGATAATTTTCTTGAAATATTCAGTCTAATCGAAAATCTTTATACTGTTAGTCATTGTAGTGATGAACAGCAATTGAATTTTGAAGTGCATTTGGGGCAACGTAGTGGTTAGCACAGGTGACTCACAGCGAAAGTGTCGTGGTTTGATTCTTGGTGGAGTTTGTGTGTCTTCCGCATGTCATGCAGGTTTCCTCATGGTCCTTCAGTTCCCTCCTCCATTAGAAACATGCATGCTAGGTTAATTCCTGTCCTGTGCCCTTGGCCAATGTACTGGCTTAGATCTGGAGCTAGTCCCGAGACACTGCATAGTGGCAGTCCACTGCTCCTAGTCAAAGTCAGCTGTATTGTCAATTTTGCCCAATGTACATCGCAAATAGAAAACTGAAATTATAAAACTCTTAAGGCCCACAGTGCAAAATGAACATAGTAGAAAAAAATACAATATAACTATAAACAGCAGGGGGTTGAGGAGACAATAAATAGACAGTAAAGGTGCAACAATGAAGTTAAATAGATGAGTTATTGTAAAAGATGAGTTAGTGCACTAGGATGGATAGAACTCAGAGAATGAATTTCTATACAGGGACAGTAAAGGTGAAATTTCCTTTTCATGATACACAGTTTTCATTTTTACACCACAGAGCTTCCAACACATTCACTCTATTACTGCCCCAGATAATATACCTCCATAATTCATGGCGGCCCGTCTAGTAGGCTGAGAGGGGAAGAGGACAAATACAACTGGATCATGTGGTGTGTTGTTTCATGTGAAATCAGTTTATAAAAGCTTAGCAAGGCACAGTTTCAACTATGATCGTCCTACATTGTACGGCGAGTTTAATAAATTCTGAAAGTTATGCAAGAAGTCAGTCTCACTGGTGAAATTATCTCAATGCAAGATAAATGAAATGCTCTTAGAAGCATGAGGCAGCAGTTTAGAGAGTGTGTGTGTGTCGCCTTTGTCAGAGTGCATTGCTGTAACCATAAAACATTGAGATAGACCTCCTCTTGCTGCTTGGTAGTGCATTAGAGGCACTGGTAGGAGATTTGAACATATTTGTGGTTTGGAAACAGCATGCACTATTTTCCCTCCCCTTCTACCACAGTCTCAGATTGGTTTTAATGTTTACTGCATAGACTAAGCCCCGGTGTGCAAACATCAAACATCTTGGCATAAAAGTGAGTTGTGCTACTGTAAAGCCAACATATTCCTCCAGGTGGACTGCAAAAATCCAAATCTTACCAAGTGTATTTTATCTCATTTCTTGTCAAAATATCTCATCACACTTAAAATAAGACATAATCACCTTAAGAGTAACTTTTCAGTGAGATATAAGAACTGATTTTTAGAAAATAGATCTTGAAAATCTTATTTCAAGAAATCTTACCAAGATAATTTACATTTGTTCCATTGGCAGATTTTTTTTTTTTGCTTAATTCAAGACTTTTTCGCCTAATGGGCGGCCATGGCTCAGGAGGTTGAGCGGGTCATCCAACAACTGAAGGGTTGGCGGTTCGAATCCCGCTCTGTCCCAGTCATGTGCTGTTGTGTCATTGGTCAAGACACTTCACCCTACCTGCCTCCAGTGCTGCTACTCACACTGGTGTATGGATGTGTATGAATATTCAGTGGTGGTCGGAGGGGCCGTAGGTGCGAAATGGCAGCCATGCTTCTGTCAGTCTGCCCCAGGGCAGCTGTGGCTACAAATGTAGTTTACCACCACCAGAGTGAGAATGTGTTAGTGAATAAATAATAGATCCACTGTACACGCTTTGAGTATGCGTTAATAGAAAAGCGCTATATAAATCTAATTTATTATTATTATTGTTAAAAATCTGCATGTAGCACAAAATTTGCGCTAATATTTTTTTGAATATCTCTTTATTCTTTCATAGGTACATTCTGGAAATTGAACTAATTATTCAAGGTAGAATGTTCCACAAAAATGACCGCTGTTCCAAAATCATTCGCAATTTATATGCGTTTAACTGGGCAGGTTCTGCATGTAACGCAAGTGGACACGATGGGTTACATACAAAACCTGGAATGAGACTGAAATTCATGAAAAACCTACATTTCTGGATTAGAAAATCCACTAGAATCCTCAAATTTAACACAGTGTCTTTATTTATAGTGGTATATAAGACCATTTACAGCCATGTTTTCAGATCAAATGCACTGACACCTAGGTAGCTTTTCATGTCCTAGTTTTGGTCCTATTTTTGGCTCCAATATTTTATTAAAAATTCATTAATTTTGGGATGGCTCAGAGCAAGAGTATAATTTTTTTTTTTACATTTATCTGAGGTCATCATTAGGTACATCCTGGGGGAAATATGTCTACGTTTGCCTTTTGTTATTGGGCCTAAAAAGCCGGTGAGGTGCCAGATACCAAAATTAACCCAGTTTCATAGAAGCACCCAGATTCAACTGTTTTATCATCACTATTTTCTTGTTTTCTTTGTTTCATTTCAAATAAGCTCCTCACATAAGTATATTCCAAGATGAAATTAAGAAGTTAGGTGAGGTGGGGTGGTTTTAAGTTCCATGATGCATGCATATATTTGGTCTTTGCATTATGTGTAACTTAAAGCTCAGTGATTTTCTTTATATGTGTGGTCATATATGATGGCATAAAGTCCAACAAATGTGTATCCCAGTCCAACATATTGAAAGTGAATGTCAGGGTTCAATTCTCAACCCATGAATGAAATAAAGCTACTTTAAAATGGCCCCATTATAACAGTATGGAAAGTACAAAAGCCCTTAATCATTTCTCTGTTGAACTCCAGGTGGAACCGTTCTTCATCAGCCTCGCTCTCTTCGACGTATCCAAGAGCTGTAAGATCTCAGCGGACTTCCACGTGGACCTGAACCCGGCCTGTGTGAGGGAGATGCTCACCGACGCCTCGGGCCAGCTTTCTCCTTCATCCGACTCAGAGGGCGGAGGCGGAGTGAGGGAGGGAGGAGGGGGAGTCATGGTGAACGGAGACTCAGGGAAAGGAAACGGTCTGCCTGTTCTTCAAAGAGTGGCCGAGGCTCTGCTGCGCTTCCCTACACAGGTAGAAACATGTTTCACCTCAGATGGTTATCTGACCGAGGAAGTGACTTTACCTGAGTCAGAGATAATGAACAACAGCTAAATCACTCATGTTTCATTCACGTAGTTTTAGATGTGAGTGTCACAGTGTTCCATTATTATGTGCAGTACGTGTTAGGAAATAGATATCATCATCATGTAACACTCAAAAACCTGAACAGCCAGCAACGTAAAGTCTAAAATAATATACTGATCTACTAATCCTGTTTGTACATTTAACCCATAAAGACCCAGTGCTACTTGTGTGGCACTTCCCAGATGAATTTTTCTGTCTATTTAACTTTTCTTAAGTGACTTATCACTATTTATTGTAATATTTTCCTCTATATTTTGTATTTTTCACTGTAAGTAATGTATTTTCCTATATTCAATTTAGATGTTCATGAAAACTCAGTAAATTCAAAGATTATTATATCAAACAATTGGTGCCAGGCACAACAAACCCCCCCCCCTCACACACGTTTTACCTGAGTTTTTGCGTAAAGCTGCTGACAAAACAGACAAACAACCACAAACAATCCCCTTGCCTCTCCTTCGGGGGCAGGGTAAACAGCAAAAACTGAAGAAAAAGTACTTTTACAGTAACATACATCATTAACTGAACACAAAACATCAGTGTTGTAGAAGATGATGGTGTTTCCATGTTCACTACAGAGGCTCTGAACGCTCAAATGGGTCACATCTGATGACCATGAAAAGATGACAAACTGTATTTTACACCAGTTATTTAC
The DNA here is from genome assembly GCA_037367295.1 of Apogon hyalosoma. Classification (NCBI taxonomy): domain Eukaryota; kingdom Metazoa; phylum Chordata; class Actinopteri; order Kurtiformes; family Apogonidae; genus Apogon; species Apogon hyalosoma. The sequence continues at coordinate 6,511,046 of JAPQRP010000012.1, read as the reverse complement.
ATGGATTGATAGGATTAGTGGATCAACAGGTATTACACAGTTTAGATCAGTAGATGCTTTTGGTTGCTGGTGGATGTTTGGGTCTTTATGGGTTGTAGAATTCTAGTAATATGCACTTTCTCAGCTTCTCAGGAGCGTCAGATATGATCCATCTGGACCCATTTCTGAATGTGGAAAGGGCGTCATCTTCTGCAGTATTGATTCACCAATGAAACTCATGTAGTTTGATACGTGACTGGTTGTAGACACTTGTTTTAACATTCTTTTAATAATATATTTTGCTGAACAAGTCACTTTTTCTTCAGTGTTTTCTGTTTTGTTGCAATATCCTTTGAATTTATTTTGAATTTTAATAAACATTTACATGGTCAGTAAATTAAATGTACAAAAAATACCCTGACAAATGCAAAATAATAAATGGAGTTAAATCTCTTAGGAAAGGTTAAATGTAGAGAATTAATAGTTGCAGGTCTTTAAGGGTTAATAAATCCAAGCCTCTCTTCATTCATTCATTATTTGTATATGTATAATCTGTGACAATCCAAATGAATCTAAATTCTGTTTAAACTCTCGTGGATTTTAAAGTGGAAAAATGACCTTTGTTTAATTTTTTTGATTGGTTTAATGTTTAATTACAAAGAAAGAGTCACACCGACTGCAGTTTGTTTGTCAGGCAGAGTGTTTGGAAAGCCTCTCATCTTGTCGGTTTTGGAGGTTTTGCTGATGTGGGATTGTTGATGTGAAACTGATTCCATTCCTCTTCATTTTGTTGAGCTGCTCTTGTGATCATACTAATTAAGCCACATGGTGAAGGAGTTCGAAGTGAACATTAGTGGCTGTGGGTAGCGCTTCCTTTATTTCATTTTGGTCTTTCTAAGCATAAGGAACTGCTGGGTGTCTCCTGTCAATAGCGTTCTTTTTGTAGCTGTTCGTTTTCATGCGTTTAGAGTTATGTATATAGCTGCTTTAGACAGTGTTTTCCCTTCTAACACATTTCAAGGTTAAGAAGTACTCCTGTCACATTCTTTTGATATATTTGGCATCCATCAACGAAAGCTTCTAACCATATTTTTTCATCTTCTAGAATCTAAGAGTGCTTCAGAGATTAACCCATAAAGACCCTGTGCTACTTTTGCAGCAGTTTTCTCTATATTTAACCTTTATTAAGTGATTTAACACCATTTCTTCTAATATTATCCACTGTATTTTGTGTTTTTTCAGTGAAAATCAAGTATTTTCCTATATTTAATGTACAGATCATGTAGCTGTCCTCTGAACGTTCAAATGGGTCATATCTGATGACCATAAAAAAATGATAAACTGCATTTTACAACAATTATTTACATGTGGGGATTAAACAGTTTATATCAGTAGGTGCTTTTGGTCTGCAGTGGATGTTTGGGACTTCATGAGTTAAAACATCAACTTCAAACCCACTAAAGAACTTCTAGGGGGTTGCTTTATGAAGAGACCATTCAGGTAGATTTCCAATTGATAAAAATATGCAGTATGATAATTTGATGCTTCAGAGAAATGGAAATAACAGCATTTCAGACTGAATCTCATACTACTCAGTCATACACTTTCTAAACTGATGAAGCGTGTGATTGGATGCAAATATTAGTGTTGCCTCTAAAAGAAATGTCCTTACACAGCTCTGTGAAGTGACACACTGCTGAATAGTCGTTTGTATCTGGAACAAACCTCTTTTCTCCCTGACTACAGCTGGCTAGGATGGGAAATGGGATAAGTAATGCTCTGATTTCCTCTTGATGACTAAATGCCTAAATGGTGAATATGAGAAGACTAAATGGTAGGTAATTAGGGTGGCTAAATGTTGGAGTTCTTTACCAAAATACTTGCTAACAGTACATCGATTTCTTTCTTTTAATCAAAGTACTGTGTTCTTCATTTTCATGCCATTGTCGTATTTCCAGATGGCGACTTTATTTGCAGACAATCCTCGATCTAGATCCAGGTTTCTAAACTTTAAAAGGATCCACATGAAGGGATTTAAGTATCTGTGATTGGCCAGATTAGTGATGTTTGATCTGTTCTTGGTGGTGTAAGTTTTATGTCTTGTCACTTCTTTTTGCTGTGTTTAAGTCTGAAGTTTATTTAGGAAAGAATAATGCCCATGTTTGAGTGTTATTCTTGGCTCACCGTCTCGGCCTTGTGTGTTCCCACTGGTGGTGTGTGATCAGCATACACAGTCTATTCCTCACCTCTGGGTTCTTGGCCCATTAATCTGATTAAGTCACTCAGCTAGACTGGTGCCTGCTCTAAATTAGAGACTGCTAGGATATAAAATACAAAAACACACACACACATACACGTACAGGGGATGGCTAGAGGAGAATTAGCCACAGTTACTGGTGCAGAAATTATCGACTATATTCACAAAGCATTCCTGTTTTTGCACTTTTTTAGAGTTCCCAACTAAACTGTTAATATGGATATGAAGGATGAATATTGCACAAATGTTGTCATTTACATATAGTAGTGCAAACGTTAACATAAAATGACCTCAGGATGTGCTTGAAACACTCATTTATATTTCATTCCTTCTGCCACATAGTTGAGAATGCTGTTGCAATATTTGCACACATCTGCAAACCTACCAATATCTAAGTCTTTCATAATTTTTAAGACTAGGTGTATTTCTCCTCTGACCATATGTGTAAGTGTTTTGTTTTGCACATGCATCTCTACACTCTTGCAAACTGTTGACTACTAGATTTGTGTACAACACACAGAGCTGACTGACAAATGTGAAGAGAAAGCCCAACTGAGATGCATATTCTGTCCAACAAATGCTCCTAAAATTGGAATGGTATTAGCATATCCCACATGTCTTACTTGGAAACTGCTCTATTCAGAAAAAGGCCTAATTCTGGATATCCAAAATGGAATATGCTTCATACGTGACAAGTATATTAGTGTGGTTGTAAACCAAATGAAAGTGAAGGTTGAAGCCCGTAACACAATCTGGAAGCTGCAGACTTTAAGATGGAACTGAAGGTTTGTGTGTCTAATTTATAGACTCAACACTGTGTTGAAGCAGTCGACATCTGTGAAAGTACTACACACATATGCACACACAAACACATGCATACAAGCAGCAGGCTTTACATCTATGATTAGTGCTCTATTATGGGTCTGTAGACCCACAGTTTAATTTAAGTACATTGGGTGTGGTCCAAGGACAGAACCTCCACCTCTTCTTCTATCTGTTTACTACATCAGCAGCTTGTTCTAAAAGCCACAGCCTCTGGTCCAGGTTATTACATAATTCACTAATCTAATCTATTTGTCTGGAGTCAACTATTAATACTTTATTTTGTCTTCCAGCTACATGCTAGCAGAAGTGGTTTATGTTTTCGGAAAAACAGCTCTGACACTGTTTACACATAATTGTTGAAAATAATAAATGAGCAAAATGTTGGAGGATGGAAATGGGTAGCAAATCATAATGCGAGTGATTCAAACCAAATGCTGCTGTGTGTGCCTGGGTTAGTAATATGAACTCGAGCGAATGAAGACAGATGGGGAAGAATTGACAGCAGCATGGTTTGCAGTGTAACCACGGGGTGAGTCTGTCTGACTGGCACATGGTTAAGTCTCTTTTTAAAATTGTGTGAAATTTTGAAGTCTGCAATTTAAAGCTGTAATCAGCCTCGACAGTGTCACTCAGGTTGTCAGTGTGTTGCGTGGTTTTATACGAATCTTACTTTGTCCCTTAGAAATTGTTTGTGTTAACTGACACTACACGTTTAAGACAGACCCATCTCACCAGATCAAAAATAGACGTTAGCCCCATGTGGTTTTCCTGTATAACTTTGACAGCAGCCACTTCCCCTGCCACTTGCCTTGTAAAGGAGCAGTGGAGAAAAATGAACTGCTACTAAATGATTTCCCGTCTAGTAGTAGTTTTCATTTTTGTAGTGAAAAGTGAATATGTTGTGTACTGTACACAGCACTAAATGGCCTCCTCACTCTTGTTTCTTTCAGGGTATCTTCTCAGTAACTAACCCCCATGCTGATATTTTCCTTGTGGCGCGTGTGGAGAAAGTGTTACAGAACGGCATCACCCACTGTGCCGAGCCATACATCAAGACCTCAGACATCAGCAAGGTCCACTGCACTTTTCTCTGTTAAACAAACACATGGCCCAAACTGGCGTAGCGTTCCAGTTTAACCTTCTGTCTCTGCTTTTTGTCCATATTGATTTTGTCTTTTCTGTTTTCCCCAGACTGCTCAGAAGGTGCTCAAAGCTGCCAAACAGACATGCCAGCGCCTGGGCCAGTACAGGATGCCATTTGCCTGGGCTGCCAAGTAAGACAGGAATAATCTATGATTCAAACTATTACTCAGAATAAATGTGTTTGGATTTGTTTGTTGGAAAAATACTACAAGCTCAGGCACACTCATTATGAGATAACGGATTGGATTAGATTAATTTCAAATGATATATACAGCTGCGTTAGAAATCAGGATTGTTTACTGGTGTGAAAGTTTCAGGAAATAATGGCAAAGCATCACAATATAATGCACTATATTAATAAACAATGGATGCAATATGGATGAAAACTGTATAATTATAATAAAGTTTCCAAAATGCAAAAATTGTTACATGCTGCATCTTTTTCCAGGTTGAAACTTTTCTTTTTGGTATAACAAGCTTTTCTATTTAGCTTTGATAAGTGTTGTACAACTGTAGAAAAATATGCTTTATGAATATTAAACTACAAATGCAATAAATAGTGGCTTAAATAATATGATAAAGACAGGAAGAGTAGAAGAAAGTAAAAAATCAGTCATCAAATCTGTCATTTATATTCTTGATATCCAGTTGAAAGTAGCTTTGTCTTATGCAAATATTCAACATTAAATACAGGAAAGAGCAAAAAAAAAAAGCGTTATAGAATTCTAATCCATTATTATTATTATTATTATTATTATTATTTTATATATGTAGTGGATTAATGATTTGCCAAGATCTTGTATTGATTATTGGAGCCAGACCACTGTGTAAAGTCTTCTCCAGCTGATCCCAAACATTCTCCTTAGGGTTCAGGTCTGGACTCTGTGGTGGCCAATCTATGTATGAAAATGATGTCTCACACTTCCTGAACCACTCTTTCACAAGTCCGATGAGGCTGATAAATTCTGGCAATGTCCAGTTTTTATGTTCTGCAGCACATTTACCAATTCATGTTAATCTTTGGAGTCATTATAAAAGGGATGCATCACTATTATTTGCTTCATTAAATCCAGTAAGTCAGTCTTGCATATTCTAATCAGTGTAATATTAACTAATGCAAACCCTTGTCATGTCCTTCTAGGCAGGTGTTCAAAGACGCTCAGGGCAGCTTGGACATGGATGGGAAGTTCTCTCCTCTCTACCGTCAGGACAGCAGCAAAATCTCCACCGACGACATCCTCAAGCTGTTGGCCGACATCAGGAAGTGAGTCATCACCACTCACATGCATTTCCATATTTATGTCCTGTAAAACTTTACATTTTCATACAACTTTGGCTCTAACTTTGACCAGAATTTACTGTTTAACATTAACGTGTTTAAAAAGGTTGTGTTCAGATTAGACTGTAACTTCTGTTTGTTCATCACAGGCCTGAGAAGAGCAAACTTCAGACCATCCCTGGACAGTTAAACGTCACTATTGAGTGTGTTCCACCTGACTTCTCAAGTAAGTCATCACATAAATTCTCCTGTTATCCAAACATTTGTGCTTATGTAACAGGATGAAGTTAGGTGCCTACCTTAAAAGTAAAACACGGCTCAGTACCGATACTGTATCAAAGACCTTTCATATATACATACAGTACTTTAGACTGAGACGAAATATAATATTTACATTAAATGAAAACTGTATTTAACATTGTCAGCGTACTGTAGTTAAATTCAGAATGTGTGTATTATTATTATTATTATTATTACAATGTGTAGTTTTTGAGTCATACTGTACTGTACTGTAGTATGTATTGTGCATAAAGGGCTTTACCAAGTTTACATTTAGCCCCTGTTCAACTCACCTCAAATGCAATACATCAAAAACACCAGGATTAAACAATAGAATAAATGCAAAGACCAAAGGTAGTGTTCTTCCACAATGTATACGACAAAATAATGAGTGTAAGCTGTGATATAGAGTTTAGCATTGAACAAAGGCCAGCTAGTGGCAAATGAAGTCTAAAAGGAACAGTACTGCTAGGGAGTGAAAAGAGAAAACATTTTAAGTGTAATTGAACAGCACTGTTATCTGGAAGGAAGACAGTGAGTAGTAGGCTGCATCAATCCCAGCAGTTACACAACATACTTATATTAAAGAAGTGACATTTTGCTTTTTAAATGGAATGATGCATTTTCAAACATTTCGCTGTGGTCTCCATAAACTGTAAATGCTCTGCTTGGGTCTGAATTCCTCATTAATTCAACTCCACAGGTCCATCTTCA
>JAPQRP010000012.1:6467814-6491384 GCA_037367295.1 Apogon hyalosoma | reverse complement strand
ATAATAATAATAATAATAATAAATATGACAAACAATAGTCCCCTGTGCCTTGCATTACATGCAAGCACACGGGGAATTATAATAATAATAAATATGACGAACAATGGTCCCCTGTGCCTTGCATTACATGCAAGCACACAGGGAATTAATAAAACAAATTTACTTAAGTGTTATTCAAAACAGTGTGATTCCAGGCAGTTGCTGATCCTGTTTGCTCTTTTCACACCTTTGTATATTTGTGTTTGCTCAGACTGTTTGTAGTCAGACTGTACCATTGTTGTACTTCCTTGTGTTCTAGTTGGCTACTCCTGGATGCCGTTGCTGAAGGATGGGAGGATGCAGTCTGTAGATGTCCATCTGCCTGTCGCTGCCACCCTACCTCCTGGATACCTCTGTCAGGACACCAGGAAGGTTTGTATTCTCTTAACCTCCAAACACCTAGAATCTAGAATTTTTGTCCTAGTTCCCAAAATGAACTTTGCTCTGTATTTAACCTTTTCTAAGTGATTTATCACCATTTATTATGATATTATCTTCTGAATTTTGCATTTTCAGTCAAAGTCTCCCTCAACTTCAACTTGGCCTACGATGAACTGGCGACATGTCCAGGGTGTACCCCACCTTCACTGCAAAAAATCCAAATCTTACCAAGTGTATTTTTCTAACTTCTAGTCAAAATATCTAATCACACTTAAAATAAGACAGAATCACCTAAAGAGTAACTTTTCAGTGAGATATAAGAACTTATTTTTAGACGATCTGGAAAATCTTATTTCAAGAAATCTTACCAAGATAATTTTCACTTGTTCCATTGGCAGATTTTTATTTTTTTTGCTTTATTCAAGATCTTTTGCCTAATTCAAACAAAAAAAATATGCCAGTGGAACAAGTTAAAATGATCTTGGTTAGATTTCTTGAAATAAGATTTTCAAGATGTATTATCTAAAAATCAGTTCTTATATCTCATTGAAAAGTTCCTCTTTAGGTGATTATGTCTTATTTTAAGTGTGATGAGATATTTGGACTAGAAATGCGAAAAATACACTTGGTATGATTTGGATTTTTGCAGTGTTCGCCCATAAGCAGCTGGGATAGGCTCCAGTGACCCTAGTGAGGATAAAGTAGGTTCAGATAATGAAAGAATGAATAACCCTGGACTTTAATCTGAGCTTTTATGAACATCTACTTGATCAGTGAATTAAAAACAGGAAAATACTTGATTTATACTGACAAATTACAAAATTCAGAGGATAATAGAATAAATGGTGCTAAATCACTTAAGATAGGTTAAATATAGAGAATATTTCATTTGGGAACTAAAACAGAAGTAGCGCTGGGTCTTTATGGGTTCAACCAAGAAACAGGTCAGGTCTTTTAAAGTCTCTCTGCTGTTACTGATGTGAGTCCAGATCACGCTATAAACGCATATTTGTCTGATTTCAGTCCCAACCAGATATCAAATGGGTGGAAAATGCCAAAACACTCTTCAAAGTGAGGACTCATGTAGCATCAACAATATATGCTCAGGTACAACACGTCCTGCTTCTACGCACTTCTTGCGGTTTGTGTACATAGCGTGAATGACATTAACGTTGCACTATTTGCCATGAAGGACCTGCATCTACACAAGTTTTTCCAACACTGCCAGCTGATGAGGATGACATCAGAGGGTAACCCAGCAGAACTAATCAAATACCTGAAGGTGAGATGGCGCACACAGCGGTTTGAAACCAGAGATCAGCTTACAGATAGAGATGATTAACAGTAACACACTCTGAAAAAACAACTCAGGATCTTATAATGCTTGTGGTTGTGGCTTTCATATCAGAGCTTCCAGGTGTAGAATTTCACCATCAGCCTTCATATACTGTAAAGCCTGCAGTTCTCTAAGACATGTAGGATTTTACATTGTATAAAGTTCTCTGAGGTGCTGTTCTAAACTTAAATGATGTGTTCAGACCAATAGTTTACGGGCTGGATCTACTAAAGGTTTGCGTGTATATTAAAGTGTGTGCAAACTCATTGCACATGCAAAAAAATGTACAAACTGATTTACTAACAGTGCGCACTAAGGGTTTCATCTTTCAAAGGTTCAAAATAGCACAACTGCATCCAGTTAGTACATTTGAATATGCAATATGAGGCGTTTACACACAATTGTGCGTGTGCTGGGAGGAGAAAATGTAAATATATAAATTTAGCACACGCAAAGCGATTTATTAAACCTGAAAGCAATTTTGCTGATAGAAACTGCGTCTATATTTAACACGTCTCAAAGGGAGGTGCAAACGGTTTGGATGCATAATTGCGCACACATGGAAGTGGTTATTGTCGCAAGGAGACATGGAAATGATGAAACGAGGTGCAGAATAAAGTTTATCCTGATCCTCTATCCAAAACTTGGCTAACGGCTCAGTTTGTGCCTCAAGCGGGATGCACACTTAAAGATAATCGGGCTGTTTATGTCCTGATTTTTCCCTTTCCCTACCAAGTACGGCAAACGCCAGATTATTTTATGTTTTATCAGATTATCCTATAAGATTGTCCTGTGGTCTGAGGTGTGTTAAGTGAATTTGTCCCGCTAATCGGCTCTGAAACAGGTCGGGGCCGACAATCGTAAATATTAAACTTGTTCAATATTTGTGACGAAAAATCTTCATGTGTGGGGAAAGCTGATGACTCCGGAGCAGAGTCCTGCACGGGTCCACTTTTCCAAACCCGCACCCACCCATACCCACGTACATCAAACTTGCAACCTGACCCGACCTGATTCAGGCCTCTGCTCCCGAGTCATGCTATGTTTCTTCTTCTTCGTTTTTGTTTGATCACGCGAGCTTTCTGGCTTGGAGGACTAGATTCTAGATCGGTGGTGGGACAGAATCGTTATGTGTGTGGTGTGCTGTGTTGAGATTATCGGAGCACACCTCACACAGTACAGTCAAAACTGTTCAATGCCTGATTTTTTTTATCTTCATGTGTGGGGTCTGTAACAGATAAAAAAAAATCTCTTAAAATTGAGAAAATCCTTATGTGTGTACCCCGCTTCATGTTCTTAAACCAGCCACTGGGCATTTGGGAAGCTGAGACCCAGGCAGCACCAAGCGCTGGCTTGAGTGAAGTTGAAAAAGGCTGATTTAGTTTTCTCCTGCTGTTCTCTAAATGGTTTTGTCTGTTTGTGAATCTTGGGTCTGAACTGGGTTTAAAAGTGCAAAACAATCCACAACCACTTGGGGTGCAACAATCTGTAAAGTGTTAGTAAAGCTGAATTCACTTTGTTTTACATTCATCACGTGGCGAGCCTCAAGGTTCAATTTTAGGACCTTTTTTTTCCCCCCCAATTCCCTCTGGGATTCCTACCTAACCTAAGATGACATCATCATGTTATTTCACTTGACTCGTTTTAAGATCTACACTCATATTGCCCGATCTTACTGTTGAAGATGAAAAAATGTCACAGCTGTGTTAATCCAATCTCAGCTTCCACTCCTGTAGCATTGCACTTTATTCATATTCTCCTCCCTCTGTCGTCTCTCAGTGCCTGCACGCTATGGAGACGCATATCATCGTGAACTTCCTGCCTACTATACTGATGCAGCTGTTTGAGGTGCTCACAGCAGCCACCAAAGAAGCCCATGATATTGCTGTAAACTCTCTGCGGTCAGTTGGTCACTTGTGTGAAATGAGGTGTTTTATTATACCTGATGAAATGCTTATAGAGTATCTGTCCTGTTCTGCACTCGTAGCGTGATCATACATATAGTCTCCAGATGTCAGGAGGAAGGGCTGGAACACTACCTGCGCTCTTTTGTTAAGGTATTAAACCAACACAAGTTATTTGATGAGGCACCTGGTGTTGATTTGTCACTTTCTGTTTAATTTGAATCTTCTGTGTTTGTTTTTCTGTTCTCAGTATGTGTTTGTGACCAACCATCCCGTATCAGGAAACTCGGCGACCACCCATGAGGTTTTGGCCACCGCAGTCACGGCCATCCTGAAGCAAACTGCTGATTTCAACACCAGCAATAAACTACTCAAAGTGTGTACTTGACCTTTTTATCCACTCTATGTAGACCAGGGGTGTCCAGTCCTGGTCCTCAAGGGCCGATATCCTGCATGTTTTAGATGTATCCCTCTTCCAACACACCCGATTCAAATGATAAGCCTATCTATCATCAAGCTCTGCAGAAGCCTGATAACAACCGTCAGGTGTGCTGGAAGAGGGAAACATCTGAAACATGCTGGATATCGGCCCTCGAGGACCAGGACTGGACACCCCTGATGGAGGCGGACAAATCTATTAAGTAGTAGTACTGATAATGACCAGCAGGTGGCACACTCAGCTGTCGGATGACTGTAGCCCTTAAAGCATACACATGGGCAGCTGAATAATCCAAGATATTTGACTTTTGTAGGTTAATAGGTTCAGAACTTGACCTAAAAAAACTGAAAGCACTTACCGTATTTTCACTTATTTTATAAATTCAAGAAGGCCTTGTACATGATACATTGTCTGCAAATTTTGTGCTTTTATTGTCTATTTTTTTTTTTTTTTTTTACCTTGTGGAGAATACCATTGACAGTGTTATCCTCATCCTCCTTTTCTCTTTCTGCTCTAGTATTCATGGTTCTTCTTTGAAACTATGGCCAAATCAATGGCTCAGTACCTGCAAGAGGGCAACCGGATAAAGGTTGGTTTTATTATCCTGCACCATATTAAGAGTGTGTAGATTAGATTTGTTTTAATACTAAACAAAGGACAAAATGGCTTTTACTGCCATGTATCTCAAGTAAATTTATACCAAACTTTGACTTTTACTAATGCCAGTCATTTTTTTGTATTTGTTATCATATGTTTTTCTGAATCGTATCTTCAGATGCCGCGGGCCCAGCGTTTCCCCGACAGTTTCCACCAGGCACTCCAGTCCTTGGTGTTGTCCATCATGCCCCACATCACTATCCGCCACATGGAGATCCCAGAGGAGGCTCGTTGTATCAACATAAGCCTGGCCAGTTTCATCAAGGTCTGACGCCTGGATGCTTAATCTAAAAGCAGCTCCATTTAACTAATAACCCGTTTAACAGCAAAAATCTAAATCTTACCAAGTGTATTTTTCTCATTTCTAGTCCAAATATCTCATCACACCTAAAATAAGACAGAATCACCTAAAGAGGAACTTTTCAGTGAGATATAAGAACTGATTTATAGACAGTAGATCTGGAAAATCTTATTTCTAGAAATCTTACCAAGATAATTTTCACATGTTCAACTGGCAGATTTTTTTTTTGCTTGAATTAAGCAAAAAAAGCACAAAAAAAAAATCTTGAATGAAACAAAAAAATCTGCCAGTTGAACAAGTGAAAATTATCTTGGTTAGATTTCTTGAAATAAGATTTTCAAGATCTATTGTCTAAAAATAAGTTCTTTATATCTCACTTAAAAGTTACACTTTAGGTGACTATGTCTTATTTTAAGTATGATGAGATATTTGGACTAGAAATGAGAAAAATACACTTGGTAAGATTTAGATTTTTGCAGTGTTACTTAAGTCAAATCATACAATACTGTGAATCAATTCATTTCCTCTACGCAGGTATAAACTGGACAAAACAGTCTTTATGTTTTGTTTATTTAGCAGCATGTGTCCTAATTTCTCTCCTCTCCTTTCTCATATCAGCGGTGCTTGACCTTCATGAACCGGGGTTTTGGCTTTGGTCTGGTCAATCACTATATGTGCCATTTCAGTCTTAAGGATCCCAAGGTACATGCAAGGACTCAGCAAATGCACATTCATACTCAGGACAAAAGCTACACATTGTAATATTGCAAATTTTTAAAAATGTATTTATATGTTTTTATGTTATATACCTGTTGTGAAACACATTGAGTCTGCCTTGTGCATGAAATGTGCTCTATAAATAAAGTTGTATTGAATTAAGATATTTATTTTTTATTTTATATATTTAAAAAAAATAAAAGCAAGAGGTCAATTACATATGCACTCATCAACGGTCATTAATCACTGAAAAAGTAATGGAATATGATAAATTTAACATAAGTGCACATATGTATCAACTCATAAACAGTTTGAAAAGGAACAGAAAGAAGCAAAGGCTTGTCTAGTCCTGCCCCTTCCTTACGTTCAGTGTCAGATTCATAACCAAATATATTTCCTTCATTGGCTATTTATTATGTTAAATCAGAGAACAATGTATAACTAGTCAGAACACCTTCGTATTGGTTGTATCACCATTGTGCAACCATTCTGCCAGAAATAAACATAAACAAATAGAGACTAAACTGTACAGAGTGTAATACGTAAACCCCAAATTACATATAAACCCATCAAAAATATCTCCAATTACACATACCGAAATATGAAAGTGGACTGATTACTCCGTGTATTTATATGAGTCAATTAACATTTGTTTGTTTTGTCTTTTAAATAGCAGGGTATTCTTACACGACTTTAAAGTATCATCAAGTTTATTCCTTAACTTGATCCCACATACAGAAACACACATACTTTTCAGAGTTGTGTGGACCGCTGGGTAAATGAAGTTATGTTCACCCCTTAGACTGTAGCTTCATCTCTTATTTTGAACATGTTTTGCAGATTACTAGGTAGTCTAACTAACACACATGGGAATTACTGAAACACGTCATGTGAGCACATATTAGTGGAGAATATACAGTGAAAACATGCATATTTTCACTGACAAACATTTACTCAGGTGCAATTTGCTGCAATTCCTCAAGTTTGTGTTGTGAGTGTGAGTATATCAGGTACCTCTCTCGCTATCTCTGCCTGTGCCAGCACTACATTTGACTAGCAAATTAAACCAGCACAGCCACCCAGCAGAGAAACCCATTACCCTATCCAGGAATTAATTTTTTTCTAAAAGGAATGTACTTGTGCAAGAAATGGTTGTCAGAAAGTTGCCCGTGTGTGACGCCCATGCATGTGTTTTGCGTTAGGTGCTGACGGAAATGAAGTTTGATTTCCTGATGACAGTGTGTAACCACGAGCACTTCATTCCTCTTAACTTGCCCATGGCTTTTGGGCGCACCAAGCTGCAGAGGGTACAAGGTGAGTGTCATGTTATATTCACATGCCATATTCTGCTCTCCATTAAATGCATTATGCTTCCTACCACACAAGTAACCACTGACTAGCTTTCACGTGACCTCATCCCCTTTCTGACCTGCATCCACCACAGTGATCCCCCCTCGATTAACCTGTTGTTTTTCACATCCATAACCATACACAGGACTGTAAATATGCACCAGGCATATCAAGCCTTTATCTAACCTGGACTGGCACATGTTTATCCAGCACTTGTTGACATTACTTATATTACACAACCAAAATGCGAGACACAAACAGCAATATGCTCTGGAAATGCTGCATGGATTGTTTTAAAGTTTCATCCCCAATTTCTTTATTTTTACTCCCGCCTTCCCTTGTGTTTTTTGTGTTTTGCTTGTGGTCAGATTTTATTCCGTATGCGACGGAGCTTTTTGGCCCTGTAGGTAGGTGACGCTCATCGCACCATACTGTGCATCAACGCCACCATGTTTGCTGCCGTGTGCAAACACCTGCACATGACCTACTTGCACTGTCCTGCACTAACCCACTTTCCTGTCAGCACCGTTTCTCATCGGATACCCGATCACTCTGACTCACACTCAGCCCACTGCAACTTCTAGTCTAATGTCATCATTAGTCTGCTGGGTGATACTGTACATCTGTATGCTATAGAGGAGAGGAGCTTGGCTTTGTGGGAATCAACTGGCCCTCTTAATGCATAATTGACATGATGCACCAGACAGAAACATCTTTCTCTCTTGCTGTATCTGTCTGTTGTCTCTGCCTCTCTTACTTTGTATCTCTTTTTTTGCTGTGGGTCTGCCTGTCTGTCTCCGATATTAGATAAGATAATTGCACATGGTTTCCCAATTCAAAGCTGCATTCAATGTCTTTATATTAACACAACCTTACTGTGAACTCCTACATCATTGTTTCTTGTGAAACAAACTTCTCATTGGCAACATTGTCATTAGCACGTCTCTGATCCTGTTGATGAAATACTTATTGAAAAGTCTCTTTCTTTTTCTGTGGAGTGACAGTGTAATTGTTTGACTGTTATGTGATGTTGCTGAGTTTTTGCAACCTGAATGATCATCCAACTATCATTTAATGACTTTACTATAGGTTGCTTGTGTTTGTGGGAGCAAAATTCATCAAAATGTACACTGGTGATTTCTATTTGTTTTCTTTTTAAAAATCTTGCCTAAAAATTTCATGCTTCTAGATTACGAAGTTACAGCTTTCATAAGATCTGTTATCAAATTGAGTATTAGGAAATTTCTGGTCAGTATCTTAAGTTTAGCCTTGTCCCAATAACCATAATGATGTCAGCATCAGTTTAAGTCATGCTAATGCATTGTGACTTCCTTTCTGGCCCAACCATAGAACAAAGCCTGGAGTTCAGTCTGACGGAGGAATATTGCCGCAACCATTTCCTCGTTGGTCTGTTGCTGAGAGAAGTGGCTGAGGCGTTGCAGCAAGGGCCTGAGGTCAGACAGCTGGCCGTGAGCGTTCTCAAAAATCTTCTTATAAAGCACGCTTTGGATGATCGCTACACAGCATTCAAGGTGAGGGACGGTGAGACTGCCCTGGATGATGGGAAGGAAAAGAGACAGTTGAAATAAGAAAAACACACAGAAAAACAAATGATAGTGGTATGTGGACATCGAGTAACTATGGCAGATGAGTCAGAAATATAAAAAGAAACTCCATGGAAATTTGGAAAGATTAACAAGACATTTAATCTCTTATTAGAACATCTTAATTCACTTGTTTTCAACACATTCCACGCCTAATAATTGTTTTAATCTTAATGCAAGACTTTACACAATTTTAAGTTGTTTCCTGACTTTCTGAAAGTTCTGCAGTATGAGACGATGAGTACGTCTGAGGTCTAATTTATCATCAGACGTGGTTCCATTTAGACTACATTAACTGAAAATGTGTACAGGAAGAAATGTGTGTTATGACACAGACTGCCCATATCAATCCCAAGTTGTTCACTTTACATTTTTACCAAGTACAAAACTTGTCTGAATGTGAAGGAAGCTTTTCTGCACATGCCATGTCTGGCTTACCATACTGGAATAATATGTACATAATTCTGCCTGTTGTATCTGTGCCTCGGATGCATTTCCTAGGAAATGAAAAGTGTAGATGTGTAGATATAACACATACAAACAATGTCGTCTCTGACTGAATTGCATGAACGTGCTCTTCAACTACAACTTAAATTAAGTGTTTCCGCATTAAAAGTTGAAGATGCATTGTGCAGATTTTAGGGTCATTTATTTGCAGAAACTGAATATAATATCTATATGCAGGGTGTGATTAGTTGGGGGTGGGGGGGATCAACCTCCCCTCTGGTTTTTACATCCCTACTTCTGCTCAGTGAATTTCATCCTTTGGGTGTGGGAGCAACCAACCAATTGAAATAACAGGCAGGTCATGACTGAGTTTTCTTCCACCTATTTCCTACATTACTGGCACTAACATTCACCTGAACCAAACTGTTGGCAGTCTCAGAATTTGCGAATGTCCCCATACACCAGGGTGCCATAAAGGGGGGGTAAACATGACAAATTAATGGGGCCCAGCATTTGTGTGTCCAATGAATACAGGGTAGAAGTTGTGAAAATTTTGCATAAGATCCGCTATATAATAGAGGAATAGAACCTGGCAGTTGGATGTTGAAAGCATGTAAAGTTTCACACACCAGCGTTAGTTACGTTAGTTATGGACCGCACCCCCACGTATATAACCCCCCCCTGCTCTGAGAAAAAAAACAAAAAAAACCCTCTGTTTTTTTGACAAATCGATGTGAATATGATATTTCAATAGATGGAAAATATCAGAAAGTAAGTGAGTATTTCAAACCTTGAAGTTCATGTGTTGGAAGCAGCAAAATGTGCGACTGTACGTTTGATGATGGTGATTTGGGTCAGAGAAATGGGTAGACCATTTTGCAGCCTCCAAAGCATCAGTTTCAAAGACTAAATGTTTTCTACGAATGTATTCCACCCACTGAAAGGTACTTGTGTAATGAAATAATCAACATTTTTGTTGCTAATCAGTGTTTCAAGTAAACATTTGAAAATAACAGTCTTTACTGAGGGAGACAGTCCTCTTCTCCAGAGAGTGTAATACATTTCACAGCCATGTTTCTACTGTCGCCTGTAATGTTGGTTTTCTGTCTCCTTTTTTTTTTGTTTTGTGGCCCCTGTAGATTCACCTTCTCTATTCAGTGAAGAGGCTGATGCATATTCAGTTTGTTGTTCTCTACAGCTTCACCTCTAGATGCCAATAATTCCTAAACGCTGCACCTTTACTCCGTAATGTGGCACTAGATACAAGTTGGACAGATGTCCCCCTCTATAATTTAACGGTGCTTTTACCCACAGCTAGATATCAACATCTGTTATGCAAATAAGCCAGTAATGTATTTTGAGTACAGGCGCCACTGATACTGTCTGCAGACAGATGGCTTTTGAATTGCGTGTTTAGCGCAGAAAACCAGTAGATATCATTTTCATCTGTCCTCTGTTGTTACAGTAATGTTTGATTAGGGTGTGTAACATTATTGTGTGCTTCCTTAAAAAGTGACACTCGTCATGTCGCAGCATTGTTGAGATCTGTTTCTGCTTGACATCTGTCATGTTTTAGTACAAAACTTACACAGTCCTGTTATGCTCCAGAACCAGCAGGCCAGGATCTGTTTGCTGTACCTGCCACTGTTTGAGCTGCTCTACCAGAACTTAAAGCAGCTCTCTGCCCAGCCATATACCTCCAGCCCTGGACACGGCCTTAATGTAAGTCCTTTTGCAACCCCGTCTTAATTTTAGCCCTGAGTACAGATGGATCTTAAAGCATAGAGGTGCACAGGTGTAGGTATAATCAAACCCATAGATTGGAAGATTTTATTAGATTTTTAAAAATATATTTAGCATTTAGTTTACCTTGAAGTTACCCTTTCCTGTTTTTAGTTGCTGCCATCAGGATTCTTATCTAATGTTCTTGTACTCTGTGAAATGATTATAAAGGAATCTAGGGAAACTCAGATCACCAACAAGACTAACCCCTCTTTTCATTTCTCACTGCACATCCTTTTTTTACATCCCTGAGAAAGACATATGAAAAGAGAGGGGTTGAAGCAACAGGAGTTTGTCAAAACACAACATTCTTGCATCAGTGCCATCATAATATGAACTATATGTAGTGGTGTCATATATTTTCCTTTTTAATTTAACATATAGTTGTTTGATTGCTTATCTTAAATAGCTAAAACAACCTATATTTAACTAGGACACATTTATTGAGTCCTGTCGCTGTTAGCCTTCAATATGCTTAACTAAACCCTAAAACTGAACATATTTACAAAGTTTACATATTTAAACGAGCCCACTTCCCCTTTGCTCCATCATGTGGTTTTCTAGGGCTCCAGAGATGACCTGATATCAACCAGTTCTACAGACAGCAGGAGAATCAGCACTGCAGTCGATAGAGACCATGGTGAGCTACAATGTGCAGTACATATGGCATCTGACCGCTTCCTGTTTACAAATATCCATTATCATCACCTTAGGGGCCCCAGCTAGATAGCAATGTTTATTTTACACAGAACATCCTCCATTAGCACCACTCTCTCTGAAAGGTGCAGCTGTGTGCCAGACGTGTGTCACTCTGTTTATTTCCTCTTGGGATTCAGCACCACATACATTAAGCACTTCCCTTTGGCTTTTATTTTCTGATGCTGAAAGAAATATTTGTATAAAATTCACTGTAGAATGTGATAAAATAGGTTAACTATAATTCTTTGATGAAAACATGTGAAAGGATTTGATTCAAGTTAAGTATTGATTGTTAAATTAACTTAGTTAATTAAAGCTGAGAGTATCAATTTTATTCAGTTAATTTAACTTCATTTAAATCCAGGTTTAAGACCCACCTGTTCTCAGCTGCATTTTAATAGAGTTTTTATTCATCAGTTCAGATCTGCACTGTTTCTTTTAAGCTTAAAGGTTTTATCTGTTTATCTGCTTTATTTGTTTTATCTGTTTTATCTATTTATGGTTTTGTTTTGTTTTTTTTTTTAAATTTCATGCCTATACTTTTTATTGCTTCCCTGCTGTAATGCTTTTAATGTTCTATATAAAGCACTTTGAATTATCTAGTACATGAAATGTGCTTTATTAATAAACTTGCCTTAATTTTACATATCTGAAGTAAGACTAACTTAAATTGCAGTTGCTAGTAATTCTTTAGACTCTAGTCAGCATTATTCATATTGTTTGGTTAGTTCCCTTTAACCTGCAGAAGTTTGTGTTATGTGGGTTTTGCCTCCTCATGTATTATATAAAAGTATATGTATCAATGTAACAGTGATGATTGTCAACCCAAAGCCTACTTTACACATAGTGTTAGAATGTCACAAACCTAACAGGCTGTTAAATAAACCACAGTATGTAAATTTGTGCACGAACATAATGGGGCAGAACCACAGTGTTACTGTATGACAAAACATAGTTTGTAAAGTATCCATCCACCCACTTACCCATCCATCCATCCATCCATCCATCCATCCATCCATCCATCCATCCATCCATCCATCCATCCATCCATCCATCCATCCCAGATAGAAACTATGTATGTTACCAATACACTATTTGTACTTCATTTCTTACACTTGTTCCTATAGATTATTGTGTGTGTGTGTGGATGGGTTATTATTAACCTGTAAAGACCCAGTACTACTTATCTGGCAGTTTTCAGATTAATTTTTCTTTCTATTTAATCTTTCTTAAGGGATTTATCACTATTTATCACATTATTGTCTTCACTGTTTTTCACTTTTTCAGTGAAAATCAGGTATTTTCCTATATTTAATTTACTGCTCATATACTTTAATCATCATGCTGAGATTACATTTGAGGGATATCATACCAAAAACAGAGAAAACTTGAGGAAAAAATGACTTTTTCAGTAAAATCTCTCATTAACTGAACATAAACCAAGTGTCTCCATTCACTGTCGTTTATCCATCTCCATGGGTTTTACTGGTGAATCAGTGTTGTAGAAGATGACGGTGTTTCCACGGTAACTACAGAGCCTCTGAGCATCCAAATGGGTCATACCTGATAACCATGAAAAGATGATAAACTGTGTTTTGCTCCAATTATTTACACATATTGATAGGATTAGTGGATCAACAGGTATTAAACATTTTAGATCAGCAGACGCATTTGACCACTGATGGATATTTGGGTCTTTATGGGTTAATTTCCATCTGGTGTTTCTGAGGAATTAATGATTTTGAAGATTTGTGAGATTCAAATTTGGGCCTCATTAAAATAATGTTTTCATTGCATTTCTGGTTTTGTTTGGTATTTACCGAAATGGTGATGATAATACTAATTCATGTGTCAGCACTAGTGCATCCAGCAGACATTAATAGTTTGCCTCCTGTGTTTGCTACAGGTTTGTTCACACAGAACGGCCATGTGAGGAGAGAGGACTCCAGAGGCTCTCTGTTTTTGGATCCAGGAACCCCAGACAGCATTGAGGTGAGAACGTGGCACATCAGCAGAACCACGGATATTAACATGAATAATGTACATTAGTCTGAGCACAGCCTCACACGTCCTTCCTTTGCAGCAGTTTGTCTATTTAGAGCAGGGGTCTCAAACTCAACTTACCTGGGTGCCGCTGGAGATCCAGTCTGGGTCACGCTGGGCCACATTAAGTATTCCACAAAAAAGGGTTTCTTTACTCGCAGCTGGTAACATGCACTTTTTGATGAACTTGCCTTCGTTGAACGGCTTTCCGGCCCTAGAAATCACCTCAATCATCATGTAGCTAGCATCATTCTCTTTGACGCTTTCGTGAATAAATCTTGTTTCCTCAATAGACATTTTTTAAGATTGGTGACCTGTTTTTTTCTCTTATCTCCCTGGTATTTTGTAAACTGCTTGGCATGTATAGTTGAGTAATGATGTCAGACGGTGCCACATTTCAACAGAGACATGACTGGAACTGGTGATGGCAGATATTTCCATCCACTTGGTGTCACTGTGGAATGTGTTTCAACTCAGTGACTAACGTTCATATTTCCACAGGTACTTTGCAGTTGGCTAGTTTGACAACCGTTGACAACAAATGCTGCCAGAAGTTGTCACCAGACTATCTTTGGTAGCCCATAAGTGATAAAAATAAGTAAAATAAGTGTGGCAAGACTCAGTGAAAAGGTGCGTTTGAGAACTACATGTGGGCCGCACTAACACTAAACTTTGATGTCAAGTAGGGGGCCACAAAATATCATCTCACGGGCCGCAGTTGGCTCCCAGGCTGTGAGTTTGAGACCCCTGCTTTAGAGTATCCTGCTCTTGGATGTAGAAAGTACAGATCTTTGAGTTAAATTTAGGAGTGAAAGGAAAAAGTTGTCAAAAATAAATAGGAAGCCTTCCCATGTCTGGATCTATCTATCTATATTGTTGAAAATTGCTACAGTTTCATTCACAGTCGGTGATTATATGCCACATGGACATTCACTGTACATTTACTTTGAAGCAAGTTCTCACAAAATGTTGTTTTGCACAGTCATCGTGTTCATCTTGATCAGCTTCCAGTGGCCTCAGTGTGACATGTCTGCTGCCTGTGAACACAGCATCAAGAAAACAAACCATGTACTGTTCCCACTGTATGACTGTGGCTCATTTATCCACACCATCTGAATTAGTCATCATCAAACATATGCCAAAAACCACCACGGTTTCAATGTTATCCTGTAGTGTTTTGATCTGGCCCACCCACACTGATACAAATCATATGTCATGTACAGAGGAGAATATGTTAATAGGTTTTCCCTGGAACACATACGAGTTTGAACACAAGCATATTCCTGACCCTTGGACAGAGTCAGCTGTCTGGGTGCAGTGAAGGCATACGGAAGTGGATTGTGTATCATCCATATAAATACGGCCTGAACACTCTCAACATATGAGCCAAGGTTTATCTCAGGTTGATCAACAGCCTCATAGTAAAACTTTATATACAGGTTCCATGGCAATATGGAAAAGTAATTTAATTTGAGATTAATTTGTAGCTAAGTGTAAGGAAAAGAACATATTTCTAGACTCTTGGCCTCACTCTGTTTTGTAAAATATGAAAGACGAATGCATTATAACGTAAATAAACTGACCCTACAAGCAGAGTGCTGTTTTGCAATAGAGAATCATAGCTGCATACAATTAAAAAAGTGAGAGGAAGATTTTTTTTTTTTTATTATTTTATTTCAGATTTTGGGAAAAAGATAGTAATGTTAACCTAATTCCTGTTTTCTCATGGAACTGAAAGGAGCTCCATCAGGCAAGAAGTCAGTTATCATGTGTTTTCCTATTCTCAATGTCCAAAATTCTCTTAATAGGAGTAATGATAAATAAAAGCTAAATTCAGTGCTCTGTCAATATAAATGTATGTGTTGTTCCTATGTACCATGGAAAAGTCACATTCATTCTCAAATTGTATTACATTTTGATTTTAATTTGCAGCATTACACTGCATTCTCAACAGTTTGACTTTTTGCTCAATGTTTCATCCTCGTTCTTAAACCCGAACTCGTACTCGTCTTCATCCGCTTATCCGGGTCCGGGTCGCGGGGGCAGCAGCCTCAGCAATGAAGCCCAGACTTCCCTCTCCCCAGCCACTTCCACCAGCTCCTCCAGGGGGATCCAGAGGCGTTCCCAGGCCAGCCGAGAGATATAATCTCTCCAGCGTGTCCTGGGTCGGCCCCGAGGTCTCCTCCCGGATGGACATGCCCAAAACACCTCCCCAGGGAGGCGTCCGGGAGGCATCCTCACTAGATGCCTGAGCCACCTCAGCTGGCTCCTCTCAACAAGAAAAAAAACTTCCTCATTTTTTGGTTTTCCCGAAATGCGATCCTAATTCATTCAACAACAGCACACGTAATTAGGATGTCATTTACTGTAACAGTCGCATTAGCTTAAATAAACTTCAAGCTCCGGTGTCATGTTTTCTTCATTTATATGATGATTTTTGTGATGGTTGAATTAACAGCCACATTTTTCCCTTCTGTTTTTTGTTTTTTTTTCTTTTCTCACATCTACTTTAGAGTACACATGATAAGACTTAGACTAGAAAAACGTGTTTGTTAAAAAGACTAATCTTTTTGTGCACGAGTTTTTCTTTCCATTCAACATGTGTGATTGTGTGTGTTTTCAGCTGCAGAGACGTGGTTCAACCATGAGCAGCAGCCCCATGCCTCCCACCGGCAGACTGGGACATTATGAAATCAAGGGTCTTCTGCTTTCCTTCCTGCATGTTGTCAAGACTTTGTCAGAGGGTCAGTCATAAGCTGTATCCACACTGCACTGTCATGCCTGGATTCTCCATTAGACAGGATGTTAGATAAGTATCCGTTTCACTATTTTGAGAAGGAGTTGACACTGAAACTTGGCTCGACTTTTAAACTTGAAATGTGGGGCCACTAGGCGTCTACTGTTTAGAATGTTTGGTTAATTTCACAACATGACTCTCTAAGAACAACATGGACTATTTATTCTAAATGCACCTTGACAATAATTGGAAAAGAGCAAATACAATGCACTGTGAGTCATTGTCCCTTTACTTGTTTGTCCACAGATACTTTGATGGCCTACTGGAACAAAGTCAACCCTCAAGACATCATGAACTTCCTAAATTTGCTAGAGTGAGTATGAATGAAAGACTGTTATTCACCACTTTAAATGACAGTGTAAACCAGGGCTGTCAAAGTCATTTTAGTTCAGGGGCCACATTAAGCCAAATTTGATCTGAAGTGGGCCAAACCAGTGAAATAATAACATAATAATGTATAAATAATGTCAACTCCAAACGTTCCTCTATGTTTTAGAGTGAAAAAAGTAAAATTATGCAATGGAAGTGTTTATATCTACCAACTATCCTTTAAAACAATGTGAATAACATGAACAAACTGAAATTTCTTAAGAAAACTAAGTGTAGTTTTAACAATATTCTGTCTGAGTTTTTTTGTGTATTTGTATTTGATCCACTGTGATCTGTAAGTTGTGATGTACATGTGTAAATGATAGTGGATCAAATACAAATACACAAAACATTTAATAACAGGCAGGATATTGGTAAACTTGCACTTCAGACATTTCAAAATGTTCATATGTGTTCAGGTTATTTGCCTTTCTTGTGAAATGATAGTTTGTTTTAGTGTAAATACAGTAAGATGTTTGCATTTACAAAGAGAAAAATTTGGAGTTGGGAGTATTTATAGGTAATTACGATAGTATTTTACTGATCTGACCCACTTAAGATTAAATTGGTCTGTATGTGGAACCTGAACTAAAATGATTAATATCTTAAGTGTAATTTTTGCATTTCACAAATTCATCCCACAGGCCAGACTGGACCCTTTGTTGGGCCAGATTTGGCCCCTGGGCTGCATGTTTGAGACCTCTGGTGTAAACACAGTGTCAAAATATTAACTGTTATGTTTGGTTGAGCAATGTTAAAATCAACAATATTATATTATAGCCACAGTGCATCTGCTAACAGTCAATTTGATGATGACAAGGATGAGACATTTGTCAGTTTTACATCTGACACTGTGATAAATGCACTCCCATCCCAAACTCAGGATCGGTACCTGAACTGTAAGACTGTCTTTGCAGCTACATTACCAGCTGTTCTGCACTTACAATACTGCTGTATACAAAGTGGAGGAGAAATGTTGTATTGACAATGAAGAAGAGACTTTTAGGAACTGGTTTGATTCCATTTTATTATGATGTGTTCAACAGTTTGGCTGAAAGGTATCAAGACATAGTAAGGAATAGATGCAACCAGCACTTGTGCATTTACAGTAACTAGGTGATATTTCTCAATCATCCCACTGTGGCTGCAGTATTTACTCATCTGAAACTAAAACAAAAGGCAAAACGGTTCCTAGAATACCAAAATAGAGGCGTAGGTGAGTAAAACAACAAACACTCAGGTCATGTTAATGTTTTTTCTACTTTTCTTTGCAGGACTTGCCTTGTTCAGTTTCGTTACGCAGGAAAAAGGAACATCGGCCGGTAAGTGTGGAATATCTACAGTGTGATCTAATTTGTTCCTCCTGACATGTCACAACATGTAAAATACAGAACCTGCTCAGCACGGCGGTTTTGGTAAAGTAGGATTATTACTGAGATGGAATGACTTTGCCACTCTTTCTCTTGCTCTCTGTCATCCAAACTCCTGTTTTTTGTATGTCTTATGTAGGAGTCATGAAGGATGTGTGTCAAAGTTGTTCTCATCGGACAGGAAGTCTCAGACTATGCCAGCAATGCGCTGCAACCGAGCCAGTCTAATGCAGACAAAGATTCATCAGTTTAGCACCATGGAAGCCTCCCTCACTCTAAATATAGGTAACCAAATCTACCTCGCAGATAAAATTTGACACATTTTTGTCTTAATTGTGGTCTTGTCTAATTGGTAAGTGGTGTTTAATATGGTTTAATCTGACATCTCCTACAGATGCTGACAGCATTTACAAATATACTAATAACTTTATAGTAAATCAATTGAAATACAGATATAGTTGTAATGGTATATACTCAAAACACTGTGTTAATGATGTTTTGTTGCAGAGGATGAAAGAATACATTCAGTATAAATTAATAATCACGTGCTTTAAACAAACTTAATGTCTTTAGGTCATTAAGGTTTTCATGGAATTTTCTGTGAATTAACTGATAAAAGTTAAACCACTGTGGCTCCACTAAATAATATGCTGTTTTTCATAAATTAGATTTGATTCTTAAGCACTAGCTCATGAAATATTTCGTTTTTAATTAGAACCATTTTGTATTATTCGGAAACATGCAAGAAGATTTAGAAAGTAAAGCCTTACTGGAAAAGACAAAGAATAATTAACTGCAGCCATATTAACCCATAAAGACCCAGTGCTACTTTAGTGGCAGCTCCCAAATGAATTTTTCTCTTCAAGTGATTTATCACCATTTATTATTACATTATCCTCTATATTTTGCATGTTTCACTGTAAATCATGTATTTTCCTATATTTAATTTCTTATTTTTATTTAGATGTTCATGAAAACTCAAAGTAAATTCAAAGGTTATTATATCAAAACAGATAAAACTGAAGACAAAGTGACTTTTTCAGCAAAATATATCAATAACAAAACATAAACCCAGTGTGTGCACCCACTGTCATTTATTAAATTCCATGGGTTTTACTGGTGAATCAATGTTGTAGAAGATGATGGTGTTTCCACGGTAACTCCAGAGCCTCTGAACGTCCAAATGGGTCATATCTGATGACCACGAAAAGACGACAAACTGTATTTTAAACCAATTATTTACATATATTGATGGGATTAGTGGATCATAAGATATTAAACATTTTATATCAGTAAATGCTGTTGTTCACCAGTGGATGTTTAGGTCTTTATAGGTTAACTGGATGTTTTATGTTGGAGTCCAAGAGGAACCTGAGAAAATGGTAGCTTTGATATGCAAAGCAAACCTCCACTAAACCAATTCTTCTACAAGTAAACAGGTGTAATACTTATGTCTTGAACAAACTGTATATCTGTGCTGCATAGGGTAACATTAAGTTTGCAGAATTTAAGTAAGATGACAGTCATATGAGCTGTTAAAGCAAACTTAATCTGCGCAATTAGAAGAGTGTGTTACAAGGGTGTGGAGAAAATCAGGGACAGATTGTTCAACATTTGAGCTGTACATCTTAAAATAATAAACCTGGGAAGAATCCTATGAGTTGGATGACACGTTATCTCTGTAAAGAAGAACAAAGTATAAGGAAGAGTGACAGTTACCTCAGTCAAAAAAAACTATCACAAGGAATATGAGAAACATAGAAGGGAGAATCATTGGAGTCGTTACAATGGAAAAAATAAAACATAAACTAAAATTACAAGAAGCACAACTGGACAAAACCATGTGAAAAAAATGACAATAACCAAAACTCAAAATGGTGAAATGATTTGATCAATTAAGGGAAAATATTATGGACTTTAAAATGAAAATCAAGTGACTTAAGCATGTGATAGCTGAGACAGTGTTTTTTGATGATTTTTCTTTATTAAAGATCTACGTAAAAAAAGAAAACACACAAACCTACTTTGCCTTATAATATTGACTTTGTCCATGATTTGGAAATGAACCAAAATGACGCAACACCAACACAGAGGCTTCCTCTGACCACAATGTGTTCATCTCAGAACCATCCGTGAGCGCAACTTCATGAATATTCTGACGCCCCAAGATGATTTAACTGTGCATGAAAGCCACACTGGAAACTAATAAAGTCTTGGTCTGAAAGGGGCAGCTTTAAGTCCAAACACTGCAGCCCTGACCGATTCAACAGCTCTGCACAAACAGGATTAAAGCCACTGCACCACTACATACATAAAGACTGCATCCATTTGATATTTAACCCATAAAAACCCAAACATCCATGGTCGTCCAGAGCTATGTACTGCTCTAAAGTGTTTATTACCTATTGATCCACTAATCCTTTCAGTCCATGTAAGTAATAGGTTTTAAAAGCAGATTGATCTTTTCATGGTCATCAGATATGACCCATTTGGATGTTCAGAGGCTCTGTAGTTACCATGGCAACACCATCATCTTCTACAACATTGATTCACCAGTAAAACCCATGGAGTTTGATAAATGACAGTGGATGGAAGCACTTGGTTTATGATCAGTTAATGATAGATTTTGCAGAAAAAGACACTTAATCTTCCGTTTTCTCTGTTTCTGATATAATAACCTTTGAAGTTACTCTGAGATTTTATGAACATCTACATGATCAGTGAATTAAATATAGAAAAATACCTGATTTTTACTGAAGAAATGCAAAATAAAGAGGATAATAATAAACGGTGATACATCACTTAAGAAAGGACAAATATAGAGAAAAATTCATTTGCGAACGGTCACAAAAGTTGCACTGGGTTTTTATGGGTAAAAGGGAAACATGTACACAACAAAACTACAATAAGCTATAAATGTACCAACAAGAAGCATGCTAATGATGGAAACTTTCATTATGGACAATCATTTAACCTTAATCCACCCACTAAAACACAGTAAACAATGTTTTTGGATGGAACATAGTAATTATCATCTTTTCCTACATTTGTGATGTTTTAATTATTTCAATTTGATTCCCCATTTCCAGCCTTCTATGATATTTCTTATGTAGATGTGTGGCCCGTGTCTCTGTGGGTTTCAGGGACTGGACCTACAGAAGCAGAAATCCACCATCAGGCTCTGCTGGAGGGTAACATTTCCACTGAAGTCTGCCTGAGTGTACTGGATGTGCTCGCTCTCTTCTCTCAGTGTTTTAAGGTCAGAATATAGATATCTTCAGATATATTTTAAGCACTAAAAAAAAAATGAAATGAACTCTTGTGTGGCAAAATTCTCCTATACCTCTTTGTTATATTTTAAATTTGTTTTAATTTAGTAAATAGGAAATACAAGGGGTAATATGATACTTTAATTTATGCTCAAAATGACTGCATTTACATTACGTGCATAAAATATTGTGTTTATGTGCTTGTTCCAAAAAAGGCATAATTCCTACTAAGCTAATTTCTTGACAAATGAAAATCAACTAATATTTCTGTTTGCATGTTGTCATGTCTAACCTGGTTAAAAGTTAGTTTTCCACTGGTTGCAGACATTCCACTGCAGCACAGCCTCTCTTGTTCATTCTGTCCAGCACCTTGACATGGAAAATGCTTTTTGAAATGCATGTATGTCCAAAAACCTGCAGATATCCTCTTTTTATGTTTGGAAGTAGGTGTGTTTTTCTTGCTGACCGCAAATGTGGAGCATACATCTCTATTAAAGAGACTCTTTGTCTCTTCCCCTGTTGACATACAGCCCATGGATATGCTGACAGATTATAGTGAAATTTTTGCCAGAAAAATACAGCCTATTGAGGCTTTAACTGGGGAAACACTGTTTAAAGGCTGTCACTGACACAGGGGGAAAAAGAAAACACTTCTTTATTGTTACTTCAAGTTACCACTCCCTGTTTTTACACCAGTAGCCAAATATTGCACAAGCTTTGTGGATCTTTGAATACCTGTCCTTTGTGGTTACTTACACAGGTAAATTAGGACAGAAACCACAGAAAATAACTTATTTTTCCTGTTACGAGAAGAAATATTTGCAGCTCTATCATGCTGTAACATTGCACAGACTCCCCGCTCATACTGAAAGTTTAGGGTCCTCCTTGCAGTGAGTGAGGTGCAATCCTACAGTTTAGTGTCTGGCCTCCTAAAATGAGTTTGTTTTTGTGGTCAGACCCAGCTGCTGGACAGCGACGGTCACAACCCTCTGATGAAAAAGGTGTTCGATGTCTACCTGACATTCCTTAAAGTCAGCCAGTCAGAAACTGCCATCAGACACGTGTTCGCCGCCCTCAGGGCTTTCATTAACAAGGTATTCCCACACACTCCCACACATACGCCAAGTATTTCTGCAGAACTTGAACCATTATGAATCAATGACTGGCAAGAGACAAGATGTTTCTATAGATAATGAAAGCTTATGTATTTCTAGTTTAAATATAACTGAATATTGAAAAATTGTTTATTTAACAAATATCCGTTCCCTATTTCCTGTATTTCTTGACGTCGGTCTGGTTTCCATGTCAGGCTCTTTTGATATTCACATGATTTCATATTTTCACAGTATGTTATACGAGTCAAAGCAAGTTCTGACAAGCCACAGTGGGGGTTTGCAGTGTAGTTCCCTGGGCCAGGGCCAGTGTCTGCTTACGTGATGAATCAAATGACAGCAGCACCAAGGGAGTTTGTTCTGGCTTGATATTTTCAGTTACTGAAAGAGAGTGGGTGACTGGCTTCTGCAGAGTCGCAGAAAGTAGACAGTTTATTCAGCTGTTATCAGTGACAAGTGCCAAAAAAAAAAAAAATCACTCCTAATTGAGTTTTTTGACCACAAATAATGATATTAATAGTAACAGTGCAGTTGTTTTGGAGAAACGTGTCCTTCCAGACTCAGCTCTTGTTCTTCTGATTCAAATCATTCTTCATTGGAGTAATCTGACACCAAATACCACCTTAATGCTACTTTTTTGTGTTTAATGTTTGTTGATTTTCTGTGGATGAGTAAAGCTTGTTCAGGGTTCCCGCGGGGTCTAAACAAGTCTTAAAAATCTTGAATTTACAAATCTGCTTTTAACACCTTAAAAAAAGTTTTTAAAAGGTATTAAATTTAAGATGATAGGTCTTAAGTTATGTTGCCATGAATTTGTTCACTGGATTGCATTTAAATGTGTTTGGGAAATGTCCAAGCTGCAAAGAAAATAACAATCTACTCAGTTCCACCTGTTCCAACCTGACAATTTATATTGAAATTAGGAACCAATTATCACTAACTTTGCAGCCCCCC
>JAPQRP010000012.1:6421788-6433610 GCA_037367295.1 Apogon hyalosoma | reverse complement strand
ATGAACTATTAGGGTCCAAATACACAAATAAATGAACCGAAGACTAATAAAAGTGGGTTTAGCAAAATATGAGCCCTCTAAATGAACAGGTAGAACCAATGGGGCAGAGATTCTCCACCACTGGAAAAATGTTAGTTTAGCACTGTACCATTCTATCCTGATGACACTGTTAGAACAAATCGACAGTTTCATTGAATGTACACATTATTGGGATTTTCTCCATGCAGATTTGTGCCTCTTTACTGTTCTAAATAGCTTTGATTGTATCACTGTGGCACCTTTTTAATGAGAGCCCAACAGTTGCAGTTGTTGCTGTTCTACCTGCAAACACACATCTCTACACAGTTGCGTTCCAGACGTCTGTGAAGCAGTTAGTTTACATGACTTGCTCTCTTTGCTACTTTTCTGTCTTTTAATTTTGATAATGATTTTAGCATTAATCACATGCACATGCTAATGCTTTCACTCTATCTACTTTATTAAATGTTAAGATTTGTTGCTTTACTTTACAATCTTTGTAATTTAAGTATTTTTGATACACAGGCAATTTCATAAGCTCTGGGAACATTTATCAGAGGATTGTGTCCTTCTGTTTCACTAAATGAGCTATAATGTCACTTGAAAAAATAACCAGTGAAAGTTTTAACTTCGAGTTCCTGCCCGTGTATCCATAAGACTTACAGACTTTGTGATACATAGTATTACTGCTGAAAGATATTTTGTTGAATGGCTAACTGTTTGATCAGGAAACACCTTGCATACTTGCACAATTCACAACATGAAGTTACAGTTACCATATGAAAAGAAGGATGGAAGTAAACCATAAGAGGCTGGAACCACATAAAGTAATATTACTGGTGAGACCTAATGGTTGAAGATGAATGGGATCATAACAGCTTTTAACATTTCTTTTTGTTTATTGTTTTTAAGGCTGTGAATTTAAAGTAAATATGTCACTCATGCTACAAATAGAGATGTATCAAGTTTTGTGCACTTGTTAAACTGTTTTTTCAATAAATACTCAAGTTGCTGGAGTTTTGTTTTATGTGAAAAACAAAGAATGTATTTGATGTGAATCTGCTTTGTGTCATAAAGCAGGTAGGCTACTGTAATGGACGTCTGCTTTCCACTGATCAAATAACAATTGTGACAGTAAACTCTTCACTATTACTTATTCTATGTATGTAAGTTACTGGTTTATGTAGTACAATACTGTGCAAAAGTCCAGTTTGAGCAGTTTTTTTTTTTTTTTACAAGGTTGTCCTGAGAAGACATGTCGAGTTTTCCTATGTTTTATGTAGAGAATACAAAAGTCTAATGGTTTGAATGGTTTGGTTTGTTACTGCTGATCCAGTATTAGCACAATATTTTTAAATGGCTCAACATACAATTCCACTTTTCTAAACAGACCCTACAAACAGACAAATTGAATGAACTATACAGTCTCTTCAGACTAATGCGATAGCTTTAAAGAGTCAAAGAGAAATGTCAAAATTCATGTTCATGTCTTAGATTTATGAAGACACAACAAAAAGACAAAGAAAAATACAAATGCAAGCATTAAAAACACAAAAGCAGGACTGAATGGTTTCTGTGGGCAAATATCAGTATTGAGTATTACTTCTGATGTTGAACTCTCTTGGTTCAGTAGTTTTTAAGTTGTCTAATTAATATTACAATATATTTATTTCAACCTTGATTCAGAACTTAACCACTTCTTCACACTTTGGCTGCCTATTTTTCTTCACCCAGATGATCTAATACAGCATCTACATTATACATTTTTTGTGTAAATTGTTTGGTTTTAATGCTATTTACATATTTCTTGTATATTCTGGTTATACCTTAAACAGAGACTGTCAAATGCACATTGTATGTATGATCATTGTAATGTTGCTAAAACTGAACTTTAATGGGGGTCTTAGGCGTTTGTGCAATTGGATATGAGCATTTCTTCATTTTGGATCAGTATATGGAAGAAAAAAGTTTCACATCCTCTACTGCAAGTTACATGTCACATGTTAAAACAGGTTAAACTATGTGTAATGAGAGAATAAAAACTGACATTGATGCTGGGCCAAGTCATTTTGCAATACAAACTAAGCTTTTCATCATTATCATTAAAAAAAATCTCTTTATTAAGGTTTTTTTTCCATAAAGCATATGTATATATCATATCATATCATAATCTTCTTTATTGCAAAAACTAAATGAATAATAAATTATTTATGCATTTCCTGGATCTGCCTCTAAAACATGGAAAGGGTTTCAGTTCCACTTCTGAAGAAAAACCCAGTAGTTCTTAAGTAATTTAACATAATTGAGGAAGTTTCAAAATGTGCTTAAAATTAACAAATTCTGGCTGTGAACTGTTGGAAAAGCAGAGCTGTTGTTTTTCTTAAAGTTGTTCAGATGCTACTCTGATGTTCAACCTCACTTTGAGAAAGTTTTAAAATGTGAAACATAGTAAAGAAAACTCTCACTGTTACCGTACACAAACCATCAATGTACCAAATTCAATTTATGTAACTAATTACATTAAAAAGAATGTTAATGATCAACATGATTGTATCCATGCATTGTAGACACAGTGGAATAAGTTAATATGCTGTAAAGGTTAAAAGTCATTAAAATGAATGAACTGGGCCATGTATGACTACAGTCTCGACAAACCTTGCATGGGACAAAAACTGTCTATAGAGTTCTACTTGGATGCCCTTGACATGAAAAATGTAGGCTACTCAGACACTGCAGTGTAGATAACATGATATTAATGGAGTCACACTGTGGTGGGGGGCATATGAAGTCAGAAGGAGGTGCTGGTGGGTTACATCTGATGCAATCTTAGTGTAATCCTACAGTCTTATACTACACAGAAAAGGAGCTGCATCACTTTCTCAAAGGACCACACTGAAAAGACATGTACATCACTGCAATCTATATTAACATGCTATTTAAAAAAAAAAAAAACAAAAAAAAACTGCTGACATTCAACTATTTTTCAGCATTATTACTCCAAAATGAGGATCTATGTGGCTGAAACTGATGAACCACAGCTGTAAACATGCTAAAACATGCTTTTATTTTTTTAATCTGTAACTTACCATTAAATAAATGTGATAAATGTTAAAACCATGAATGTACTAGTAGAAATGTCGCCTCTCTTCACGTATCTATGGTTAAAATATGACAATAACAGGCACGCCAGTTCTGCTCTTTGAATTTCAGGAAATATTGTGAAGCCAATTTTATTAAATTCTGATTCCTGATGCTTGTATTTCAAAATCAATTCCCGAATATATCATCGCTTTATTTCAAGGCATTACTGCTTTTATTTTTAAAATGTCAGACTCTTAATTTTCTATTGTTGCTACTGCAGCTTGACGCTCTTACATGTCGAAGCGCAGCAGTAGCACCATCTGGTGGCCGGTACCGGTACTGCAAATATGGCCGCTCAGAGTGGTCCTGATGCTGTGAGGATGCAGAAAGGAGCGATATGAAAGGATGTGCAGTATGTAATCCGTGCCAGGCCCGATAAATCCTGGCGCAGTCTCTGTGGCGCAATGGAATAGCGCGCTGGACTTCTAATCCAGAGGCTCCGGGTTCGAGTCCCGGCAGAGATGAGTCACTCTGTGTGCCGCACGGCAGACCTGCGATCATTTTTAACACAATGAAAAAGATGAGCACATTTTGGAATAAAGGATACGATGCTATAACGGCTTATACTCATTGTGTGACGTATGATGTGTCCAATGGTAAATACAGAGCTACGTATTGTCCCACTGCGCTGCTCCATCCAATGCAATGGATGCATTTTATCTGCTTTTTCTGCTAAAACAGACAATACAGAATTAACAAGGGAGACAATTTTACATTTAGATTGAAATTCACCAGGTCAGTCCTTTTCAAGCTTACTCCACACTGCTACCATCACTAACAAAATTGCTGTTCTGTAAATGTTGGTTCCTTAACCTTTTCCCTGCTATATAGCTATTTGTCCAGTAAATATTTGCTCCTTTTGGTTGATATATCACTTCTGAGGATGAAAAATCTAAAACTCTTAATTGAACATTTTTTACTAAGCTTGGAAAACAGAAATAAGGGCAACATGTGTTGACAAAGGGTTAATAAATGCATACACATTATATAGCCTATTCTATTGTTATCATTAGATGAATAACCCATTTTGCACATTATGATCTCTAAAAATCATAAAATTGAGTTTCAGTAGCTTAAACAAACAATAATTAAATCACTGAACCACAGTATTTTAGCTCTATATATTCCTACTATAACTCTATCCCAATAAATAAAAGAAAATTACAGCTAATATTCCAAACAAGCGCAAATTCAATACCAATGAATGTGTGATAACAGATTTACAATTCATCCAAAAATGTTTATGTAAAGCCAGAAAAGGTCGATTTAACCTTCATACGTGAAATAAAAACTTGGATGCTTTAGGTTAAACAGTTCATACATTTCATCCTCAGGTTGCACCAACTGCAATACAATGCCCAGATGTAAGGGGGGGCTGCGGTGGGGTGCCTGCTCCAGTTGTGGTCGGGGCACACAGGGTCAGCTGGTTTTTGGACACAAGGGGGCGCTCCAGCACCGGCCTAACCCTCGGTCTTCCTCCAGGACAGACTCGGGAGGAACCGGCAGACTTTCTTTTGAGCTTTGCCAGCAAAGATTCAGGATCATCACCGAAATGTATGTGACGGGAATAAACACCTGATGTGCTGGCTGAGTTGTGGTATAGTTATCTCACTGGTTTCTCTGATGGCAGCTATGTGTTGTATAATGACACGTTTATTATATATTTTCCATTGACTTCTGTCATGCACTTTTATTGTGGCATCCTCATCATCCTCTATTATGTCTATATAACCATGAACATTAACAGTCCAATGATCCAAATTGCAGCAAATGTGTCGAAAGTGATTATGAGTTTTTTTCTACCTTGTTTCTGTCACATTGT
Source organism: Apogon hyalosoma (assembly GCA_037367295.1). Taxonomy (NCBI): domain Eukaryota; kingdom Metazoa; phylum Chordata; class Actinopteri; order Kurtiformes; family Apogonidae; genus Apogon; species Apogon hyalosoma. The sequence continues at coordinate 6,428,629 of JAPQRP010000012.1, read as the reverse complement.
TTCTTTTTCTTTCTTTTTCTCCGGTGTTAGCCTATGTGTGATCCACACTCGTAGGGAGAGAAAAAAGGGGGCAGTACTGTGATGCTGCTGACGTTAAACTGAGAGAGAGAGAGAGAGAGAGAGAGAGAGAGAGAGAGAGAGAGAGAGAGAGAGAGAGAGAGAGAGAGAGAGAGAGGAATGCACTGCTAATGAGGAGATCATGTCAAGTCAGAGAGTTTACAGCGAGGACAAAAACGGAAGTAGAGCGTGGACACAGTGATTTGTGTGTGTGTGTGTGTGTGTGTGTGTGTGTGTGTTTATAACAAATAACCACAACAACAAACTATCATTAAACTAGAATAAAATGAGAAGAAGATTAAAAAGCAAAGAGTTGTACAAGTATCATCTGTAATGAATAATTCTGTATCTATGAAAAATAAGTAGAATAATCGAACCAATTTAAGTCGATTATTTGATTTGTTGTGACGTCATCATCAACGCATGCCCTCCTAACTACTACTACAACTTGGCTACTACTACTACTACTACTACTACTACTACGACTAATAATAATAATAATAATAATAATAATAATAATAGCCTAAATGACCAATAGAGGTGTGGGTAAGCCACGTTTTACCTTCATAAAATAATGGTTTATGTCACAATTTTCAGGTTTTTCTTAAAAACAAAAAAATCATATTTTTATATGGTTACGTTTTTTCTATTAAAAAAAACAGTTATTTATTTTTCAAACTTGAAAATTATGACTGAATTTTAAGAAGGTGGCGATTTTAAACATTGTTAGGCTACTTCAAACACTTTTACCAAAATGCAGCACTTGGGCAAAAATAGCACCATAACCATTTGAACCTGAAATACCCCCCTGAAATAAAAGTAACCAATTCTTAAAATAAGATGATTACAACTTTGACTCATGGACTAATCAATTATTCATGGACATCCCTTGAATGATGACCATTTCGTACTTTGTGAAATTATCTTTTTTTTTATGTAAGTACAATTATGTCTCCATGACGTTTCATTGCATTAATGGAAAAAAAGGTAACACATACAGTAACATGAAAACAAGTCAAAATTGTTAAGTCCCATGAGAGGTTACGTTTATCATTTTACAGACATGTTTAAGAGGTTTTCTGCAGGTGTAAGTATGTACACTTTTCAAGTACACCTAAAAATATAAAACTATGCAGACTTCTGCTGCTTACTGTAGATTTTATGATTTCATGCAAGATTAATTAGAAAGGTGCAGCTTTTACACTTTAAAATAAAAATAAGGAGGGGGATGGGGGGCAGAGACCGACTGGATTTTAATTTTGTTTATTTATTTATTTATTTATATATTTATTAGGTGATAGATTAATAAATTTGGTTTAAAAACACCCTGTCAGTCACCCTTACTCACCCTTATGGCACCCCTGACTCACTTCATCTAATACCTGTGCTCAGAGCAACCGTCTGCATTTTTCAGGAACATAATTCGCGTCAGTATTTTCAGATCTGTCACTTGTTCTGAAAAAATGTAAAATAAATAAATTAAATAAAATAAACAGTTTTTAATCTGTATACTTTTGCAGTAAAACGTAAGAAAAAAGTGAGCGTGTTTTTAAAAAATCTACTACTCAGCTTTTATTTTTGCGACGTAAACAGTCCACTGAGCGTCTTCTTCAGAGTGTGTTTTATTTTGAAGGGTGAGGCCGGAAGTCTCGTGCATCGGTACCGCTGCTTCACCCCCTCAGAGTAGAGTAGAGAGCGGACTGTGTATCGCAGGAGAGCAAAGAAGAGGAGAGAGGTGAAAAAAAGCAGTGAAATGGTGTAAAAGCTGGTCGAGGCTAACCCGAGCCAAGGGACAAACAAGGAGGGACGACGCGTGCGGATTACTGTTGTCATTACTATTATTATTAAAGTCAGAAAACTCCCGGTTTTTGATGCTGTCCTCACGGAGGTCTGAGCCAATAACGGACTTATTGGTCGGCTGAACCATGCAGAGGCTGCTGCTCCTGAGTTTGCTGTTAAGTTTCCAAACTGGTAAGACTAATTTCTGTCTTCCTTTAGCGGATGATTACCTGCTCTGGTAACAGTGTTTAAGGATAATACAGTGAGACTGAAGGGGCTCAAACAAACAGAGCCCTCTGCGTCTGCGTCCATTCACAACTGTGTATGTGTGTGTGTGTGTGTGTGTGTGTGTGTGTGTGTGTGTGTGTGTGTGTGTGTGTACGTGAGTGAAAAAGAGGACGCTTTTCTACATGATTTCATAGGGTTGGCAAATGAGCCGCAGCAATGGATCACCTTAGGCGTGTGTGTGTGCGTGCACGCGCCGAAACGAGTGAACGCGCGTGCGTGTATCTGCGTGTCCTCACCGCAGCAATGGATCACCACACTTTTTTATGGTTATAGCCGCGCGCCTCTGCACGCGTGCCACTACAGGCGTTTGGTCGTGCGCGTGCGTGCTTTCAACTTGAACATGACTGCTGCTGCCGGTGGTAGTGGTGATGGTGATGATGGTGGTGCGTGTGCGCCCGTCGGCCTGAATGACCTTTTGCATATCACAAACCCCCGGTGCCGTTCTTCAGACGGGCCGTGGTGAGGCGCTGAGGACGTGACGGGAATGACAGTGATTGACCAGCGCTGCTCTACATGCCAGCAGCACTCCCACACTGCTATCGCATCTGAATGGCTTGTCAGTCAGTGAGACCACAGCTACCAGCCCCTGTAGTGGTCCTGTGGTGAAAAGCAGGTTCTATATCTCCCTCTACCCTTGCCTCACCTCCTCTCCTCTCCTCACACACACCTCCCCTCTCCTGCTCCTGTACTGGTGCCCTATCTGTTTGCCCCACACAAATCCCATTTTCGCCCTCCTTGTTGCCTTCCTCAGTGCATTTCAACAGCACAGCGAGGCGTGTGCAGCAGTGCCCATGCATGTGCTCCCCCTCCATACCTGTGGGGTGCCAGGTAGGCTATTGGCTTATGATAATCACAGCTGTAGCCGAGTTGCTAGGAGACAGGAGGCTGAAGGAGGAGGAGGAGGAGGAGAGGATGGTTGTAATTTCTCTAAGCTACCTGTTTGATCGAGGCATATCTGTGTGTCATCGTGGCTGCGCCAGCCACACACAACCCCCCTTCTTTCTATTGTCTACCTTGGCTGACCAAGAGCGTGCACGGACGGCTGCTGGCTTCCCAGCCGACCACTCCATCATAGGTAGGGGGCGTGTTCAGGGAAGGTATGGAAAAGGATGATGTCACCGTGTCTGCCAGGCTTTGTATCTCTCAGCATCCACCCAGTGTGTGTTTCTGAGGGTTCACATGAGCACACAGCAAAAAGATTTGTTTGAGTTGAACATGCACTCCATGAATCTACATGTGACACAATTCGGCACCCATGTCACAGAACACAGACACAGCCTCCCCCCTACCCGCTCCACTGAGACCCCTGTTTCTGTCACATGCTGTTGCCCTGTTTGTCCACTCATAAACCCTTCAGTCCACATGAGCTCAGCCACACATGCACATACAGATGTGCATAATCATGCATGCACACACACAGCCCATTTACATGTGTTAAGCCTTGTCTCTATTGTCTGCTGTTGCACTGCTACTACTGTGTAATACATCGTTACTCCATGTTGGGCTTTCATACACAAATATTTGCTCTTCAAGGCTTTCCTGAAGACACGATTAGTAGGTTGTAAAGAGGGTCGCATTTTAAGTAAGATTTAAAATGGGTGTTACACATCGAGGTCTCAATAATTGCACTGTGGTTTATGGATTTGACTTCGAAAACATAAGAGCAGCAGACAAAATTCTCCACATTCAGAGAACGCTTAATTCAAGAGATAAGACATTCTGTAGGTTTGGGAGATTTTTTTCGTAAGAGGGCTCAGACTCTTATCTCTTCATTAGACAAGTAAAACATTATTTTATGGCCTGCAATTTTGCACACATGTAATTGCCTGGAAGTACTAATGATTGGATGGTTGTTAGTCGAGGAGCTAATTAAGGCTTTGGTGTATCAGAGTGTTTTAAGTCATTTAAATCCACTGTTACAGTTGCAGCTCGGACTAAGTATGTCTCTACTAACAAAACAACCAAAGAGATTTAGTATCCCACCATTGTATCTACATACCAACCTAGTAATAAGTCCCAAGCAAGCGCCACTATTAACGCAGCTGTTAAATGTTACTGCATAATCAATCACTGCAAACACACTCCTTTAACTTCCTAATGAGAGCCTTGAGGTTGGACTTGCAGCACTGCACCTATAGCCCAGACGGTGGTCTGAAATGCTGACTGTGGCAAAGGCACCAGTGCAGGTGTACCATTTGTCAGCCTCTGTCCTTTTGTGTGAACCGAGGCCACGAGCTGCTGCTGCTGCTGCTGCTGCCCATACTGTACACTCCGGCTCTGAATCACACAGTGGAGCTGTGAATCATAGACCTCAGACGGATTCCTGTGTTGTGCTCAGCAAAGAAAATATTCAGATGCTGGAAGAGTCAGACACATTCAGGCGGGCTTTTACACCCAGAAAAAGAAAGGTTCCTCCAGGGCTGTTTGGTCTGGGGAGCAATTCTACGACTATGTATGCAATGTTAATGACTCAAAGTGGGCTGTAATAGTTGAAATAAAAATGAAGAATTAGGAAAGCCTCATAAAGAATCCAGAGTGGTACTAAAACACTCTGTTAAAGCTGCTGATTTACTCCAATTCTTGCCTTCTTTCCAGTAATAACCACAACATTTTCATTTAAATACATTTCATTTTTCCACTCTTTATTACTTTGTAGTTTTCCATTTTCTTGGGGTAAATCCTGTACCGCATACAGTAACAAGCTTTTTTTTTTTTTTTTTAATGTTTTTACAATAATCAAAAGAAGACTGAGTAGTTAACTTTAGCTATTCTCATATAGACAGACCTTGGTCTCATTAAGCTCATGTAGATCTGGAGAAATTCAAGCACAAAAGTCGATTACTAAAGGAAGAAGGCAGGGTGGGCTTTAATAACCATTAAACTCACACTGGGGAGAACTTGTTTTTGCTTGGATAATAGCTATGTGAGATTAACTGCGAGTTGTAATAGCTGCTGTGGATGTTAAGATATAGAAAATCAGAAGAAATCCAAACTCCTCAAGATCTTCCAGTGAGGACATTGTGGGTTTAAAAACTATTTATAGTGCTGTGAATATTCCCAAACCATTGTACCATTGCTCAAGGCTAACCAACCATTTCTTGGTGCTATACTGAACACTTTACAGCTCAGGGTGTAGATCTGGAGTGACATATGTAGTGAAGCAGAAGTCTGTTTTTAATTTTAATCCTAGCGAGCATAATGTGTTTTTGGAGCATCCTACCATTAATATGCGCACTTGGGTCATGGTTTTACGGGATCTGAATGGAGCCTATTTACCGAAAAGCATCTCTAATTGACATCAGCCACATCAATGAGAGCAATCACTGAACCCGTTGTAAAGCTTAATCTGGGAATGGAGCCCGTAATGTTTTAATGTACATCCACGCCTGTTGTTCCCCATTGGGTTCCATTCAGTCAACAAATTCTTGGCATTTCTGTCACAGCGAGTGTTTGTCAATGTGTGACATGTTGATTGCTTCTCTCAGTTGATATGTTTGTTTAAGGGCATTCCTCTGAACACGAGTGTCCTGTAATGCTCTTTGAAGAGGAGCTCATGGGCTTGGATGCCGCTTTCAGAAGAACCAATCAAAAGTTGACAGAATATGAAGATAACAATAAAAATAACACCACCAGAAGCTCCTTGTTTTTAGCCTGTTGCCTTGTTTTGGAACAGCCTCCTGTTACAGATACAGTTCCGATGAACTACAGGAGTTTGTAGAAGTCAGATCTTGAGTGCTTTCACTTGATCCTTAAATCATATATATTATATATCACATCTTTATGGGACTTAAATAATCTCAGAGGAGTGTTTAGTTGGTTAATTCACAATCAAGCTCTTGGTCAAAGAGAAGTTCTATTAAAAAAACATAGATGTTTCCTTTGAGCATCCTCAACAACTATGTGGAAGTGAAGCCCCAGGATTTAAAGGCCCTGTAATCTGATTGTGTTTGACAGACTCGGGGCATCAAAGTTATAAAAAGAAAAAAGAAAAAAAAACATCCCCTTAAAAATGTTTCTTTATGCAGAGTCCCCCGAGCAAGAGAGGAACACTTTATCACATCTGACTGAATCTATTGGCCTTGTTTTCCAAAACTGCACGGCCACATTCTGCAGCGAGGACCAATTTAGGGGGAGGATGACGGAGGGAAGGGGGTGGGGGAAAAAGTTGCTGGACAAAGAGGGCTAGTCTTGCGGGCAGGTGGGTGAAGTCTGATCAAGAGTGATTAGACTTTTTCTTGTTTGCTTTAGAGGTGGTGAGGTAAAGGGTGGGTGGCGGTGGTGGGGGCCATATTGTAGTGTGGGAGGTGGGTGTGCTGGATGAAAAGAAAAGTGAACCGGGAGAGGAGAGAGGGACGAGGACGAAGGAGGAGTGGTCGGGAGGCCAGCGGCAGAGAAAAAGGGACTGTTACTCAGGCTTGACTGCTCCCTCAGTGGGGACAGTGAAGCTGCTCATTCAGACAGAATATGGTAGAGGCCAGTTCAAAGGCTACATTTGCGCTGAAATCAGAAGTGACTGAACCCACATCTGAGGTGCCGGGGCAGCTCTTCCCCCATCCCGTCCCTCTTGAGGTTAATTGGCATTAATCGGTGGAGCTACTTCCTTTTGCTTTGCTTTTCTCTTTGGCCATTTTTCTGCTTACCAGACTTAATTCTTTCTGTTTCTGTCCCCTCCTGGACTTCCTTTTTTTCAGTCTGACTCCTTTTTTTCTTCTCTGCC
>JAPQRP010000012.1:6376752-6403877 GCA_037367295.1 Apogon hyalosoma | reverse complement strand
TCAGACCCAAGCAGAGCATTTACAGTTTATGTAGACCACAGGGAAATGTTTGAAAATACATAATTCCATTTAAAAAAAAAAAACAAAATATCACTCCTTTAAGGTTTTTGCACCATGACTGGAGGAGTAATTTAGGAAGACAGCAGAAAATTTCACCGCAGAATGGTTAACTTTCATGGTTTATCATGCTGTTCTTTTATATTTCATTTAATCAGTGTGCAGGAAAAGTTGTGGAATGTGAACATTTCTTTTATTGTGCTGGCCAACAACTTTAACATTACTTTCTTAAAACAAAACAGTTTAAAGATGCTGAAGTGTTGACGCTGTTATTGTTGCTATGCTCTGTGTTCATGCCATTAATTATGTACAAGGAATTAAAACTGGTATGCTGTTCAGACAGTGTATCGCACAGCACCGCAAGCTGAAATATTATACATTAATGTGTACATATGTTTGTCATGCTTGAGTGCAATACTGGATGCATATGGCTTGACTTATAGTTGTCTTTGAAGTGCATTGACTTTAATAATAAATACTAAGGTATTCAGAGGTTGAAGACTATGTTCAGTTGAAAGTGTCTTAAAGATAAACAGTAATGAAGAAAAATCACTGTTACTACCACGTATTTGTCATTGTTTATCAATACAACCTGCCCCCAGTCAAATAATTAATTCTAAATACCAGAATTTGAAAATACATACCCTCCTCTTGCACCTCTTTCCTATCTAACCTATGCGTAGTTTGCATGACACATGAAGAGACTTGTTTCATGTCACGAGTGAAGCCAAAACCTAATGGGTGGGAGAGCTGCCATGTTGTTTTCCTGATGAGTCTGGAATAGAAACGTGTCTGATGGAGCCTTAATAATATCGTTGCAATTGAAAGCTCATTATGGTCTTTGTCGCCCAATGATGCAAAAAAATGCTGGTGACTGAAGCTTTAACTCTGGGGTTCCCAAATATTTTCTGCTTGCTTGCCATAACATCTGCATTTTTAATGAGTCTTCCACTGTCTAAACATTGTCCAATGAGATTTTCAGGTTCACGAGAAGAGAGACCCCCACTCATAACAGACCAGCATAACAAATCAGCGCTCTTCTATTTGAATTAGGAAAATTAATGCACATATCATACCAAACTTATGTATTTTGCAGAGTATAAGATTGGGAAATGCACCTTTCTCTCTTTTCATTGTGATTTAATATGTTTTTCTGTGTCTGCTGCAGGTGTGGGCGTGGAAGGAGAACGTCTGGGAGAAGGAGAAGGGAACGTTGCTGGAGAGGTACACGGTAGAGCAGAGCAAACCGTCAGCGGAGGGCGGCGGCGTCCTCTCCACCCTCACCATCAACAACGTGATGGAGTCCGACTTCCTGTCCACCTACAACTGCACGGCCTGGAACTCGTTCGGCCCAGGCACCATGATCATCACACTGGAGGAGACAGGTGAGCTCTGCAAATGTTTTTTTTTTATGTATTCATATATTTCTCCAGTTGTCTTAGACTTTTGTGGGCAGACACGAAGAAGATAAATAATTAAAGGCAGCAGATTCCTTGAGCAGTGAACTGTATGTTGTGTTTCCCAGCTCTGTTTGCCTGTGACCAATAGTGTCAGAATAAACATTAACCCTTAAAGACCCAAACATCCAAAGTCGATCAAAATCGTCTACTGATGTAAAATTTTTAATACCTGTTGATCCACTAATCCTATCAATACATGTAAATAATCTATTTAAAATGCAGTTTGTCGTCTTTTCATGGTCATCAGATTTGATTTTTTGGATGTTCAGAGGCTCTGTAGTTACCATGGAAACACAGTCATCATCTGCAACATTGATTTACCAGCAAAACCCATGTAGTTTGATAAATGACAGTGGTGACACTTGGTTTTGTGTTCTGTTAATGATATATATTGCCTAAAAGGTCTCTTTTTTTTCAGTTTTCTCTGTTTTTGATATAATAACCCTCAACTTTAATTTGTGCTAATCTGCATAATCAGTAGAATACCTTATTTTCAAAAAAAAAAAAAAACGCAAAATACAGAGGATAATATTTTAATAAATGGTGACAAATCATTTACGAAAGTCTAAATAAAGAGAAAAAATAATTACCACAAAAATACCACTAGGTCTTTATGGGTTAATGGGATGTTTTTCTGTATTTTTATGCTTTATATATTCCAATGACATCTTTAGCATCCTTCATTTACCTTTCTCAACTGATATAATCCTATTATCTCTCCGACTCTTTTTGTGGGTCTCTCTTTCTCCACCCACTTGTTTCAGAGGAGGTCCCAGTGGGCATTATAGCTGGTGGGACTGTGGGCTCCACCATCCTCTTGTTCATCTTTCTGCTCGTCCTCGTTCTCATCTTCTACAGGCAACGCAAAGGCAGTGAGTCATATCCTCCATGTGCTTACAGTATGAAACCACAGTCTGCAACAGTAGTGTTTTCATGCATTATTGATGTTTTTACTTGTCATGAATTTCATTATTTCACAATGATACTTAGCTCATTTATGGTTTATATGTGGAGTAGAAGGTTATTTTAGATGAAATAACAAAAAGGTTCAAACACCTACAATTGGTTTTGCACTTTCTAGATCAGGGGCGTCAAACTCGTTTTAGTTCAGGGGTGCATAGAGTCCTATATGATCTCAAGTGGGCTGAACCAGTAAAATAGTAACATAAGAATATATAGATAATGATCACTCCTTATTTTTCCATTTTATTTTTGTGTGAAAAAAATAACATTGAATTCTGAAAATATTTACATATTCAAACTAACCTGAAGAAACAGAAATTTCTTAAGTGTAATTTTAACAATATTGTGCCTCAACTTTATGCATTAGCATGATGGATCGGATCTACAAAGGTAAAAAGAAAAAAAAAAAAGCTTGTTAAACATTTCAGGTTTTTCATATTTGTTCAGGTTTTTCACATTTTTTAAAACTTTATTTATAGAACTTTTCATTTAAGAAATACAACATTTATAATTTCCAGTAATGTGTTCATAATACAGAGATTGACACCGGACATGATAAACAAACAGAACCCATGAAAAAAAAAAAAAAGGCAACACAAACAAAACACGCATAACAAGACAGTCAAGACGGTGCAGTCTGGTACATTTAAGGAAAGGAAATAAATAAATAAACAAAACAGGTCAATAACAATATAAACAACTAAAATGTGTTTACAGTTCCAGGCCAGGTAGCATATTCACACAGTGTAAAAGAGGCTCCCATATTTTGTTAAATTTGTTGACAGTTATTTAGGGTACACCTAATTTTTTCTAACTTTATGTTAAGCATGATGTCTCTGATCCATTGATCGTGTGTTGGAGGTGATGAGTCCTTCCATTTGAAAAGAATAGTACGCCTAGCTAGTAAAGATGAACAGGCCATAACTTTCTGAAGGTTAGCAGTTAGTCACATTTTATTGTAAAAGTACAGTTTGTAAATGTAAATATTTTCATACTTTAATGTTATTTTTTGCACTTAAAGAGAAAAATTTGGAGTTGTCATTACTTTTAGGCATAATGTAATATTGTTTTTTTCACATTAAACTAAGAAGAACATTTGGCCTTATTATTTATAGGTTGTTATGATATTATTTTACTTGAGCTCACAGTTGGTCTGTATGTGGAACAAACTAAAATGAGTTCAACACCCTTGACAGTTAATACCTTCAGTGACATTATTGTACTTTACAAATTCATTCCGCGGGCCGGATCGGAACCTTTGGAGGGCCGGTTTTGGCCCGCGGTCCACGTATTTGCCACCCCTGTTCTAGATGTAGGTCTCCTCTGAATTTGCTGCTCCCAGTGCTTGTGAAAACACACGGGCCTTGCTACGTGTGTCCAGCTGTATTCAACCTTGCCGTGTTTTGCTTCCAGGTCGGCGCGGGGTCACGCTGGGTAAGCCCGACATCAAGGTGGAGACGATAAACAAGGAGACCCACAGCTTAGAGGAGGACTCCGGCAGCGTGTCCACAGCATCGCGCATGGTCAAGGCCATGTACTCGGTGAGCAGCAGCGGGATATGTGTGCTTGAGCCGGACTCTGTTTATACAGCCTGTAGTCGTAGAGAAAAAACTCAGATTAACTCAGTAACCTCTCCCTATGTTGCACTGCACCTTTTGACTGAAAATAAACTCTGTGCTATCTTCTGTCATCTCTCTTTTTAACCCTTTTAACACTATTTTCTCTTTTCCTGTCATACTCTGTTGCCTCCTTCCCTTTTCTGTTTTGTTATGGCGCCTTCTCTCCTCCTTTTTGTTTTTGTTCCTCTTGTTTGACGGTTTAGTTTCTCCCCTCTGTGTCCTTCTCTCCTTCCAATCAGCCTTTTAAAGATGATATTGAGCTCAAGTCTGACCTCCGGAGTGACACCCTGGACACCCGCCAGGAATATGACCTAAAGGTGAGAGTGTACAGTTGCCAGCAACATTTATTTATATTTACTCAGGAAACAGATAGTCTTCAAAATCTATTAAATCATCATTAACAAACTGAGACGGCGAATACAAACACACAGATACAGGACATGATGTCAAAATTATGTTAACTACAAAGTCTTGCTGAGTTTGTTTCATTCTGACTGCACCTCAAGGGCCTGAAAATATCCTAATCATTACTGACACGGTGACTCTGAGTGATGACTCTCATCCAATGACGAACAGAGTTTCCTTTTTTTCTGAAGGAAACACTGTCACCCAGGATGACAGGAGGAGAGTACAAGTAGATAGAAGGCACGGTGCAATGATTTTCTTCATTTATAAATATTGAAATAATATAACATTTGTAAGTGTATGATAAAAAATGAGCGCAGCAAAAATAAATGAGTCTCTGTGGTAATAAACCAGATCCAAAGGCGCTCTGACGAAGACTCTGTGTAGTTAAAATGCATTGGAGATTATGTATAAGATCTTTATTAAGCTCTGTTATTACAGTAGAAGTAATGAAGGACTCTTGCCATTGTATTTTCGCACTGGTTACTTTTTCAACGTTAATTATTGATCTTTTGTTTGTCATCCAAAGATTTTTTTTGTGGTTGTTGTGCCAGTTAAAAGTTGACTGCAACTTCACTACCACCGCCGTAGGTTGGATTTGTTGTCTGAAACAAGTATACCTCTGTAATGTTTTCAGAAAGTTGAGGTTTTATTGGAATTTAGAAGATCTCAGGCATTCTTTCAAGATTATACCCTCTAGAGGGTGCACATGTGCATCTGGAAGAGTCAGATGGAGACAAAGGAGCAGGATGTGAACAGACAGCTACAGTCTGGTTTTTGACAGATTGAATTCCTAAAATAAAATGTACATATCTGTTAATATTGTGCTTCAGAAGAATCTACTGTATCATTACTGAATGTTTTTTTCTAGTGACTGTTATAATTTGACTGAAATGCACATTTTTTAATCAAGTAGCTATTATCTATTCTCTGCTCTGCCATGTATTTAGAGAAAGAAGATAAAAGTGGTTCTACCGTATCTAAAACCCACCAGCTTTTCTTTACAACTTGTGGCAAACTTTAACCCACTCTTTATATTCACCAACAAGAACCTTATTTTTGCATTTCTACAATACACATGAGCTTTATTCAATAGCTGCTTCTAGTCTGTGTCAGTCAGAGGAAACTAACCCCCCCTGATTACTTAACAAGCAGACTCACTCATTGGGAAGATTTTCAACAAGGTAATGAAAAAACAAAGCAAAAAGGAAAAAAAAAATAGAAAGAAGAAAGGACAATTTTTTACTTTCTGCCCATTCAGCTATTATGAATCATTTATCCATTGTGACACTGTGGGGTTAGGCTAAGGTGATGTGAATGTGTTTTCGCACGTAAAGCTGCCAAAATGTTCTGCTGAAACTCCCCCCCATGAATATTTTGTGAGGGCAAACACACCACGCCTCTAGCTGGAGTGCTGCCTCAGATCACTTTGAAGAAACACAGACATGAATCCACCCCAGGAGGTGGTTAGATCACCCCGACAACAGACTCACCCAGAGTTTTTTTTTTTTTTTATGCTTTCCGCCTGGAGTACCAAAGCAGTGAAACAAAGCTGGGTGGGGGGAAGTTGGTTTCATGAGATATGACATAGCAGAATCATGACAGAAATAGCAGTAGACCACCATAAGTGCATTTAGGATCAAAATCTTATATTCCATCATAGGCCACTTCATATCTAGGTCATGACATGGACATACCACAATACAGCACATTCTCTGTAAAACCACATTCAAAGACCTCTTTCATATTATATTGTGAATTATGTGCATAACAAAAAGGTAATTGATAATACTTGTTCTTCTCAGAAATAATAAAGAATGTTGCCATAAAGAGTGCATTTTGCAACACCATGAAGTAAACAACAGAGGATAAAATGAAACAACAGAAGTTCTTTTATTCTTCCCTAAGTGAGAGGAAGAGGAGGGTTTCTTTACCTGGACACTATGGAATCAACTCTGCCCATTAGCTGGGATCCATCTCAGTCAAGAATCTGAATAAATTCATGAAAACATGCAGAGGACATTGCCAAAACAGAAATGTAGCCTATTTTTGTGTCATTCATAATTAAATGATGTTGTGCTGGAGGATTTCACCCATTTCACTAATTTAAATGTTAAAAAGTTTCTATTTTGTGTTGTATTTATTTATCTAGACAGGTAAAATGCACAATATACATTAACCTTAAACAGGAGAGATTAATGTTATTAATTAAGTTTAATGTAAAAATAAAATGTTTATAAAGATTATGTAATTATATAATACCCCAGTTACATGCATAAGGGTACAGTATTTGTGGATCACATGTGAATTTGCTTTGAGTCAGAGGGGCTATGTGTTTGCATATTTTATGGCGTATTTGTTCCATGACTTGATTTGCTTGCATACTTGAAAAAGTCTGATCTTAGCTCAAGCAGCTGAGTCACAAAACGAAGGAAGCAAATTGCCTTTACAATGCCATCGTAATGAACCTGGACCTGAGTGCCACTCCAGGCTTGCAGACCACGACTTTTGACCCTTCTCATAAAATAAAAAAACATTGTAATGTGATTTAAGATGATGAGATGAGATAGAAATGGATTAATGCTGAAGAAAATTCTTGCATACAGTTTGCTTAAACAGATCTTATAGAGCAACATAAGAATCATTGTTTTAAATAGTAAGAATTAAAACTGTATAGTAATAAATGAAGTTAAATTAAGTCCAAAATATGTAAATTAAGACAGAGGAAAGAAAAACAGGGTAGTTTACAGGTGGGGCAGAATGACACTGTGTAAATAATATAACTTTTTGCCTTTGTAAAGCACTCTGAATTGCCTTGTGTATGAATGGGGCTGTATAACTAAATTTGCCTTTCCTGTTTTTGACATGAAGTGGGATTTCAAGGATTATTTTTGACTTTGTCTTGTGTTCCGCCCACCGCTCCAGGACCCCACCAATGGCTACTACAATGTACGAGCGTCCACCCACGATGAAGGCCGCCCTGCCTCCCGCTCCACCATGCACTACTCCGACTACCGTTCCCCGGCAGGAACACCAGGAGGCGCTGCGTCCATCAGCAGTAGTGCAGGCGGCTCAGGAGCCACGGCCAGCGGTGGCGGCCCCGGTCCTCCAGGCCCTCTCACATCCCCAGGCCGTCCCCAGGCCTGTTATGACCCCAGACCCCCCTCTAGATTGTCCCACATCAGCTATGCCCAGTTCAACACTTTCACCCGTGGGGGCCAGAGCCAGCAGCCCCCCACTAACCCCGCCCCTGCAGCCAGCGACTTCCCAGGAGACTGCAGCCTCCTAGACTCCACTTCCCAGCTGGCCTATGACAACTACGGATACCCCTCGCATTACCAGACCTACCGCATGGGTTTCGCCCCATCCAGCCTGGCCCCGTTGGAGGCCTGCCCATCTTATGAGATGTATGGGGTGGGATCTGGGGTGGGAGGCCCTGGAGTCGGGGTAGGTCCTGGGGGTCCTGCTCCCTCGGGATCAGAGACTGGACTAGGGAAATATGGCAGCTCCACTCGCTTCTCCTACACCTCACAACACTCTGACTACTCCCACAGCAGACACACACAGAGGATGCAGACTCATGTGTGAGACAGAAAGACGCATTAATACCTCACCGTCTTAGCTGAGCATGAGGAAGCATCTTATAAATAGCGTCACACTTAAAAAACACAGAATCACACATTATCACACACAAATAAGAATACACCTTATCAAACACAAATACCACTACAGATTTACACGAAAACACCACATACACCCATGCACAGAGTCAGAGGACCATGCCCATGAGACAGGGAGGGTATGAGAAATGCAGAGGCACTGAGAGAGAAAAAGAGACGAGTGGAAAAGAAGGAGTCTTAGTGAGACAGGGAAGGGAAATTCCACACAATTTTGAATTCCCTCACTCCCAATGTGTTTGTATATGTGAGCTCTGAAAGAGCGGACAGCGCAAGTCACAATCAAGACTGGGAAAGAGAGCAAGAACCTGAGAGAAGATCACAGATCTTTGGAACCCATAGCTTTTGCTATGATTTGACATTGTAAATGATGAGAACGAACGTCTTAAGGCAAAACTGTCAAAAAAAAAAAAAAAACAAAAACTAAACAGACTGTCAGTATGGTACATGATGATCGGGAGAAACCTCAACCAGTGGAAGTCATTTCTGGCCGCCATATTATTTTTTAATTTGTATTATTTTTATTTTTATTTTTTGCTGGTTGTCTAACTCAATGATCGTAGAGCACATATATATATTTAGTATCCCAAAATGCCCCTATGTACAGTGGCACATACCATCAAGCCAGTCAGCTGTCATGGGGGGAGTGTGTTGGGGTTGGGGTGGGGTCGGGAAGGGAAGGGAAGGGTTTCATCATTTTGCACTGCATCTACAGTATTCATGCTTAGACATCCCGTATATCTGTGTAATGTCCTCTTTTTATTTGCACACCTGACTAGAGCTTTGTATTCTATTTTTTAACATTACAGAATTATTTTTGTCAATGTAAAACATGTAATTTGTGTGTATGGACCAAAAGTTTGAACGTGAGCGCACATAACTCAGGCCTTTACCTGAGTGATATCCACTGAGTCAGAGTGAGCTGTGCCAACAGAGGAGCCTGAATTCCTTTTCTAAAAGGTTGGAAGGATTCAGGACATATTTCAAATCAGAAGGTATATCAGTGTATAAAAGAAACCTAGTGCCAAGTGTTCATGTTGTTCTTCACCTTAGACCATGTACGTATATGCAGTAGAAGCTCCTTCTATTGGCGACTGTTGCTTAACAAACCAGGCTCGGGGCTTTTGAGTCATTCCCAGACATTTTTGTAGGCTGGAGACTTTTTCTCTGAGCTCTCAACTACAAGCCTGGTGCAGACAGAGAAAAAAAAACACAGGATGTTGGGTTTAGAACTGAGTGGCCTTATAGGGGAACATGTCGTACATTTCCATTTTGAATCATTCCTCATCGTCTGTCTGCCAAATGGCCAGAGGAGAATGTGTATGGAGAGGTTCAATGAAGGCTTGTCCACAATATTGACATGTAGTAGTGTATGACTTTGCGTGTGTGGGTGTGCAAGTGTGTGTGTGTGAGTGTGTGTGTGCGTGCGTGTGTGTGTGAGAGAGAGAGAGAGAAAGAGGTCAAGAGGGAGTGTGTGGGCGTTGGCACACACATCGATTTGTACAGTGTGTTTGTGTAGATGTGTGTATGGGAAACATACTGTAAACATGCACTTAAGAGTGTGTGCAATGATGGCATGCATGTCTGTGTGTATACAGTATGTGTGCGTGTGCATGTCTGTGTCTAAGTGTGCGGATGTGAGTTTCAGTATACTGTATGTCCATATCATTTCTCTCACAATCCTGTTACAGTACTTTTATACCTCTGGTAGGACTGTATCCTGTATTATTGTGTCTTTGAATTTAGAAAAATCCAATGTTTATCTTATTGTACTGTTCTTCGTAGCAGAGAAAACTGTTCAAAAGATGTACAACGAACGTTATCAAACTCTCATTTTTTAATTTCATTATCTTCAATATTTTTTAAAAATGGTATGTAATTATTTTTCCACAGTATTACATAAATAAAAGCACTGTTTTTTTATAAATCCTGTATTCCTAGTTCTTGTTTGGAAAGCAGTTTATTATTTGGATATACACTCATTAGTAGGAGGCCAAATTCATAGTTTTTATTTTTTACTTTTAAGAAAGAATAATATCAAGGTGTCCTCAATATGCTATTTGTTTTATGATGTATTTATTGCTATTATTTTACTAAAGAAATGATGGATTGCAAGTTTCCTTAGAGCTTGATGAGTAGCTGAAAGCAGGACTAATCACCATTACTTGCTTTTTCTCGCTATAATGAAAATACATAATAATATAATAATATAATAATAAATATAATAAACACTATTATTATTCAGGTCAATTTTGCACATGTTGCACCAAATCATGACAAAAAAAATCATCTCAAAACACTTAATATGTAAAAACATTTAGTAATGTTCTATTTTTAAAGAGCTTGATTTTTTTTACAAGGTAAAGACAAGGGGTAAACCACAACAAAATTATTACGTACTGTCTGCTAGTAGTTAAAAAAAATATATTATTAGCAATTGTTTCCTTTCTCGGGAGCAGTATCAGCTATTTTCTTTCAATATCTTAGTTCCGCGTAAGTGCTCACAGTTTACCGATAGGCGGCAGACACACACACACGTACACACACAGAGTCTCTAAAACCACAAAAGAAGAAACTAGTCGACGTCATTGGCCATAGGTTGCATGACAGCCAAGATGGCGGCCACAATGTTGAGGTCGCTTTCCATGCTAGGACGTCCTTCAACAAAATTAATACTTAATAATAATTTGCTGAGTCCCAGCTGTACTGTCCTGCAAAACAGGTAAGATGTCAAAAAGACAAAACGTGACATTCCAAGCGGGCTTTAGCGAATTGCAGCTTACATAAGGATATGCACTTACGAATGCTAAGGTTAGCAGAATGCTAATTAGCCGACTTCACAACTTAATAACAACGTGAATCGCCTGCAGTTATGAATGTTTGCTGTCTAGATAGAATAACACACCAGACAGTATTTGCAGCTGTTTTACACGGCGCGTGTTTACAGTGAAACCTGGTGCTTATTGTCAACGTTACCCTTGTAGTCGGTGTGTCATGTTGTTAACTAACCGGCTATTTGCATCTTCTGTAATCGCTCCAAAGCCTACCGGTGTTTTAAAACATCCTGTTTATGAAGACACGAGAAGCAACCTGTGCAGCTTTATTATCGTGTATTATTTAATGTATATTTAGAAGTATGGCCTAAATCTCTGCTACTGTTATGTCTTGTACCAGTGTTTAGCAGCTTTGTGTTTATATGAAATTATAAGCTAATGTTAGTTTTATTTACATGAAACATAGGGTGCTTGTACATATGTAATATTTTAACAAGTACAAGGAATATTTTGATCTGTTTGTACATCAGTCAAATCATATTAGTAAATGCCAGCTACAGTGTAACCTACCCAGATCATTGTCCTTTCTACATCTATATCCTGACTTGTATCTAAGCCTTGTCCATATGACAATACAATACTATTTTGGAATTTACAAAGTGTATAACTTTGGGTCTAGCTAGAAGCATATTTAGTTGTTCTGCCCCTCATGTTTGTCCATATCTTTGCAGGAAGAAACAATGGCAGCCAGATGTGGAGTGGACTGAGCAATTTTCAGGGGCAGTAATGTACCCCACTGCCTTTAATGAGAAGTGGACCCCACCCCCATGGAACGGTACCTGCCAATACACTGTATAATACAGTCTACTAATAACCATCCATTGTTCTTTAATATCAAAAGAGGATCACACCAGGTGCAGCTTTTTTGTAAGCATGTCTGATATGTTAAGTGCCATATAGTAACAGCATAAACCCAGCTCTCCTAAATGGTAGTTAGTGATCCAAAAGAGAGTTGCTGACTTGTTTGTGAGTGGATTACAGAGTGTATGCTAATAAAAACAAACATTTCAATGGTTTTTGTACCTGTAAATGCTACCTGTTTCTGGGCTTTTATTTTGACAGACATGCATCAACGTGTAGTTAAGACCAGGGTAAAGCAGACATTGACTGAAGATGACAGGCTTAGTTTACATTTTTATTGGGGGGAGTAATGTAGCACAAATAACCCCAAACTGAAACACACACTGTTTTCATTGAACAGTGTGTCTTAGTGAAAACACCCAGTTTTGTAGGCCTTACTTACTTTGTGTACAAACACAGACATACGGTTGTGATATTCAACTATGGATGGCTGTGCTTGCACAGATTTCAATCACATGCTCTTCTGATCAAAATTTTAAGACCAGTTGAAAAATTGCAAGAATTTACATTTTGCACTGTTGGATCTTAAGAAGGTTCTAAGTAGAGTTTCAAAATGCAAAAAGAAGAAATGGGAGTGAGACAAAAACAAAATGAGTTTGCAGTTTATTGAAAACAACAATTAAACTGAAATAGGCTGTTCATCAGCCAATCAAAAGTTTAAGACCACAGCCTTTAAAAGCCAAAATCTGTGCAAAAATGTGGATTCAAAGTAATTTTCTGTCAGGTATTCACACTGTCATGACCTCCTGATGGCAAAGGCTAAAAAGCTTTCTCTCTTTGAATGTGGTCAGATTGTTTAGCTGCATAAACAAGGCCTCTCGCAATGCACCACAGCTGCTGAGGCTGGACACAGTAAGACAGTCATTTTGAATCCACTGTCTGGAACTGATGACCATTTTTGTTAAATTCCCTTGTCATCCATCCCCAAATATTCTCAGTTGGATTTAGATCAGGGGAACATGCAGGATGGTCCAAAAGAATGACGTTATTCCAGCTGGAAGAAGTCCTTTGTCAGGTGGGCATTGTGAACTGCAGCATTGTCCTTAAAACCCAGTCATTACCACACAGACCAAGGCCCTCAGTCATGACGGATGCCCCCTGTAATATGTGCACATAGCCAGCCCCCATTTGATGCCCCTGTACAACCTGAAGCTCCATTGTTCCCCTGAAGGAAAAAGCACCCCAGATCATGATGGTGCCCCCTCCACCGGGCCACTGCCTAGAAAACATCCAAGTAACATTGGAAGCTATCAGGACTGTCAAGGTTAATTTTTTTCTCATCCGAGAATAAAACTTTCTTCCACCTTTCAACGTCCCATGTTTGGTGCTCTCTTGCAAAGTCCAAACAGACAATTTTGTAGTGTTGAAACAGACAAGGCCTTTGAAGACTTTTTTTGTTCTTAAAGCTCTTCTCTGGCAGATGCCGTCTGATGGTTTTTGGGCTGTAGTCAGCACCAGTAACTGCCTTAATTTGGGTCAAGGATCATCCCGTGTCTTGACAGACAGCCAATCGGATCCTCCATCTCAGCACTGATGACATTTTTTTGGGTCTACCGCTTGACTTTTTTGTTCCATAACCCTCAGGATCTTTTAAGGAATTCAAAATGACTGTCTGACTGTGTCTAACCTCAGCAGCAAGGGTGCGTTGCCAGAGGCCTTGCTTATGCAGCTCACCAATCCAACCACAGTTAAAGAGAGAAAGCTTTTTTGCATCAGGAGGTCATGACAGTGTGAATACCTGACATTGAATCCACATTTTTGCACAGATTTTGGCTTTTAAAGGCTGTGGTCTTAAACTTTTGATTGGCTGATGAACAGCCTGTTTCAAATTAATTGTTGTTTTCATTAAATTGCTTACTCAGTTTTTTTTTTTTGGTCTCACTTCCATTTCTTCTTTTTGCATTTTGAAACTCTATTTAGAACCTTCTTAAGATCTAATAGTGCAAAATGTAAATTCTTGCAATTTTTCAACTGGTCTTGAAATTTTGATCAGGTGTGTATCTCAATGCACCTGTAAGAAGAATTGCATAAAAAGTAAAAACCTAAATCTACACCACTCTTTAAATTGCTGACATTTTCCTTTTTTAACATAACATCCAGTCGACTGTATTGCCTTTTGCCTTATCAGCTCACCCGAGCATCTGATATGACGTGCGGCTCGTCAAATCAGTGCGTTTTCACTGTGCCAGCTTCTAATCTTTTGATGTGAGATATTCAGTTAATTTCTCATAATAAATTCATTTATGTTCTCTACTTTACTTGTCCCTCTAGACAAAGATGCTCCTAAAGAGAAGGACGTGTCCAACCTGACGATCAACTTTGGCCCCCAGCATCCTGCGGCTCATGGTGTTCTGCGTCTCGTCATGGAACTCAGTGGAGAGTCTGTTAAGAAATGTGACCCCCATATCGGCCTGCTTCACCGTGGCACAGAGAAGCTTATTGAGTACAAGACCTACTTGCAGGTATTGACCCAACTGCATGTTTGTGAGTGTTAAATTAGAGGGAAAATCACATAAGCAATGTAGCAGGTTATAGATTACCACTTACCCTGTTGAAATGCAATGTACAATTAAACTAAATAAATACTTACAGGTTTTAATTTCATTTTGTTGAGGCTAAAAGACAACTGAATGCATCTTAAAAGATCAATAAAATGAATCTGAATCTCTAGTATTGTAATGAGTTCAATGTACCTTACCAGATTTAATTACATTATGAAAACAAGTGTTTGAAACTTGGCATGTATAATGAAGAACCCTAAAAACAATTATCTAAACCAGGCGGCATGATTGTCACCACATTTGTTAACACTGGTTACTGTTAAACATTAGTAGTTAAGGTTAACGCAGCTGAAACAAAGACCAGAATGTGTTGATTTTAAAGCACAACCACTTAAACAAATCACAAGCAAAGCATGCACATGACAAAAAAGTTCAGATTATTCTTAGTGGATGTAACTGTTGTAACATAATGTAATTACATAATTTTTCACAGTAATTGCAGTGGTTTACAATCACATTTATTTTGTAATTTGATTATTCAGTATCGTCATATAACTAGTTACTGCACAACACTGGGTTGTAGTGAAGGTGGTGGAAACCGGAACTGCAGAAATAGTGGTATGGGCTTAGAAATGCTTCAGTGGTCATTTCCCCAAACAGTAAATTGCAACACATTTCATTGCAAAATATCTGCTATCTTTGTATTCAGCCTAAGATGCTGTAAATTAATACTGAATTACTTGAATTTGTCAAGTCACCTTCTGAACTCTACATGGCAAATTTAAATACTTGACGTCAACAGATGTGATGAAGGATAACTTCGAAGGAAAAAGTCACGAAATTCATCATGGGTTACATCATTTTTGGATGTCCCTTGCGCAACACACTTAAGTTCCTTTTTCTCCCTGCTGTAGGCTTTGCCCTACTTTGATCGTCTCGACTACATTTCCATGATGTGCAATGAGGAGGCGTACTCTCTGGCTGTGGAGAAGCTGCTCAACATTCAAGCTCCACCCCGTGCACAGTGGATTAGAGGTACACAACAGAAATAATCATGTCGCTGGCCTACAGTTATTTGGAAATGATCTATTCTGGATTCACAGTATGTACAGCATTAAAAACGGAAGTTTCAGAGGAAAAATAGCTTCTATAAGCCAGAGTGGTAGTATTTAGTGACCTCATGTTGCACTTAACATGTCTATAACCCTTTTGTTCAGACAATGTGAGATTTATTACATTGATTTTCTGACGTGTTATGTCAGGCTTCATTCAACATGTCATGTTTGAGCTGCCTCTTGTCATGGGGTCACTCTAAATAAGGACTTTGACCTTTAGAACACATTTAGTGCAGTTTTACGTGTGTCTTTTAAGGCTCTGCATATATTTTCTGTGTACTCTTGTTGTATCTGAAGAAAAGAGAATGAGAAACAAATATGTACACTCATTTCAACCCTGCAAAAACAACAAAGCTCAAGATAACTTAAGACTTTTGCACACTACTGTGTGTGTGTGTGTGTGTGTGTGTGTGTGTGTGTGTGTATGTATTATGTATATATATATATATATATATATATATATTTAATGTATGTATATGTGTAGATTTATGTATCGTAATAGATCAATAAATCATACACTAAAAGAAATCTGAATGTATTTGAATGCAAACAGTGATTTGAAGTAGAACTGGAGCTCAGAGACAAATATTCATTTTTGATTAAAAAAAAAAAAAATTCCCTAATTTAGTCATACAATTACATATTTTGACCCAAATCTGTTTTTTGAAAACTGTAGAAAACTAGAATGTTTGACTTATTTTTTCTTTATTGGTGATGCAAATTTGACAAAGTTTCAATACTTGTATTCTGGGAGCATTTTTAAATTTAATGTTAATTATATAGGTAGTCCCTTTGAGAGTGTAATTTAGAAGAGCATTTTGCTTCTAGACCATTCTGAAAAAGGCTTGGGCCTGAATGAATATGAATATTATCAAATACTTTTCCAACCATTACTTAAAATACTGTGTTTCTGTCTTCAACAACCAGCATGTTCTAATGTTATTGTAAAAATTGTTATTAAAATTGTAATTAAAATATGAAAAGTATAAAAAACTCTACTAAGAATTAATCATGTTCACTTCAGAGAAATAATTCAGCTTAATTCAGTCCTGCTTGGCTTTCAGTCAGTTACTGAGGCAGACCAGTGTATTAACCATCAGTACATTACGTCTCATGGAAGTTTTTTGGCTTTCATTTGTCACATCGCATTCTTTCTTTTATGTCAGATCGCAACTTCACTGGGCTCGAGTTTCTTAAATATAGCTTGTCTAAATGCCGTTTGATCAAAGACCTTGGCTACTTAAAGGGGGGCCTTGACTCTGACATGTGAACATTAACTTCCCATTCAAGGGACACACAGGGGGTGTAAAATGGTAGGGGAAACAATGCCAAATATTTCATCCTGTTCACAAAAAAAAAAATCTATGCATCATTAAAAATTCAGGGTGTCCCAAAAAAACTGACATCATTTCATCACCTAATAATTTGTTTAAAATTTGTTTGCTCTTTTTGCTCAAAAAAGTGTAATCGTTTGTTATTGTTCTGCTTTCAGGAATAGAAATGCTGTTTACTGCAACAGAAAAGGTGTCCTGTGTATTGAAGTACGCCCAGACTCAGTCACATGTCAATGCGCAATGTGAATTTGTTAGAGAATTTCATAAACAACAGAAAAGCAAATTTGGACGTGGCATAAGAAGTTTCAAAAGGAAGGCTGTTTGTGTTGGAAAAAAAGAACTCCACTACCGACTTGATGTGTGCTGCGTCAAAAGCAGCGCACACATTGAACATTTGTAATAACTTTGGAACATTATAAAATTTACCATCCCCCAGAATTTTTCGTTTGAAATTTGTAGAATAAAACATTTTATGTCCAAAGTAAATCCTATTAAGTATCATTTCTCCTACCATGTGGTCACTTCAATATGGATGTCGCAAATGATGTCAGTTTTTTTGGGACACCCTGCATATCTGAAATTTGACAAATGAGACATGCTTTTTTATGTTGAAGTGTTTTGGAGAACATTCCAAAGCTCAGTTCTGTACATTGACGCGTTTTTGCAGTGCTTTATGGAGAGCTGACTCGCATCCTGAACCACATCATGGCCATCACCACACACGCCCTGGACATTGGTGCCATGACCCCGTTCTTCTGGATGTTTGAGGAGAGAGAGAAGGTCAGGGGCAACAGAAACCCTTCAGTGAAGGATTCCCTCCCATGTACATCGGTTGTTGACTTTTGTTTCCGTTTTAGATGTTTGAGTTCTATGAACGGGTGTCTGGAGCCAGAATGCACGCTGCATACATCAGACCTGGTGGTGTTCACCAGGTAACTAATAATTAATATTCTTTTTGAGCTCTTCAGTCAAATATGAAGATGTGGACAGGCCTTTTTTGTCTGTCATATTTATATCCTATGTTTGTTTTTTATTGAGAAATATTGCATTATTCAAGCAGACACTACAATGCAAAACCTATTTTCAGCCATGTAAAGGCCCATAGTACATGCACAGTCACTCCTTTCCAAATTCTCAAAACGATTTATGGTAAACGATGTCCAATGAAGATGTAGTTTTGCTGCTTTGCATCATGAAAACATTATTTGTTTCAGGATTTGCCCCTGGGTTTGATGGATGACATCTACGAGTGGTGCAAGAATTTCTCCATTAGAATCGATGAAGTGGAAGAGGTCTGTGACTCTATAATGTAGGTTTTTAAGGTTTCCACCAGCATTACAGCAGTAACAAAACAGACCTGTTGATTTTTCTTCTTGCAGATGTTGACCAACAATCGTATTTGGAAGAATCGTACAGTTGACATTGGTGTGGTAACTGCTGAGGACGCCCTCAACTATGGATTCAGGTACATCTTTGTTCTTCAGCGTAAAATCTTATACAGCATAAAGCTGAAAGAAAAATACTTGAAAACGAGTGTGTTCACATTCTTTCACTGCAGAATAATGTCTGTTCAGACTTTGACACGGTGAGAATGTTTTCACATTCAGCTGCTGAGCTCACTTCAAATCTGAATTTAAGGAGTCAACCTGCAAGCAGGATTTGTGACATTGCAAACATTATGGAGCATGTGATCTAGTCTATTTTACAAGTGCAATGTGCAGACTTGTTGCCATCACTAGTTGCTTTTCCATTAATCTTCAAAGTATAGGAATATAACTTGCACATAAAAAATGCACCTAATGGAAAATGACAATTTCACCAAAACTCTTGTTTTTTTGATTGAAAGTTTTTACGCTGGCAAGAGGTGTTTTTTTTGGGCGTAGCGAAATTGGTATATCACGCAAAACTACAATAGAAAGACTTTTTTCTGCCACTAGTCATGTGAATAAAAAAAAGCGGATGTTAACGAACGTTACAAGCGAAGAAGAAGAGTTTCAAAAGAAACATGGCGTGGTATGTATGGACACACCAAGAAATGGAATCATTTTTTAATTTAGTACAGGATAGAGGGGTAATATATAATAATAGTAATAATGAATATATCTGTAAATCAACACTATATTTATATTTGTCATCATGTTTATGGAATGACTTCTCATGTCATCTCGCAACGATAAATAAACAAATCACTGAATTTGTGATTTAATGGAAAAACCAACATTACGCACTTCTGTTTTTTTGACATTTAGTAAATATAGGTAAAGTTTTGTGCAGATGTCCAATGGAAAAGTGACTAGTATCATGTACAGAAAGTGAACTTTTACAAGAGCAGAACACTAATAAACAATATTTGCATCGTAAGAGATTTGAGATTTATCAGTGCTGGATTTTAATGACATGTCATTTCATGTTTAAACGTTTTTGCGGCAATTCCGTATTAGACACATATCTTTTCATCTTAAACCTGACTGGAGGAGATCTTTGAGAAGCCTAGTTTATTGTTTGTATTCACCACATGTGTCTTTACTGCTCCAACAGTGGGGTGATGCTGAGAGGGTCAGGCATCAAGTGGGACCTGAGGAAATCGCAGCCGTACGACAAGTATGACGAGGTGGAGTTTGACGTCCCTATTGGAAGCAAAGGAGACTGTTATGACAGGTGAGATGTCTGTGAGAGACAAATCACCACCAGCTAATATTTTTACAAACTGCAAGTTACACATAACAACCAGAGTGAGATGTCTGGCCTTTCTTTTAATTCTGGGATCATTTTACCATTAGTGACATTTATGAATAAAAGCTAATTCCGATTCCAAGACACTAGACAAAAATATGGCACCTACACTTGCCAAAAAGCAGAACACTAGAAGATGAACGAGTCACAAACAGATTACATCATTAAGAGCGGTGGAAAATGGTGTTGAAGTAGTGACATTCTGTTGTATTTCATTTTGATATTTCATCGCTGATTATATATACATGACTGGAAACAGATACTACTATTATGCAATATAAATTATGTGATCATGCCATTAATAATAGTTGCAGTTCTAGTGATTATTAGCTCACTGACCAATAGGCCATGAGCTGTTTGGAAGGAGCTGTGTTCTGCATTGTCTTAGTCAGCAATTTCTTCAAACATCTTCTTCTCTGAAACTACTGGTCGGATTCATTTAGATTTTTTTATGTAGCTTCCTTGCAGTAATGTCTACAAAATTTGTTCACGCTTTTGTGAAATTTAGATTTTGGGATTTTTGACATATTTTTGTAATATAAAAAAATTTGCCTTTACTTATAATGGGTCATATTTTAATGGCTTATAAAATAAAAAATGATGAGAGATACCAATATAGTTACTATTGTGCACTGATGGGAAGTCATATATGGACTTTGATTTAATTTGTCGAGTTCTCCTCCAGTGGAAGTACCACCCACTTCTGTTGGGAGATTTATTTCCTGCATCAGGATGACAGGATTCTAACATAGTTCCAGAACCTGACAGCCTCACAAATTCAAGTTATTGATTCTTGATAGAACATGACAATGACATAGAAGGCCACTTGTCTTATTTTCCAGATGTACAGTGTTGTGGTCATGTATCTGTAGCTCACCCTTTGTCCATATGTGTGGTCCAGGTATCTTTGCAGAGTGGAGGAGATGAGGCAGTCTCTTAGGATCATGCTCCAGGCTCTCAACAAGATGCCAGAAGGAGAGATTAAGGTGGATGATGCCAAGGTGGCCCCACCCAAGAGGTCTGAGATGAAGGTGAGATGAGCGGAGACCTCACATCTCCTGCGTTCAACGTGTTCCGTTTGCTTTGGTTCTGTGCAGTAGAATCATAAACCCTGCAGTGTCAAACCTCGTCAGTTGTGTGTTCATTAAATTTCAGAGCCTCACATTAACCTCCTTACAGAAATAGGCCTGTTCCTTAAAACACAACTTAATTTATCTGTACTAAAGGGACAAGCTCACCTCTAGGTTACCTCGTTTTTTTTTCCAACTGTCAACTTTCTGAGTCTTTTTAGGTTTATTATCAGTACAGATGGAACTAACCTTAAGACTTGTGTGTGTTTGTTTCCTGCCAGATGTCGATGGAGTCTCTGATCCACCACTTTAAACTGTACACAGAGGGCTACCAGGTCCCTCCAGGAGCCACTTATACAGCTGTGGAGGCGCCCAAGGTGAGGACGACAACAAATTAAAAAAAAAAAAGTCTGATTATGACGAATTTATACTTGAATGAAGGCCGTATTTATTTAATAAAATAAACTATATTTGTTATTAGCAAATATTATGATAAATGTAACATATTTAAATCATTCATGTACTCAGTTTTAAACAGTTTAAGGACTCATTTCTAGGGCTGTAATGATGCATCGACACAATTGATTACACTGTTAAATGTGTAAATTGACGATCAATAAAAACAGCAATGAAAATATTTGCGGTTTTTAAACTGATATAATGACTACAAGTGTAGTTTAACTCATTATCTTTCTAATGACATGTAGAATTTCCCTCGGGATTAATAAAGTATCTATCTGTCTGTCTGTCTAATTTGGCGTTGGGAAAAATGGTTTGAGTTTGATAAATTCACATAAATACAATCACTTCATAGGTTCAGTACTTAAGCGTCATCTAGTGATGAGAGATGATAGAGGTTGCTTATTTCATCACATTGGCTCAGAGCTTGATTATTGTATTCTCTTTTCATTTCATCTGTATCTTAAGTCACAATTCAACTCAGTCCAGCAGTTATATAAATAAACACAATAGAGACAGAAAGAGGAATAAGGAGCAATGTCATGTTTGCGGCGGTTGTAAACATGCTATAATACTGCGGTTACTTAGTTTAGTTTAATTTCAAGCACATGAAATCATCAGATAACAAAGAACCATACATGTCAAACAAAATTTTCAGCGCAAGAGAGTGGGAAGAAGTATAACTTATAGACTCCTTTTTACAATAACACAAAACATCTATGCAAACCATTCACATACACTTTTTTAGGCACCTCACACACAATCAGAACCTTTTTTTAATACAAACTATAATATTTGTATGCACTTTAAGGCGGTAATGCAGAATATCTAAGACAAGTGAGTAAAAAAATGGTTAAACATGTATTAAATGAAATGCGTTCAAAATCTAATCAAAAGCGATTGTGATTTAGTGATTTATTCCGAACATGCAATGAAATTTAACATGAATATGAAGAAGCAAACATAAATAATAATACAAATATCAACAATCATAACAATCTTAGACAGAAAGAACAGCACAATAGTTCCATTTACTTGCCTGAAAAGTAATTGATTATATTTGATCATTTTTAAGTCATCAAAACTCCGCTTCAGAAAAAATATCCTAATTGAAACAGAATAATTCTTTAAACAGACACTTGTTTTAATGGCAAATGCATGTATAGAAGTTAGAAACAATGATAGAAGTTATGATTTTTTTATTGCTAAAAATTAATTGAATAATCAATAGAGTAATCGGTAACGAAATAAACGTTACTTACAGCCCTAGTTGCGGTTAAGTCACTGAGTTCGATTATTTCTTGTCAGTTGTGTTCTATTCTGATTTTGCTGCTTTTTGTAATATTAGATAAATAAAATGAAAAAAGTTCTCAGCGCTAAGGCATGGTTTCAGTACATTTATTATGAGCTGCTTATACCATTTATGTAAATCTTGAAAACAGAGAGATGTTATCGAGTCGAGTAGAAAGCAATAAATAATCCGCTGCAACAAAACTTCACACAATATTTTTGAATAGATTTAAATGTTAAAATATTACCTGGAGCTTTAGTAAATGTATAATGTGAATTAAACTTAGTTACAGTGAAGCTAATATTCAGCAAGTTTGTGAAGTTACGTCGGTTTTATTAAATATTTAGTCCATATTAATGACAGTGGATTTTAGGTTTGAAATTACACCGCAGTAGCTTATGTCACATTGATTTGTTTAACCAGTGGCCATGTTTTTGTGTTTTTAATCAGTCGACGGCTTAATAAGGTCAGAGAAGAAACTAAACTCTGCTTTTTCTGTGTCAGTTGATTCTCTTTCTAATGCAACTTTGAGTCTTGTATTATTTAGTCACATTCATTAATTGAGAAGCCTTGGTTGTACTTCGGGGAACTGTTGCGGTGTAATTATGCGTACTAGAGTGTATTTATGTGTGTGTGTGTGTGTGGTTCACAGGGGGAGTTTGGTGTTTACTTGGTATCAGACGGCTCCAGCAGACCCTATCGCTGCAAGATCAAAGCTCCTGGATTCGCTCACTTGGTGCGCTCTTTCAACTTCCCATGACACTGTGAAATATTAAGTACACCGGGTATCAATTATTCAGCGAGTTTAACGGCTCGTCCTTAAGGCTACTTTTAGTTCATTAAGTGCGTTTTTAGGAGGTACTATACAACCATTTTTAAAAGCACACATAAACTCTGTTCTTCCCCCTTCCTGCTCACTGGCTCATGGACTTAATGTTTAACGTAGTCATTTGAATTTTGGTCTTCAAGGCTAAAATGTCTCTTAAGTTGCATAAACAAACTATTAGAGAAGTAAGTGCATTAACTCCAGGCTATAATTTCATGAATTATGAATATTAACTTTTATATGAGCTCATCTGCCTTGAAATGCAGTAGCTGCTCTTCAGTCATTCTGAATGTTAATAAGTGTATTTCTTCTTCCTCTTTTTCTTCTTCTTTCTAGGCTGGTCTGGATAAAATGGCCAGAGGACACATGCTTGCAGATGTAGTGGCCATTATTGGTGAGAAAATGTTTTTTTAAGAAGTCCTTGGAAAATCATTTAACCCTTAAAGACCGAGGCCTATTTTTGTGGCGACCTTTCCCAAGTTATTCATCACCATTATCACTTTATCCTCTGCATTTTTCAAGGAGAAGCAAGTATTTTCTCACATTAAATTTACTGACAATGTAGATGTTTGTGTAGTAAACTTGAAGGTTATTATATTAAAACAAAACTGAAGAAAAAACAACTTTTTCAACAAAATGTGTAATTAACTGAAGGTTGAAACAAGCATCTGCAACCTTTGTCATTTATCAAACGACATGGTTTTACTGATGACTTAATGTGGAGTCTGTGGACGTCCAAAAGCTGAGAATCTGCATTTTATCATAATTATTTACCTGCATTGATTGGATCAGTGGTCATTGGTTGTTAAATATTTTTTAGATCAGTGGATGCTGTTAGTCACTGGCAGACGTTTGGGTCTTTGGGGGTTAAACCTCCAGCCTCAGAAAAACAGAGAACCCTTCTTAGCATAGGTTCTAAAATGCTAAATGTTTGTTTTCATGGCGCTGCACTGAAAACTCTTTTTTTTTTTCTTTCTGCAGGCACACAGGACATAGTGTTTGGTGAAGTTGACCGTTAATGTAATGCTGCTCGTGTGTGTTGTTTCTTTTTCCTCATAAGAGAAGACAACATGTTTTAAGTCATGTTCTCTTCCTGTTCACTCTTCAGTGTAGTGACACCTTCGACAGATGACTCTGCTTACAATCAATGTAAAATGTCCAAACAAACTTAATAAATATTTTATGACCCAACTGCACAGTAGTAAGTTGTATTTGTTAACGATGAATTCGTAAATGTTTTGTGCTTCTTTAAACTGCATTTCCTTTTGTTGTATTAAAGTGAAAAGCAGGTATTAAACAGGACTGCAAAGACAGACAGAAGCTGAGCTGGCATGTCCTTCCTCTGGTTTGATGTTGAAGGGGGAGTGGTCTGATGAGATCAGAGACAAATGGACTTAGAGCTCAGACCACAACTTCCCCTCTTGGCTGTGAGATATGTAACACTCAACTTTTCACTAGAACTCTGAGGAGAAAAACAGCCAGAAGTCGCTTCGTTTCTTTGCTGCAAGTGGCCGGTTGTTGTTGATCATCGTTGCTATGGCTGTGCAGGGCAGGAGCCCCTTACTCGTGGCAATTCCACTGTGGATGTGTTTTGGAAGAGCTGGTGAGTAGTGACAGTGAATTGGGATTGTCTTTTTTTTTTTTTTTTTTTTTGTTACAGGGGCTTGGGGAAATATAGTGTGTGTTGTCATGGGTACCGACTAATTTAAAATAAAGAAGAACAGTATTCATTTCACTTTGGAGAAACACCTAAAAAGTCTGAGCTGAAGCTGAGTTGAGCTTTATGGGTCGCTATGGTTTTCAACATGATCTAGATTGAACAGGAACTAGAAGTTTCATTTTTCTGCCACTTCATTTTCACAGAACAGTGGCATTTTTTAGAGTGAGTAAATATTACTTGAATTTAACTTGAATTCTTATTTGTACAAATGTCACCACATCATAGTTCCTTTAAAAAAATAAATCTTCTCGTTGGTTCTTGTTTCTTGTGGTGAAAGGCGCTAATGCCTGTGTGTATGGCCACTTCTTAAACTAGAATGCTTATTAAAACAGTCCAAGTTATTGAACACATTTCCGTGTACATTTTAGAGTTAATTTCAAGTTTTAATAGCACGTATCAGGATTTCTAAAACGATAATATCCTCCTAATGCTTAGATGATCACAATTTCAGGTCTGTTTTAAACAATAATCAGACTTACTCATAGAAAATAGATGAAATAGGTTAATACATTTAAACCTTCCCAGAAACATAGCAACCACTTGTATTTTATAACCTCAAAAAGGATTTGCACAACAGCCCGCACCTGAGTGTAACTCTTAGGCACAGTGTTAGGAAAAGTGCATTTATTTCCACTTTTTAAACATTAACATATTGAAATGTATTAAAACTCCAAGCTAAAGTTGGACAGTGCTTTAGGAAACCCTTAGATATCAGCCATATACTATCAGACTTAGTTTCACAGGGTTTTACCATTTCCTCTGAACCAGGGCTAGATGCATTTTACGGAAACCAGAGATAATGATGATGATGATGATAGGCCACCGCATCTCACAAGAGTAACATTTGAGCGAAGGGGAGGATCCTGACATTGAAGTTACTGCATGTCTGTCCTTCCCTGAACCTCTTATTCCAACAACATCAGTGTTGTGAACTGTGACAGAAACAGATTGTCTAGAAAAAGGAGAAATGATGTGAATGTTTTCGTGGGAAGCAGCTATCATCTGACCACAGAGAGGTGATGCATTCCTGTACATTTGAGATGTAGTAGAAAGACAGGTGGAAGGGCAGAATAGGAAGGAGGTGAAGACATTTCACTAAGCTGTCAACTACTGAACAGTATTAAACGTTCATTCATTCACAAAAAGACCACTCAAATTTAACTGTATAGAGTGTACTCAACTTCATTTATAAAGCACTTTAAAGACAACTCAGTAGACCTAAGTGCTGCACACAAACAAAAACAAAACAAGTGGTTGCTATGTTTCTGGGAAGGTTTAAATGTATTAACCTATTTTATCTATTTTCTATGAGTAAGTCTGATTATTGTTTAAAACAGACCTGAAATTGTGATCATCTAAGCATCAGGAGGATATTATCGTTTTAGAAATCCTGATACGTGCTATTAAAACTTGAAGTTAACTCTAAAATGTACAGGGACATGTGTTCAATAACTTGGACTGTTTTAATAAGCATTCTAGTTTAAGAAGTGGCCATACACACAGGCGTTAGTGCCTTTCACCGCAAGAAACAAGAACCAACAAGAAGATTTCTTTTTTTAAAGGAACTATGATGTGGTGACATTTGTACAAAAACATAAAAAGAATTAATAAAAACAATAAACCTGTGTTGGACTTCATTTGTTAAATGAAAATAAAAATTTGATTGCAAAACAAGTAATTGTACATTAAAATCTCTTACACTGAGTTAAAAACCAATGAGAAAGAATGTGTTTTAAGGGATGATATAAAAATAAACTGAGTCAACCTGCCTGATGTGCAAAGGCAGTTCATTCCCCAGTTTAGGCACAGCGACTGAAAAAGCCCTGTAAACTGTTCTAAAAATATAAAACGCAAATATACAACATGTGGACCTTGCCAGTAAAATAATAATGACCCTCTGTTGCATTTAAAGATACACTCTAATATGTCTTTATTTACTGACTCATCTTACTGTTTCATCACACAGTTAGTTGTCTAACTTTTCCATTGTGTCATATGTTTAATCTAAATAAAGGACATTTAAGGAAGTCAAACCCACAGACACAAGGGTTCTGATTGGCCTGAGTTCTTAAGTCATTCACAGCCTCTCCTTTTAGTGCAATGTGTGTGTAAGGATTCATCTACATTTTGTTGCAGCAAAAAATAAAAAAAATAAAAGTAAAAATAAGCAATGCCTGGTAATTTACTCCCACTTTTTTTA
>JAPQRP010000012.1:6351398-6362025 GCA_037367295.1 Apogon hyalosoma | reverse complement strand
ACCCATAGTCTCATGTTTTGAGAGGGAGATGTCCATTAAGAGCTAAAACGTTTGCGAGGGGCGGGGTTTGTTGTGCCCGGCACCACTTGGTGATTTTAACTGTGTGACATAATTGAGTAATACTATGATTTAAATGTAAATGGAATGGCAACAATGCAGGCATATGTATGGAACAGAAAAACCAAATCCTTAGGTTTGTTTTCCACTTGCTTGGCTTCATTTCTTGTGTCACATCCATTTCCTCATGCTTCTTTGACTCTCTCTCTACAGCTGCTTCCCTTTCTTTAACATCAGTGCATTTGTCCCTCCTTATTTCTTCCTCTTTTCATCTGCAGCGTTTGGGATGTGGTCTCGCCGGCTGCGCTTCAAAAGCAGCGAACCCACTATTGATTCCTCTCTGGTTATCATGACCACTGAGACCTCTGATGAGGGGAAATACATTTGTGAGGTCGACACCTTCCCCCTCGGCAAATTTTACAAGAAGATGTCACTCACTGTGTGGAGTAAGTGCTTCTACCTCTGGAACCGAGTACAGATTACCTATAACATAGTAACTGTAATGAAAGGAAGTGGTAATAAAATTTCAACTGAGGTTGAAAATTAAGGAAGTGCAAATATACCCACACTCTAAATCATAATTACAACCTCATTTATGTGCATTTACAGAAAGTGTATCATTTCTCTAAATGACTAATAGTTCAATAGCCTTACAACAAAAGCAAATAATTAGTAATAGTGTTTTGTATTGCAGGATTGATGTTTGTTACAGTCCATATAATGTCATAAAAGACAATATTACATTAATGTTTATCAAAGTGCTCTTAAACATATTATACCCTCCTTAGTCCCAGTAAAGTAAAGGTTTCCGCATGAAATATTTGTCTTGGGTGAAAATGGAAACATGCAACAATTTTTTTACATAATTTTTTTCCATACATTTTTTAAAATTAATTTTCTTTGCAGTGGACAGCTTTTTCTTATCTTGATAAAGCTGTGAAACTCTTGTCCCCTACAGAGAGAAAAAAAAAAAAGCAAAAAACCCCCCAAAAAAACCACATTGCTAGGTCTCAGGAGGATATATTCAAAACATTTAGCCCTATTAATTTGCACATTAATTACTAATCTTAGTGAATTTTATTTATTTTTTTATTAATCATTTTTATTTTTACTTACAAAATCACAACAAGAAGAATCTACAAGCAATAAGCAAAAACCAAAACAAACAACAAAAAAACAAAACTGATAGATGACAATAATCTTAGCGAATTTTAATGGTTATTATAATTTCTAAACATATTTGCCATCATACAGGTAATTGTCAGACTAAAGTGTGTATGTTCCTCAATGATTTGATTATTAAGTTGTTTTTGGATGAAGTAGTGAGAGTGTTTTTACCTGCAGTTTTTTGTGAAACAGTCACGGTGTACCCTCTGACTAAACACCGTTACATTCCCTCCTCCAGCTGTTCCTATCTCCTCTCTTGATCCTGTCATCCTGGAGGAGGGAAAGCCGTATGGAGTGGCTGCTTCCTGTCGCTCTGTAGGAAAACCGTCTCCCGCCCTGTCCTGGGACACGGAGCTGAGTGGCCAGTCCACCAACCGCTCCTCTGATAATGGGGCGGTCACCTCCCACTTCTCCCTGTACCCACTGAGGAGCATGAACGGCAAGAGGCTAGACTGTTTGGTGTGGCATCCGACGTTTCAGGGCCCCCGCAGGATCAGAAACAAACTGGTGGTGCACTGTAAGTTTTCATTAGTCGACTCCCACAGCTTATCCTGAACCACTCTAAAGGCAGAACTGATTATTAAATATAGCTGAATGTCTGCTCAAAAGCACGCACTAGGGTTTTGACACTTTTAAATCATGCATTAAACAAGCATACGTCTAAAATTAAAACAACTGCACTCAATTCTCCTCCTGGTTTTTAACTTTTAATTGAAGGAAGAGGCTTTCCTACTGCTATATCTCACATAACAAATGCTCTCTTTATCACTCTTTTCTATTTGAAATATCAGAAAAATGTTGTTGCTCTCACTTTTATTGCAACTCATCATGGATTTTAATTTACAACAGCCTAAACATTAATGCTTATACATTGCTCTATGTATTGTAATTCCCTTAGAAGCCGCATTCTTATCATTTCACTTTCAGTCAGTGGGACTGAGTATTGGAACAGTTTACCACTCAACATGTGAGACTCACAATCATATGCCTCCTTCAAATCACAACTTAAACATTGGATGGAGGAAAACAAAGCCTGTGACCATCAGTAGATTGTCCTCACTGTGTTTTGATGATGTTTGGCCTGTTGTCAATTGTCTTTGTCATCTGCTTAGGGACTGTAGATGGAAATTAGCACTGTTGCTACAATCTGGCATATTTACGGCTGCATTTGTTGTAGATGTTTATTAATATGCATTGTCCCTAATAAATAAATACAATTTCCAAGCTGAATTTAACCATGAAGACCCAAACAGCCACCAGTGACCAAGACCATCTACTGATCTAAAATGTTTAATATGTCAGGATCCAGAGACAGGCGGAACCCAAGTGCGTGTGGTGATCGAAATACAGAAAGACTTGAAACGACAAGTAAAAGAGTAACAATTTATTTACACACAAGAAAAACACAAATCCAAGTAATACAAAAAACAAAACGAGAACCAAGGGCGTCACCGAACCAGGGGAGAAAACACAAAGAACAAACCGAGGCACAGAATCTGAAAAGAAAACACACGTGGAGATTAAACTCATACATGGTACTAGAAAGCAGGTAAACAAAGCATAAAAAGCACGTGGCGGAAAAAACACTCACGGAATACTATCAAATAACAGAACTCAGGCACCAGGAAAATATCACAAGAGAGATCTAGAAAATTTAACAAACAGTAATTCAGGAAAGCCAAGTCGCCAGCATGGAGGCAAAGACGTTCTGGTACACAACTCTGGAACTGCAGCGTTTTAATGCAGGTGGTGAGTGCTTGTTTGGAGATGAGTTCCAGGTGTGTGCTTTTGACAGGTCAGCCTCTAGGAGATACAGGGGAGGAAACAGGAAGCAACACAAACCCAAACCCAAAATAACAGCAGATCATGATATAATACCTGTTGATTCATTAATCCTATCAATACATGCAACTAATCGGTGTAAAATGCAGTTTGTCGTCTTTTCATGGTCATCCGATATGACCCATTTGGACGTTCAGAGACTCCGTAGTTACCGTGGAAACACTGTCATCTTCTACGACATTGATTCACCAGTAAAACCCATGGAGTTGGATCAATGACAGTGGATGGAGACACTTGGTTTCACTTGTCAGTTATTGATATCTTTGCTGGAAAATTCACTTTTTCTTCAGTTTTCTTTGTTTGAGTTTTCATAAGCATCTAAATATAGGAAATTAGATAATTTACAGTGAAAAATGCAAAATACAGAGGATAATATTATTTACATACACATTTTTTTCCAAAGTGACTTACAGGGGGAAGATTAACAATTAAGCTCTCTCTCTCTCTCTCTCTCGCTCTCTCTCTCTCTCGCTCTCTCTCTCTCTCTCTCTCTTGTCTTTATTTGTAAAGCACTTTAAAACAACCACAGTGGACCAAAGTACAGAAGAATTAATAAAAAATAATAATAAAAGAATAAAATACAAGAATAGATTAAAGACATAAAACAGCTGTACAATTAAAAACAGTGTCGTACAGAAGACATACAGATATTATAATAAATGGTGATAAATAACTTAATAAAGGTTACATAGAGAGAAAAATTCATTCGAGAAAATTAGCACTGGGTCTTTATGGGTTATCTCACCACATGTCTTTTTCCCTCCAGTCCCCCCACATGCAGAGGTGACTGGCTACAAAGGAGACTGGCATACAGGTATGCAGAATGCAGCCCTGAGGTGTGTGAGTGGAGGAAACCCCAGACCACAGAGTTTCACCTGGACCAGGTACAGTAGGACCCGCCTCCCTCTCTGGCTGTCTGGTCTGACTAAGTGTCTGCTGCTACAGTCTGGTCTGTGTTACTTTTCTCATAACTTCAACAGCGATCATGCTAATTACTCTACTCTGATTTCCCCAGCGAAGACTGTAAATGCAAGGTTGTGCTCCAGTCAACGTCAGGGTCAAAGTTAAACATCACAATTACACTTGTAATTTTACCCTTGCAAATCTCTACATAATGTTTGGGTTAGTTCTCCACCCATCTCTGACTGTGCGCTTCACACTTTACTACGCATGTTTCATGTTGTTACTAACAAGTGTGAAACAGCCACTTTCAGAACACTTACATTTAGACACTGATACAAATCTTAAAACACATAGGAACTTGAAATATTAGGTTTGTTGAGTACTATCGTTACCCTACTAAGCAATTTAATGTTTAACATATTTTAATAAAGAATATAAAAGGGTATTTTATATCAGCTTTAACCCATAAAGACCCAAACATCCACTGGTAACCAAAATTATTTAGGGATATAAAAAGTTAAATCACTGTCGATCCACTAATCTTGTCAATACATGTAAATAATTGGTGTAGAATGCAGTTTGTCGTCTTTTCATGGTCATCAGATATGACCCATTTGGACGTTCAGAGGCTGCATAGTTACCGTAGAAACATTGTCATCTTCTGCAACATTGATTCACAAGTAAAACCCATGAAGTTTGATAAATGACAGTGGATGGAGACACTTGTTTTAAGTTTAGTTAATGATGTACTTTACTGGAAAAAGTGGCTTTTCCTTCCATTTTTAATTTAAGCTTTTATGAACATCCACATGATCAATAAATTAAATATAGGAAAATACCTGATTTCCAACATGACAGATGTGTTATTTTGCTGCTACACACTGATGTAGCCACCGAACAAACGATTAGATTTCACTTCTTATCAAGTATAAAAAGCATAAAGCAACACGAGAGGAAAAAACTAAACTTGGCTGCCTTTTGAGAACTGCTTTAAATAGAAAATGGCAGAAAAGTAGCTTTCAGTTCTTGTCTGTTTAAGCTCTTTTATTATGACTTACAATGCCATTCGACAACAAAGAAAAAAGGAATTAGACTTTGATACATGTCTATACCTGTTAGTGGGATCAGTTCATTGTGTACAAAAACAAAAAAACAGAATATCACAAGATGTATTGTTTTATGTGAGTGCAGAGGCATTATCATCCTTACCCTGTATGCATTGTATTTATATTAAATATCTTGTATAACCTGTTTTCTTTCTATTTTTTGTCTTTGTAAAAACTGCTGTGAGGTAAATAATGAAAAAGACTCACACTTAAATATGCTCCACAATATGTGTCATGTTATTTATGATACCCTTAAGGATAGATTTATTCATTTTCATACAGTTCTGAAAAAATGCCTCGATTGTACAACATCTGCTGATATCGAAACTGACAATACAGAGTATGATGTAATCATAAAACCTTAGGTCTACAGAGAACAGAAATTAGTTTTGATAGTCGATGGTGGGAGCAAAGAGGAGATACATTGCTGCTTTTTAGACGACAGCTTTCACTCCAGCATGGCAAAAGTGTAGGCTGTGTTGAGTTGTTGAACATATTAGAGGATCAAATTTATGTTGTTTTTGTGAACTGTTTTCTGTCCAAAATAGTAGAAAAGTAGCTCTGTTGCGGAGCGACTCTGTGGTAATAGAATGACAAATTGAGTTTCAGTTCTTGTCAGTATAACTTCTTTGGAAGGGCTGGATCTCTACCCATTCCACATACATTTCCTGGCATCATCACCCACTGAATCTGCCGCCTCAGTGGAAACTCACAGATTTTAATTTTGTGTTTGTCACTTGAGTTTCGGCTCCTCATTACCTATCTTAAAACCCACTGAGTGGTTGACTCAGATAAAAACGCTTTTCTGCTTGACTCATTTAGTGTCATCTTTAAGCCATTCCCTTCAGTGCATTAATATGTTCTCAGGGTGTGGCATTGAATTTGTTTAAAAAAATGTAAGCCACGAAAATGACTAGAAGAGAAATTACTCCTGTCAGAATAGGAGATGTGACAGTTAGGCCCCCAGGGAGACAAAGACATTGAATGTGGGTCTAAAATACAGTAGAAAATAAACAGATAGTATCCGCACATTGGAGTTGTTTTTGTCTCATGATGACGTACATATTAGTTAGTGTTAGTCAGAGGAACACACCTTGGGAAAGGAGTTTTTGTGAGTAAGGCTTACCAAACACATGGCATGCAAACAGGTAGCATGCTCATGAGCATATACACACAGAGCACCAAATCAATTTCAGTTCAATTTTTCAATTCAGTTTTATTTGTAGAGTCCTAGATCACAGCCAGGTTGTCTCACAGGGCTTCACAGAGTTAGCTGGATCAAAGTTGGGCTACCTCCTCTTACGCGTTCACACATTTGAGATGAACGCACACACTCACATGCACACACAGGCGGCTACAGCGGCAGTGGGCAAACCTGTTGGCTCTGTCAATAAAAGGCGGCAGGTGAAGAAATAAGCTGGTGTCACAGTGTCATGTTGCGGCTTGTGCCGAGAGCAGACAGATGAGATAGTTTCACACGAAGGAGGGAGGAAGGGGGAATGAGAAGAAAAAGGGAAAGGGAGGAAGTATGGTGGGAGAAGGTGAAGGCTGGGGTGAACCAGCGGGTGACAAGTGGAAGAAGAGGAAGTCAAATGTGTGGATTCGTGTGAGATGTTATCGTTGAGGCGTGCCTGTTGTATATGTAAAAACACAGTTCCATTTTCCTGTTGGTGATAGGGGATCAGGTGTTGAAAAAAGCACTCTATGCAAAACATGGATGCTCCTATAACTTCCAGTAAACAGAGATGGACCTTTTTTCCATTCAGTGTTACTAGGGCTAATGTGATAAAACCAGAAAACAGATTTGAATCCAGTGTGTCAAAAACAAGAACAATGAGCCAACATCTAAGACAGCATTGCTCATTGCAGTTTCCAAAACATTTTCAGTGAGTCATACTGCCAGGAAGAAGACAAATAGACATTGCAGTTTGAGTAAATGCTTATTTTATTGCTTTTTTCACAAATGAAAATATAAGAATGACTTTCCACTAAGATATTAAGGCTGCAGTAGCATGAGATTTCACAGAATGATATCACGGTACACACTTATTATCAGTTCAAATGATCATTAAAGTCACACAAACAGAAGGGGTTTTTTTTTCCTACTAAATGCTTATTAAAATTGAAATCTTTTCTGTTAATGTACATAATTCTCACTCTCAAAATGCTGTAATTAAAAAAACAGAAGTTTTTACATCTCCTGTTTAAACTAGATACTTTAAGAGGTTTATGTGGCTCGAGATGATGAGTCTGACGGACAGTTGAGACAGCTTCTCTGCACGGTTGCTTTTCTTTTTTTTTCAGTATTATAGATAAGGTATGTGTGTGGTTCCTTAGATGAGACATATCGATGCTTGAGCTCATTCTTATCATTTTTGTAAGAGCTTAAAACTTGTGTCAGCAAAAGAGATAGAGTGTTTTTAGGCTCCGCCAGAAATGGAAAGTCTCCAGCAATAAAACTGTTAACACTAAACGTACCATACATTTATGTAACGCACCCACAGTATTATTGAATGTTGAATGAAGACGCAGCCCACAACATTAAATAATATCAACATGATTTGGTTAAATGCAATGTCAACACATCGCACACATCACATAAGCAAATGTCAATGTATGATATCATATGTGTTTATGCAAACATACAACAAGTCATGTGGGTTTATTGTGAAATGGATCATGTTTGCAGTGTCTTTTAGTGGAAGAAAAAAAAACACAAATAGGTGGTTAGGATGATTAGTCCCTTACAAAATGGATAAAAGTTTACAACCTGCAGAAACAGAAAGATATCTTCTCAGAAACACCAGTGTTATTCATGCTGTAAAATGTGTTGTTTTCAGTAACATTCCAATGAACCACTTTTCATTTTGCAGAACTGGTGGACAGCTGCCAGAGGGTGTGATGTCCTACCCTAATGGAACACTATTTTTTGGGAGACCCCTAAGCGTGTCAGATGGAGGCCTCTACCTGTGTACGGCAAAGAATGAAGTGGGAATAGGGAGAGCGGAGATGGAGGTGACTGTGGCAGGTAGATGACGGCGCTCACAGATCAGACATGTCAGAACAAAGTACCCTGTAGATTTACATGTATACATGTACTTTGCCTGTTTAATCCTGCTAATTGTATTTCACAGAGTCCAGTGAAACCAAGCCACCTCTTGAAAACATGCTAATGATCATCGTGGGAGCAGTGGCTGGCGGTTTGCTGATCTTAATGCTTATCATTATCATTGTTGTCACTTGCCACCACAAGCGCAAGAATAAGAAACTGGAGAAGGAACTAACTGACAAGAAGTAAGCTACCATAGCAACAGGTTTGATTAAGATGAGATAACATTTTAATGATCTCTGCTGGGCAGATTGAAGTTTGAGAACAAATAGAATGGAGCAAATATGGGTTATTCACCATATTAAAGCTGACCATTTCAACAGTAGAGCATGTTAAGTACAGTTAGGGGATAATTAGTGTGAAAAGTTTATACTTCAGCTGCACTTATATTCAAGAAAACACATTAAATGCCTGAATGTTGAGTGAAAAATGCAAAGCTGATGTATACACAGTACATACAGAGTGATAAAATATTTGGAATTCATTGTGTATTGCTTTTTTAAATGTATTTCTCCTTTTTGTCTCTTGTTTCTCACAGGGAGGAACTAAGCACTCTCTCTAGGCATGCATCTTTTCGGAGAATGAACTCAATCAGCACAGATGCCAGAGGAGCGGTACGATAACTGAATTATTTCTTTCACACTGACATATTTCTACTGTATGTTTCCAACCTAGTTCAGAGACTTTGATGGGATTTATCAGAATGGGAAATGCTGTTTCCTGTTTGTTTGTTTGTTTGTTTGTTTGTTTATTTTTTAATGTTTTGGTCATGAAACAACAGTCAGTACAGTACAGGGTTCATCAATGTAACACCAATGCAATAGGAAAACAGAAGTAAAAATAATATAAAATGCCCCCGAAGAAGAACATTGATCTTGGTGTTGTGACCTAAAAAGGAATAGGCTGAAGCTAAAAGTTTATTTGGCCTGCCCTTTGAATTATTATCAACATTTCTTACATTAAGCACACCCTTCATAGCAGTGATCAACACATTAATACAGTGCTCTTATTGGGAAATACAGTGATTAATTTCCTAGTTTATTCTCTGTAACTGCATGATAATATCTAGATGTTATCTAGAGAGTAGGTTTGGAACGTTTGATGAAACACAACTTGCTTCTGCAATGTCTACAATATTGGTGTGAGATCTCATTTTGACACCTGCCCTTTTTTTTTCCCTTGCAGACAGAGGAAAACATCCCTCTGAGGGTGGAGGGAACCCTGAGGACCAGCTTGTCTTCCCTCGGGGTCAGTCTACGTATCTCTCTATCTCTGCATGCAGGGCCAGGGCCGGGGACTGAGGCTTTACTGTCC
This sequence comes from Apogon hyalosoma, assembly GCA_037367295.1. Lineage (NCBI taxonomy): Eukaryota > Metazoa > Chordata > Actinopteri > Kurtiformes > Apogonidae > Apogon > Apogon hyalosoma. The sequence continues at coordinate 6,352,527 of JAPQRP010000012.1, read as the reverse complement.
AGATGTCAGACGGCTAAGTTCTGAGCTTCAGCATGTCAAATCTGAATGTAGTGCGTCTCAGATTTTCAATATCATTTGGGCTACTTTTACTCTTTCGTTTGCTTTTTTTTTTGCTTTGTACTACTTTACTGGTGTTTTCTATAGATAGTAATGGTGCATGTTCTCTTTTTTTTTCTTTTCCTGCTTATTTATTTTACTTTCAAGCTGCAAAGAAATTGCATGCCAGGAACGCATCTTAAACAGGAAATACATCTAAATATACATCTTTGTCACACTGCTGTCCCGATTTTAGCATGCATCTGCAAAACAAGACAATATAAAACCAAGAACAGACACAAATGAAACAAACACACAAGGGAGGAAATTAGCAACAGCAAAAAATGCCTGCTAAATATATTAGGTCCATTAGGTTATTTCTGACCACTCACAACCAAAATCCATTCTTACGTACTTGCTCTTTTACAAACTCATGCGATGGTCTTTGCAATATAACTTCTCATACGGAAGAACTGATATTTATCGTAATTCATTGATAAAATGGGGGATGTACATCAAACCAAACATGCAAGAATGAAAGGCATGCAACATGTAACAAAGTATAATTTCACCTTTTGAATACACAAAAGTTAACACTAAGAATTCATAGTGCTTAATTCATCTGTAGCGTCTCTGTGTCCATTTATAATATATTCCATATTTCCAGCAATAACCAATAAAGACCCAGTGCTACTTTTGTGGCAGTTCCTTAATTAATTTCTCTCTCTATTTAACCTTTCCTAAGTGATTTATCAACATTTATTATAAATTATCTTCTGCGTTTTGCATTTTTTCAATGAAAATCAGGTATTTTCCCGTATTTCATTTATTGATCTCGTAGATGTTCGTAAAAGCGCAGATTAAAGTTGATTGTCATAATATCAGAAACAGAGAAAAATTTTTTCCACAAAATCTGCCATTAACTTAATATAAACCAAGTGCCTCCATCCACTGTCATTGATCCCATTCCATGGGTTTTATTGGTGAATAAATGTTGTAGAAGATGACTGTGTTTCCATGGTAACTATGGAGCCTCTGAACATCCAAGTGGGTCATATCTGATGACCATGAAAAGATGACAAACTGCATTTTA
>JAPQRP010000012.1:6335609-6350204 GCA_037367295.1 Apogon hyalosoma | reverse complement strand
ATAATAATATACATTATATAGACTAAATGTGTCTAAAATTAACGTTTATTTGCAACATAGTATAGCAAACTATTACATGATCAAAAACAAATTAATTTTATCAAAAAAAAAGTCTTTGTTTTTTAATGTCTGGGGTCGCTAGAAATTTGTGATGTTAAAATGGAGTCACAAGCCAGAAAAGGTTGGGAACTACTGCATTAAACAGTTTAAATCAGTAGATGCTTTTGGTCACTGGTGGATGTTTGGGTCTTTATGGGATCATTTTAAATACACTTTTAAAACTGTAGTGCTGAAAATGAAATGTAATAGCTCTATTTTCAACAGTGATTGGGAGAGTAGATAGGACTTTTCTCACTCTCAGCTCTTTCAGTTCTCATCACTGTTTTTATCTCACTAGCAACTTTAGGTCATTTGTTAAGTCAGTTAAAAAATGACAGTTCTTTAGTCAGAGAAAAAAGCAGAGCTGGTACTTATTTAAAGTTATTATTAAAAGTGCATTTCAACATGATGAAGCCTGCCTCATGTGAACAGAGCTCTGTCCCTTTATTCAGTTTAATGGTAAGAAGGAAAGGCACTGTATAACATGTGGATCTAAGCTGCGTCTTTTCATGCGGTGACAGGAACAGCCACACTGCCGTGATAGCCGATCTACTATCTCTGGTGGGCGGGGAGGAGGAATGGGAGCATTCGACTACCTTGGCAGACCACCCCTGCACAACAGCTCTCGCAGAGGGAGAGAGAGGCCTCTAGACATAGACGAAGAGAACCGGCTTAGAGTGGAGACATATGTGAGAAACAGCACAATGTCTCTAGTAAGTGTCTATGCGTATGCCTTTCAGGGCAAGTCAAAGCTTGATTTCACTAAATTGTGGAATGTATCTCGTCCTGATTATTATGCTTGCCTGATTAAAAAGTGCGTTTCATCTTTTGTAGCAGGACACTCGTTACCAGCCTCCTCTCCTGCCCCCGTCCTACCCTGTACAGTCCGCCGAGGTTATTAGGCAGATGAACGGCAACATCATTATCCCAACAGATGGGGGTTCACGACCTGCAAGTGTTACCAAGAATCACCAGCATTCTCCTCTGAGCAACACCTATCCACCTGTAACAGATGATGAGGATGAAGTGGATGAAGGTTTGGGGGGTCCCGCCAGTCAGGAGCATCCTGATGACCAAGACAGCGAGACCAACAGCTCCCAAGTGTCTGAGGCTCACAGTACTCGCTACCAACACAGTAACGGCTCATTGAGACCCAAATTCAGGCCACTTCCTCCTCTGGGCAGTCCCCATGCTTCCATTATCCACAAGGCACAGATAGTCTAACAGACAGCTGGAAGAGAATGCATGAAACTACAGAACTGGGCAGCTCTGCTCTTGGAAGTTGTTCAAATGTGGATACGAAAGCAAGATTTGTTTTCTGCCCAGAAAATTAACAATGCAAACAGTGGTTGAGTCGACTGCAAGATGTACACCTGGACTACAGTACTTCTACAGAGGCTTTAATGAAAATTCTACCTTAACACATCAACTGGACATTTTTGGATTTCTGATGTCTGCCACATGTATGATGATCTACAGTTGGGATTTTTAGCAAAAACAAAGACAATTTTGGTCAGTGTTGCAGTATTTCCACAGTAGCTTCTGTTTTAAAGCAGAAGACATGCATTGGTCTGCTTTTGTAATACAATATCTATTACTCTCATAAGCTGTAACAAACAGGTGAATACCATTCACATACTATCTGTGTGGTATGTTGAAAGCACTCTGAGACAGATACAGTAAGAAATCACTAGAGACAAGGCTGTGGCGAGTTGGTTCATCAGAAAAGTAGATTGCAACACCTCTGTAGCGCGGGTGGATTTTTGCTCAACTGTTGTTCAGTGTACCTGTGTAACTGGGCCTGTGTGAAGTTCCTTACACAACATGGTTTGGGATCTGATCCAGACCATGGGTCTGCCACACCTGCAACATGCATACCTCCATATTGTCTTACTGTCCCCATGCCTGGAGCGCTGAGGCAGTTTTGATCAGATAGCCAGAGCATGACTAACGTGTCTGTAAAAGGTCTTCTTAAAAATCTTATATTCTTAAACTTATAATGCCTTCATTACTAAAAAAAAAAAAAAAAAAAAAAACACAAAAAATTACCATAATATTAAATTCAATATACAGTATATAATTGTTCCCACAAGTCTCATTCCTTAACTGATCTTTCACTGACACCGCATGTAATCTTGTACATAAACATTTTATTTTACTTGTGGATTTTGTGCTATGTATTACTGTAAAGCTGCGTGGATACTTTTGGAAACTTTTACAGAACATTTGAGACCATAGATGCACATTATCTGTAGCTGCCAAAATGGCAGTTACAAAGATCCTCTTTATCTAATACAGGGAAATGTCACACAAGAAAGAATTTTTTCATTGTCTGTTACAAAAGTTGAAAATTGTGGTAAAGCCAAGCACAATATTGCTATTGTATATTTTTTTCTAAATACTATCGGGTTCTGTTACAGCGCTAATATGGGTAATAATGTGCCAAACACTAAAAAACAAAACAAACAACAACAAAAAAACAACACAGTTTTGCTCTCTAGGCAAATATGAAGTATTAATTAACACCAACTTTCTTTTAAACTTCCTTATTTTTTTCTCAAGGCCTGCCTCTGTATGGGACAGATTATGGTAGAAGTAATGTGCCATTTCATTGCACCCACCAAGTTACAGCTGAACGTAGGCAGTATTTGTGGCAGACAGTGCCCCCGGGTGTGTACAGCTGAAAACTGCAGAACTATACTGAACTATGAAAGACTCAGCTTCACACTTTGATTCTGGAGAATTACAGTCTCATCTTAGTCAAGTGCCTACTTTTTATAAATTAGGGGCTTAATTTTGGTACATTTTATATGGATGAATTGAAATAAATGTTTCTCCTCACAAAGTGCATGACACATTTGTGCTGTAAGATATTTACAATCATTTGTTACATTTTTCTTGTGATTCTTTTTGTAAATATTAACCTTTTTTGGTCAAAAGTGTTCCCATTAAAAGTACAAAAATGTATGCCAGTACATCATAGATAGAATAATACCTTCCCTTGGTGCGTGATGTATATGCATGATGTATTTTGATTGAACTCTTTTAACTTTTTTTTTTAACATACATTCTTAACCATAACCATGTCAGTCAGTCACATCCATCTTAAAAACATAAATACAAAGTCTAATTATTGATGCCGGTTCACATAAAACAGAATATAATGGCAATGTTTTCACATTGTTTACTTACACATTGATATTACATGTGAAAATAATCCACTACAAGTAAAAGTTTGATATTCAAGGCTGTACTTGAATGTAAGTATTATCAGCAAAGTGTACTTAAGGTGGATCTTGTCCAGTAAAACAGTTCTTGTGAGTGGTTTACTATTGTGTGATATTTTTTGTAAATTTTTTTACAGCTGAATTATGTGTATTTTTATTTTACCACTGTACATGTTTAAGGCTGAGCTTGTTATTTTATGTGCTGTTGGTAGTTTTATCCACAACATTGCATCATGTTTTAATAGGTTATCATATGTTGTTTGTGTCATTGTCTTGTGAGAACAATGCGTCTCTGAGAAGTTCAACTCTGTTTCAGTGCCTTTTCCAGTCAAACCAAGATTTTTTTTTTCTCAAATTATAAGGAACACTTCATCTTTCAGTTTGTCACATTCAAAATTAGTATATTTGCAGATGTTTATATTTCATTGATTTGGAACAGAATGAAAAATTGTAATCTGACTGTAAATTACCTGTCAGACAAACACGGAGTTAAATGTATATAAATATTTAACTCAAAGATTGAAGTGGAAGTAGAAGTAAAAAGTTTCATAAAATGTAAATACTCAAAGTGACAGTAGTTTAGATAACATACAGTACTTATTTGAATACTTAATTCCATCCTGCTGCTGTAGTATAGTGGGCAGACTAATCCTACAGAATACACCTCATAACTTTAACAATCTTTTTTTTTTGTTTGTTTTTTTGTTTTGTTAATTCTTAAACATTACCGGAAACCACTTTTCACATACAGTGAATTCAGTTGTATTGGGACAATTTTTGTTCTTCGACATCCACATTGAACATCATTGTTTATTTGTTTTTTATTGTTATTATAGGCCATTTCAACAAATAATAAGGCCTTTCATTAAATGCAGTTCAGGGTTAGCAAGCCTGTTCAGAAATAATCAGAAAGTTTTGCTCTATCTAAGAATCATATCCAGGCTTCATCTCTGTCATTTTGTGTCAATATACAGTAAATGTACATTCTGTCATTTTATCAAATTATATTAATACAGTGTTACACTTCATTTCTGTTTCCTTTTAACATTTAGACTATTTACTCAAAGCATTCTGTCCTAACTAATAGCCCATGGTTGGTTAATGGGGACAAATTCCTTAATTTTAAAGATGCAATTTCTTTTATTTATCATACTTCTGTACAGAGCAGAGGTAAAATAAAAAGGCAAGGAGCTTTGTGAGGCCACTTTACGAGTATCTGTTACGGTACTATAATGTACACAATAAATAATGTTCTCATTTTGTGTTTTAAAATCTTGTTCCCTGTTCCTGTTTTCAGTTTTTGCACTTGTTCCTCAGGTCTCTGCATCGCTCTGATCAAATGCATGATACTGTCTCTCACATGAGTTATACCATGTGACTTTGGTTATGTGTTTCCAGAATGTCTCTGCACCAGCTGACAAATGTTTTTCAGTGCACAGGTACACTGCTGCTTCCTCATGCCATCCCAGTGTCCCTGTCAATAGCCAGGCTTATGGCGTTGGTTCAGAGGGTCAGAGGACTTCTGTACCAATGACTTCCACCACCTTGGGATTAGTGACTTTTATTGTCTGGTTAGTAATCCTGATTTGACATTGTGGTCTTCCTCTATTCATAAGAATCAGTAGAATTTATGCGATTATGTAGCCTACATACTGGGGCCAAAATTATTTTTAGTCAGAATATCTTCCCTGAACGCACCTGGGGATAACTGGACAAAATGTGGCATTAAATAAATGAACAACAAAGAACACAACTCATAATAATAATAATCTTTTTCTTTAATTCTTAACCATTATAAAGAAACCACTTTTCACATACAATGAATTCAGTTGTACTGGGACAATTTTTGTTTTTTGACATCCAGATTGTTTTTTATTATTATTATTATTATCATTATTGTTATTATTATAAACCAATTTGACAAATAATAAGGCCTTTCATAGAATATATGAAATTATGTAGCCCACATAGTGTGGCCAAAATTCTTTTTAGTCAGATTATCTTCCCTGAAAGCGCCTGGGGATAACTGTGGACAAAATGTGGCGTTAAATAAATGACCAAACAAATAAGCAAACTTACAAATAAATGCAAATTTTAACCCCGCCCGGAAGTATGCAATGAATGAGGTCATGCAGGAGGAGGAAACAGATCTCGACAGCTAAGATGGCGGAGGAGCAGCAAGAATCATCACAGGGGGAGATGGAGGGTGAGAGAAACAGTTATAACACAAAATATTCATCGAACACGGCGGTCGTTTTCTTGCAAATGAAGCCCTTTGACACACGCGGGACATTTAGACTTTTCAGGCGTTAGTTTCTCTGTGATAATGGAGGCTGACATGCAGCGGCGAGGGGCAGACAGAGGCCATAGCTGTTTGGCTAACGCTAGCTAGCTACCAGTGCTACACAAAGAAAAAAACGCCTGTTTAGTTATTGACAAGGCAATACTGGGTGACAGTCACACACTTCATGAGCTGAGGAAACGTTTAAAGTATAGGCTTAGTAGTAAAAGAGAACATCCTATTTCAGTTGTAGAAATAACGTTGTTTGTTGTGACTAGAATTTGTTTTGTTTTCGCACAGGTCGAGCTAGCCAAGTTTAGCTGCCTGTCGTTAGCCGGTGCAGTGGAGTAACTTGTTGTTCATGTGAAGTGAAGACCGTTAGCTACATGCGTCTGTGGTTGCTTGAGGTAACAGCAGGTGCTAAAGACAGCACGTTTGCCAGTGCCATATTGCACACCTGTCTGAATATGTCTCTCTATTCTAACATATTAAACTATGACGGGTCTATATCCAGACTCCATGTGCTTCTTTTTAATATACAGTTGATAAAACAGGTCAATATATCACCTAACATATGGTTTTAGAGTACTATCGTGGCCCACCGTTGCTGTAAAAACAGCGTATTCTCTGTTTTCAGTTGTTTGGCTGCCATGTATAGAAATCATTATCAGTGCAACAAAAGTTAACGAAAAAAAGTACTTGCATCAGGGTTTTGGGCTTTGCTTTCAAAATGTTCAGCAAGTAAATTACATCAAATCTAGTAGAAGTGTGTGTGTGTTTTTTTTATGGTGGTAGTTCTGCTATATTGTAGGTGTCATTAAATACCTAATCTGTTCAAGAGACGCAAACCATGTGGCCATACTCCATGCATAATAACCCTTTGGAGAAAATACTCCACTCCTGCAACGTCTGATTTGACACTGAACTTCATTTGTTTATCTTTACACCTATTTACCAATTTTGTGGTAGATTCAGGCACATTTAGCCATTGCAGATTACAAAATTGTACATTATTTTGGGACCTTTTGCACCTTTTTTTTTTTTTTTTTTTTTTTTACAAAAAAAAAATTAATAGTTATTTTTTTGCTTAAGAAATTCCCAAAATGATTTAGATTCTGCACCTAGAAATCTTTGGAATTATTCATCTAGCTATTCATTACTTGATTGAGATGTCCAACAGTTATCTAACTTCTAATAAAGGTGAAAATTGTAGCTAGATTTTCTAGTGCCATTAATTTTTTTTGCTGGGAGAAAGTGATGTCAGCAGATTCATGAGTTATTGACTTTTTCATTTTAGAAACAATTCTTTAAATCAGCGCTTGCAAATCCATTATTGGTCACCTTCCTTACTAAATGTTTCTTTTTCTGTCACTAAAACTGACTAATTTTAACAGTTTTATGTAGGCTATTTCCCAAGTGTATAAAATTACAACAGGATGTAACATTTAACTTGACCAATTTCCTATACAATCCTCATCTGATGCAGATGTTTCAAATCCAGATTACACACATTCCTCATATTCTAGCCTGCAGGTCATATAGATTAAACCATCGCTGTTGTAGCACATACTAGACTACTGTGGTGGTCTGTCTCCCTTCTGGGTATCCAGCCCTGAAACCCAATTAACTCTTCTTTTACAGGAGTGAACTGCCTTGCATATGACGAGGCTATAATTGCTCAGCAGGACAGAATTCAGCAAGAGGTAAAAAAAAAAAGTTAAATTTTTTTTTATGAAAAAGCAGGTTTCATTTTGCGTCTGATATAAACAAAGACTTGACTTATTGTGTCCTGAGTAAAGGGATTAACAAATGTCTCAGATTCCATTCATTTTATACTGTTCTTATCAGGGAAACTTATCTGAAATGTGGACACACCTCTACTTTTCATGTGTTTGTTTCCATGCATGGGTTTTAGTTTACACCACATATAACACTTTAATTTCTATGTGTATGCAGATAGCCAACAGTAACCCTTTAGTGTCGGACAGACAGGATCTCTCAGTGCTGCAGAGAGAGTATGCTGAGGATGACACAGTTTATCAGCTCAAGATCAAGGTCAGTCAAACTGCACCACCTGCTCAGATTACTGCACCCACATCAGGGCACATTTCCTCTTCAGTGACATTTCAACCAAAGCCACAGACCAAACTCCTGTTTGAACTTCATCTGTGCATATGCATGTTTATATATTATATGCAGTGTGTTTTAAGTCTCTGTTTGTTTTCTTGTTTGTTAAAGGACCTATACAAAAAATACTCATACATTCGTAAGACGCGGCCAGATGGGAACTGTTTCTACAGAGCCTTTGGCTTCGCACATCTCGAATCTCTGCTAGATGACAGCAAAGAGCTACAGAAGTGAGTGTCATGCTGAGCACTGTTTAGGATATATTAACTTTTTGTCTGTAAAGTTAAGGTTTTCACAAATACTTTTACTGGTCTAAAAATACCAACTAGATCATTTTAAATATATGTGTAAGAAACAGTATCTGGCTATCACCATTCTGAAATCCGTTGTCGTAAACCTTAGAATTTCCAAACCTGATCATGGAAATTGGTCTGCAGATATTTAAGATGCTTTTTTATGTTTTTAGGTTCAAAGCAGTTGCAGCTAAAAGCAAACTGGACCTGGTTAATGAGGGCTTCACTGAGTTTACCATCGAAGACTTCCACAATACTGTACGTTCCGAACATATACCAATAATGATAGACATTCCTTTTGCTGATTTGAGTTTATTTTAAAAAGCTGTTAAAATATGTTTATTGGAAAAAATGCTATACTTAGTGAACTTCTTGCATTGAAATTTTAAATCACTGCAAAGAGCCTTTTTTTGACAATTATAAATGATATACTGGATGTTATATGACATATAGATTGGTAAACTGTATGTTCATAAATCTAATAATGTAAAAATGTCTTTCCAACAGTTCATGGACCTGATTGAATTGTGTGAGAAACAGCCAAGTCTGCAGGAGCTGTTGAACTCCTTCAATGATCAGAATGTGTCAGACTATGTGGTAGTGTATTTGCGGCTGCTCACATCAGGCTACCTGCAGAGAGAGAACGGCTTCTTTCAGCACTTCATAGAGGGAGGACGTTCTGTCAAGGAGTTCTGTCAGCAGGTGGGTTTTTAAATGTTTTACTTTGATAATCTTGAAACAGCTGTGGAATCCCTTTTTTACAGTTCCTGTTAGAGCAGAGTGTGCAGGGAAGCCTTTTTAGTCAAATAGATTATTACTTGAAAAGTGTAATTGAATTGGACAAGTTGTAGGGCAGAATACTAATATTCCAATACAATCTCATGATGTCAAAGCATCTTTAATCCTGACTTCCTCAAGTTATTGCTAGTATGTAAAGGTCAAATGGGCAATTTGGGAAGAATTTCACAATTTGACCATTTTTAATTTCCAATGTGTAAACAAATCATAAAAGTCTAAAAAAATTGGCAGCTCCTCTGACTGTTTCAGTAGCCTGCATCTATAATAACAGCCTGTTTGCTGATGCTGCAGACTCAGGTTGGGTTCCATGTGACAAATCTTAGGGTTGGTCTGAGTCCCTGAATCAGTCTTTCCATTCAGCTTTTTTAGACTGATTTTCAGTTTGTACATTAAAAAAATTGATTATAAATGCTAAAAACTTGTCAGATTGATAGAAGGCAAAGGTTTATTTGCATTTTTTTCATGTATGGACCAAAAAGGTGACTGAATTGATACAAGAAGCAAAATAACTGGATTAGTGAATAGAAATTGACATAATATCACCATGTATAAAGAGCAGTAGACAGAATTCAGTCATTGACAAATGCCACATTAGTTTGAAACAGCCCTGTTTGCTTCCTTTTTAAAATGTGAATGATGAACAGGTCTTAATGTTCCCATAACAATAGTTGGAGAAAATGTTGCAAAAATTAGCCACTTTTACACAGCACTGGCATGGAGTCTGCGGCCCACTGTGGCCAGATTCGTGCCTGCTCGGCTTTGTGCCGGCTGCGGCCGGCTTCGTACTCTGGGTGAAAATGGCTTGTAGCCGCAGTATCATGCCAGTGCCTTCATATGCACTTGCTGTCTCTCCCATACCGGGGGTTGCCATCATCAAAACATCACACCTTGGTTGCGGAATGAGAAGTGTTCCTTTGACTTAGCAATCATGATCCTACCTTTATCACGGCTCTGTTACTACCACTAGAGGCTTTACAAAGCCGTGATAAAGGTGGAACCAAATGACCCCACCATTTCATTTACACAGACGTTGTTCCGGAATAAAGGCAAAATATTTTCGCAACAGAAATGCTGTGTAAAAGGGGCTATTGTCTCTTCTCTGGCTCCACATGAGCAGCACTGTCCAACACAAGCTACCATTAGCTTAGAAACTGAGTCTGCTCAGGTCAACAAATGTTTGCCCCCAGCACAAAACAGACTCCAACACAAGCTTCTCATAAGAACAAAACATGTGTTACATATTGAACTTTGAAGCTTTGAGATTCCACTTACTTGGCTTCATGTTCCTGTTATTACTGGTGCTAATGTTTAAGAGTCCCAGAGTTCTGGCTGCATCACACACTCTTTGAGCTGCTTATTTGGCATGAATAAAACAGAAGAGTAACTGTTTTATCTGTTGAAAGTGCAGCCAAATTACCGTAACTGAGCTTTTCCCACTCATTCCATTGGCAACAGTGAAATAATTTTGTAGTGCGGGGTTTTTTCAACACAGCATCACAACACATTGTCACATGGTCAGTGTGCTTGTGTCTTATTCCTTCTTAAATATGCACATGCATTGATAACACTAGTGCTAATCAACATAGTAGTTGTGAGATTTCCAGTCATATAAAGCTGATTGTCCCGTAAGAGTTGGTCAGTCAAGTTCGATTTGAGGAGAGATGAAAATTATATGTTTAATTTGGCTCCATACATCAGATTTACAGTTCCAAGCATTACAGTAGTCATCCTGACTGCCGTATTTTAATAATGAGAAAATTTTGATTATGACAAGACATTTCAAATCAGAAAAAAAATCACTGCTACTCTGAAATTCCATATAATCAAAATATAGTTTTAACAGAAAAGGAAAGTTCAGAATTGCAAAAACTTAATTTTGAACAGCCCTAACTGTAAACACAATTTTCTGCAAATTGTTCAAAACATTAAAAAATGCACAATTCTTTTTTTTTTTTTTCTTCCAGGAAGTAGAGCCAATGTCTAAAGAAAGTGACCACATTCACATCATCGCCTTAGCCCAGGCACTGAACGTATCCATCCTGGTGGAGTACATGGATAGAGGAGAGGGAGGAACAGTCAATCACCACGTTTTCCCTGAAGGCGGGGACCCACGCATCTTCCTCCTCTATAGACCGGGCCATTACGACATCTTATACAAATAACGCACTCCTGACCACAGCCCACGTCGTCGTCCTCCTGCTGTAGCCTGGCAGGGGTTTAAAAAATTACTTCAGCAGCCATGTTGATGAAGTATACATCTGTGTATGAGATTACACTCATGTATTAAGATAATTAAAAAAAAAAAAAAACTTAAAAGATAAAATCACGATACATGCCTCCTTTACACCTCCTGCCCCCAACTCCCACATTTCTCCTCAGTCATCACACAATGTTTAATTAAAAAAAAAATCTTTGGAAAAATAGAAGTGACTCAAGGCATTTAGAGTTGTACAGTTTTTTTTTTCTTTTGTGGTTGTAAATGTTATCTACTTGCTTTTTGTTGGATTCTTTTCCTTTGTTACACTGCGTTTCATTGAGTTTTATTAAAGGGATTTACATCTTACACTTGTGTCATATTTTACTTTTAATTTTTGATGAATTGGATGTTTTTTTCTGCTGCTCTTTCTCAGGTCATCATTTAGTCTGAAAAGTGGCAAAATGGTGAACAAAATGCAGTTAGTTTGAAGTGGCACACGCCTATACATCTTTTTCAGCTGGTCATAAATACAGAAAAACATGAATCCCCGTTTCCATTAGCCATTTTAACTGATTAATGGTGTTTACTACATATTGTATGGTGTGAAACGGATGTACGCATGCGTGTTTGTGTCCTCGCTGCAATTCCAAAGATTGTCAATAATAGTGATGCATTCTCGCACAACTTTCCGTGGATGACGATAACTACCTGTGGTTTCCTGAAATACTGCAGAGTGGGACCTCATGTTTGACAAGTAGAAACGTAAAGTGTGAGAATGACTTCATTGTTGAGGGCTATGTCTTCCAGGAGGATATTTGCAGCTTGTGTACGTCAACATTCATCCCTTACAAGTATGTATAATCCTGCTGTCACTTTGCTTTTGCTGGCTTTATTTTTTTCAACTGTGTCAGCGACTATTTTGCAAGTAACAGCCGACTAGCAACTAGCTAACGTTAGCTAGCTAGCTTATTCTGTCAAACTGGCAATAGTGTGTAAATGTTTAATAATGTTATGAGACAGTTTAGGTAAATGCAGACTTTTTAAGCACAAAACGTTATGTCTGCAATATTGCGTACTGTTCTAACATTGTCAAGTTAGTCTTACCTGGGCGTCACAAAACTCATTCATTCAACTACATAGATGTTCTCGGTGTAGGGTTGTAACGATAGGTCAAAATGTATCATGCATGTCGTTAAGAAGCTTTAAATCTCAAGGAATATATTCTTTGCAAACAAACCATACAGTGTAGTACCAAAACAGATTGCATTCACGTTTTACGTCGAAATTATATACACAATCCTTCATAATGACAAGGTGAAAAAGTTTATTTTTATAAATGTATTAACATTAAAAAACAAATGCATAAGTATTCACAGCTTTTGTCATGACATAGAATTGAGCTCAGCTGCGTCCTGTCTCCACTCATTATGCTTCAGGTGTTCCAAACTTGGTCGGAGTCACCTGTGGGAAATGAAGTTGATTGAACATGATTTGACAAACGCTGTGAATTTTATTTTTTTTTCCTAATAAACATGCAAAAGTTTCAAACAAACCTTTTTCACTATTTAGTGCAAAGATATACACAGCAAGGTTTGAAGAAATTCACTTTAAAATAAGCTGAGGTTAGATAAGTTTGACTTTATTATAAGGTAAGACTTTTTGATCCCACCGTGGGGAAATTTCACAGCAGCAGCAGCAAGTGCAGATAAAAAGACAGGAAAAAATTTAAATATAAAGAGAAAAAAGAAATGTGGTATTTGTATAAATAGTTCTATAAACAAAGAATTAGAATTAAAAATTAAATTAAATCTTCTACAGTGGCCCAAAAACTAATTAATCTGACATGATAGTTGGTCACAAATTTAATAGCTGACAAGTAATTGAGTAATAGTTGCCACTCTACTGATTAGTCGCCTTTGACTCATCATCAGAATCAGTATACTTTATTAATCCCAGGAGGAAGTTGTTTAAACTTGGTATTGAAAAATGTTATAATGTTGTAAGTTAGCATTTATATTGAGCCAGGTAAACAGCAAAACCAGGGTTCTGAAACTTTCAACATGTTAAATGTTCTCTTTTTAAAAAAAAAAAAACACTCTCAGTGTCTTCCTCTGTTTCTGTATAGCTGAACTGATTGAAAACATGGATAAGAAAGCAACCTGGGACCGCTTTTATGTCGAAAACAACAGGACATCCAGCTTTAAGAACTTTGAGTGGTTCTTTGGCTTCGATTCTGTCCGACACATCATCCTGCCTTATTTGCAGACCATGTCCCACCACGGTGATCTGCTTCGAGTCCTGGATATGGGCTGTGGCACTTCTGCTTTGGGACCCTGTATTTACAAAGACTCTCCTTTCCCTGTCCAGGTGACATGTGCGGACATTTCTCCTGTAGCTGTGCACCTAATGCAAGAACACATCAGAGCCAAGGCTATTCAACCTCAAAATCTTTCTTCTCAGCTGGAGTTTATTGAGCTGGACTGCACACAACTCCACAGTCACTATGGCTGTAGCAGTGTTGATGTTATAGTTGACAAAGGCACCATAGACGCATTGTTGAGGTCTAAGGAGGGGAAAGATAAGGCCGGCCTGGTGCTGAAGCAGTGTATGAAGGTTCTGCGGAGGTCAGGGTCTCTGCTCCAGTTCTCTGACGAAGACCCAGATGCCAGGCTACTGTGGCTGGAGACTGAAGCACAGGAGCAGGGAGTGATGTCAGCTGATGTGGGAGTACAGGAGGTTGGAGAGTTAAGAGGAATATTATACTACTGCTATCAAGTGACTCCTCACCCTATTGTTCATTAGTAACTGCTGTTTGTGCCTCTTCATGACCTGAATGTGCTTCATTTGAAATCAATTGTTGAATATATGTGAACATTGGTTGTGATTGTAAATATATACATTTACATATAAGGCAGACCTGTGCCTATCAATTAAATTTTAAAGTACTTATTTTGTCATTCACTTTCAGGCAACATTTACTTTTAGATGTAGAATGCCCAGTTTGCTGTTCTCATTACTAGTTATCTACTGCCATCTTGTGGCTTGCAGACATACTTCATCTAGTAAACAATGAGAGAAGTACACTGTATCACTAAGGTAAGCAAAAGCAGTAAAATGGTAAATCTTTTAGCACTGTATGCTATGTTCATTGGTCAGTGTTGCTGCATCAATGTGTGTTACATTTTGCTACTGTAGATGTTTCAGGTTGATTTCATTTAACTTCTTACATGCTATGGGATAGTTTAATCTACATCAGTGCATCATACTCTACAGGATCATCATACTATTGCAGTCATATTTCCTTTAAAAATTTTTCCTAAACACTGAGAAGCTGCCAATATATTTACCAGCTAATCCAGAGGGTTTTAATGAATTTATTCACTTTATGAAAATAGAATTTTCTCAAGCCACAAAAAAAACTTAATCCTTCAATTCATCACAGCCATACAAAATAAACACATTTGGGGATGCATAGTTTGTAATCTAAAAAGTAACAAGTAGCAGTGGAGTAAAAAGTGCAATATTTACTTCTTGGATGTAGTTAAAATGCCTTTGTCAGTAACTCAAACCATG